>JASVEL010000707.1:0-141414 GCA_032618575.1 Nicotiana noctiflora
TGTAAGAAGACAAATAATGTTTCAACTTTTGGGCTACCCAAGTCAAAGCACAACATGTCTTTTCTAGATGAGTGTACTTGACCTCGTGGACCGTGAATTTCTTACTGAGGTAGTAAATGGCCCGTTCCTTCCTGCCAGTAAGATCATGCTGCCCTAGTACGCAGCCGAACGAATTCTCCAAAACCGTCAGATAAAGAATCAGGGGTCTGCCCGGTTCAGGCCGAACTAGTACGGGTGGATTTGACAGATACCCTTTGATTTGGTCAAACGCTTCCTCACATTCTATCGTCCATTCTATCGCCGCATCTTTCTTCAACAGACGGAATATGGGTTCGCAGGTTGCTGTAAGCTGAGCAATAAACCTACTGATGTAATTTAACCTTCCCAACAGACTCATTACCTCTGTTTTATTCTTTGGCGGGGTAACTCCTGAATGGACTTGATTTTGGATGGGTCCAACTCAATGCCCCGTCGGCTGACGATGAATCCTAGCAACTTTCCCGATGGAACTCCGAATGCGCATTTGGCCGGATTGAGCTTGATGTCGTACCTTCGAAGTCTTTGAAAGAACTTCCTGAGGTCAGCAACATGGTCTTCTTGACGTCTGGATTTTACGATCACATCATCCACGTACACTTCAATTTCCTTGTGTATCATGTCATGGAATACCGTAGTCATCGCCCTCATATATGTTGCCCCCGCATTCTTCAAACCGAACGGCATCACTCGGTAGCAATAAGTTCCCCACGGTGTGATAAAAGCCGTCTTTTCTGCGTCCTCTTCATCCATCAAAATCTGATGATATCCCGCATAACAATCCACAAAGGATCCGATTTTGCGTCCGGCGCAATTATCAATTAGGATATGGATATTGGGAAGTGGGAAATTATCCTTAGGACTCGCCTTGTTGAGATTGCGATAGTCCACGCATACTCTAATCTTTCCGTCTTTCTTTGGCACCGGTACTACGTTAGCCAACCATTCAGGGTATCGAGTGACACGAATGACTTTCGCCTGCAACTGCTTGGTTACTTCCTCCTTAATCTTCACACTCATCTCCGTCTTGAATTTCCGCAGCTTCTGCTTGACGGGAGGATATGCCGGATCAGTGGGTAATTTATGAACCACTAGATCAGTGCTGAGTCTCGGCATGTCGTCGTACGACCATGCGAAAATGTCTTTAAACTCCATGAGTGTTTTGATCAACTCTTCTCTTAGATTGGGTTCAATATGGATACTTATTCGGGTTTCTTTGACGTCATCCGCATTCCCCAGATTAACGGCCTCAGTATCATTTAAATTTGGTTTGGGTTTTTCTTCGAAGTGACTTAATTCTTCACCGATTTCTTCTACGGCTTCATCATCGCCGTACTCTGACTCACTCTCGTCACTTCTTATTTCATGCGTTATTATTTCCAAACCCGATTGACTTTCTAGACTGGGTTGATTAATCTTTAAGCATGCCATATCATTAAGATCAGTTGAAAGAAGGCTATTCAGAAAAGTAAAAAAGAAGGAAAAAATAAACAAAATTAGACACGAAGGGAACCAAATTTCATTAATGGGAACAGTACAAGGAAAAACAAACCGCAAACTTAAAAAAAATGAACTAAAAACGACTGGATTTTACTCCGGGGACAACCCCCAACACAGAATTTCGAAAGAAAACAATCCAAAACAAACTACCAAGACTCCTTCCGGACAGGGAGAGGAGTAGCCTTCCAATTATTCAGTTTTGCTTTTGGTCCCACAAACTGTATCTCGGCATGGCTGGATCCTTCACCATCCTCGAGCATACATACATCTGTGAATAGGTCCTCGAACTTCCTGAAGAACTCTTCGTCTGGCCTGATCGTAGGACCGGGAATCTTTGTCGTCGGATGTCCTCTTACTCCAGACCTGACGAAAGATTGGGAAAGGCGTGGAACAAGCTTCGGGAGCACCCATGTCTTCTGCTTACTCCTCTTGGCTCGCCGGATGTCCTCTGATGTTGGCTTGAATCCCAAGCCGAAGGTTCCCAAGTTTTCGACCACTGATACCGGTTGTATGATTCCTTGCAGAGATGCACCTAGACCTTTGCCGGGTATGAAACCATGTCGCAACATTTCATGAGCCACCATGACATCTGCAGTAATTATTCTATCATCGGGAATGCATTCCCCTCCGGGACCTCGGTTGGCGGATACCACATCGCAGTATCTGGTACACTCACGGCCCAACATCTTCTTCTGTTTCAACAAAGGGGACGATGGTGCCTGGTTGTAGATCATTCTCTCCGTGGACGACGATCCCCTGTTGGTCCCACTCAAACTTGACGAGTTGGTGTAGGCTGGATGGAACTGCTCTTGCGGCATGGATCCATGGCCGCCCTATCAGAAGGTTATATGACACCACCATGTCCAGCACCTGGAATTCCATGGTGAACTCCACCGGCCCAATTGTCAAGATTAACACTATGTCACCAACCGACGCTTTGCCTCCTCCATCAAACCCTCGAACACATATGCTGTTCTTGCGTATCCTGCCGATGTCTACTTTCAACTTGTCCAGTGTAGAGAGAGGACAGATGTTAGCGCTGGATCCATTATCGACAAGGACTTTGGTAACCACCGCCTCCTCACACTTTACCGTAAGATATAAAGCCTTGTTGTGCTCGGTGCCTTCCTCAGGCAGCTCCCTATCAGAGAATGTGATCCTATTAGACTCGAAAATTTTGTTGGTGATCTTTTCCAAGTGACACACTGAAATCTTTTCCGGAACATGAGCCTCATTTAGAATCTTCATAAGAGCCTTCCGGTGTTCTTCTGAATGTATCAGCAAAGATAGCAATGATATTTGCGCGGGAGTCTTCTTCAGCTGCTCTATGACAGAATAGTCATGCATCTTCATCTTTTTTAAGAATTCTTCTGCCTCTTCATCAGTTACCGGCTTTTTCAATGCCGCCGGAGTGGTCTTCCTCAATTCCGCAGGGGCAAAACATCTCCCCGAGCGGGTCAAACCTTGCGCTTCGCAAACTTCCTCTTTCACTTCCTTTCCTTTGTAGGTTGTTGTAATCCGAGCATAATTCCATGGAATAGCCCGGCTATCAGTTATTGGCAACTGTATTGCTGGCTTGATGATGAAAGGATCCATTCGAACGCCTGCTACCGTCAAGACGGGCTTGGTTGCTGCCCCTGGTACAACTATTTTTGCTTCCCCCGGCCTCACCGGTACTCCGCTCACACTTTCCCTTCCTGCTTCCGACCCTCCTAGTATGTCCTTCTTGCAAATAGATGACTCATCAAAGCTCGGCCCCTTTCTCATTCCTACCCCGCCAGATTTGATCATCATTACCATCTGAGAGGCTTTCTCCTTTCCTTCTTCCACCCGAACCAACTCGATCATGTTGGTCTCATGATGAGTTGGAAGTGGGTTTTGGTTGATGTTGGGCTCTGTTGGAGTCTGGACCTCAATCCTGCGAGTGTCGATGAGCTCCTGGATGGCCGTTTTCAACCTCCAACATTTTTCCGTGTCGTGTCCCGGACATCCCGAGCAGTAGGCACAATTTACTGAATGGTCCAGGTTCTTCGGAAGAGGGTTTGGCAGTTTAGCTTCAACCGGATTTAGCAACCCTACTTGCTTCAACCGGTGGAACAGACTGGTGTAAGATTCTCCTAAGGGAGTGAAAGTCTTTGGCCTCGGCGCCCTGTCGCCCCTGAATGCCTGGTTCGGACGGAAACTCGCGCCCGAGGGGTTTCTGTAAGCTCTTGGGGGTGGATAATTGCTCTGCGGGTTTGGTGCACGCCACGGTGCATGGACGGGAGGTGCGACATATGACTGAGCATGATGGACAGTAAAATGGGGATCAGGTGCTGGATAGTAGTGTTGCGGGTAGTTATATGGATTGTTGAGGTAATTTTGGTGGTGAGGCTGGGGCGGGCTATATTGGGGTGCAGGGCCTCTATTTCTGAACCATGCCCCGGACTCGACTGCCGCGACTTCCTCTCTCCTCTTCTTCCCAAGTACTCCTCCAGCACCACTTTGGATAGCCTGAGTGGTGGCTTTCAGTGCTGAGTAACTCATGATCTTGTTGGCCTTCAAACCTTCCTCGATCATACCCCCCATTTTTATCACCTCAGTGAATGATTTGCCTACGGACGTTACCAGATGTCCGAAGTAGGTGGGCTCTAATGTCTGCAAGAAGTAGTCCACCATCTCGCTCTCTCTCATCGGCGGATCTACCCTGGCCGCCTGTTCCCTCCATCGGAAACCAAATTCCCTGAAGCTTTCAGCAGGCTTCTTCTCTAATTTTAGCAATGATAGGCGGTCGGGGATTATCTCAAGATTGTATTGGAACTGGCCGATAAAAGCTTGAGCCAAATCATCCCACGTAAACCATCTACTGGGATCCTGTCTAGTGTACCACTCCAACGCAGATCCTCCCAGACTCTGACCGAAGTAAGCTATCCAGAATCTCGTCCCGTCCTCCGGCTCCTCTCATTTTACTACAAAACCCTCGGAGGTGGGCTACAGGATCACCGTGCCCCTCGTATAGGTCAAACTTCGGCATTTTGAACCCGGCCGGTAATTGGACGTCGGGGAACGGGCACAGATCCTTGTAAGCGACACTGACCTGGTTACCCAAACCGTGCATGTTCCTGAAGGACTGCTCCAGGCTTTTAACTTTTCTGATAAGTTCCTCATGTTCTGAACTTTGGAAGTGCTTTTCCGGTTCTGCCGGATTATCCCAGTGAGGGGTATGTGATTGTGGTTCAGGAGCCCTAAAAGTAGGCTCTGGAGGATAGTAAGAGTTGTCATGGATCTGAACATGCGGCTCGCTGGCCGGCCTTTGCAGAGGAGCAGGTGGAGGTGCCACAAAAACAGGGGTGGCTGGAGGAGGATTTGGTTTAGCTGGTGGAATGTGGGTGGCATATGGGTTCTCCCCCTGAAAGTATGGATAGATCGGGGCGCTTGTCGAAGGGTCGATGGGCGGATGTTCCGGAGCTGAGGCGAGAGTAGGGCGGTTTGGTGAAGACTGTTCCCTGGCCCAGGCCAGGTGCATCTCTGTTATCTGCTGTTTCAACCAGTCTACCTCTTCTTTCATGATTTGTAACTCTGATTTTTCTTCCTCGAGGCTCTTACCAGAACTAGACATGCTTATCGTAATCGGTCCTTTGGATCTAGTACGGTAATGATGGCTGGCCAGTATATTCTGTCAAACCAACTGCTAAACTTTTCTGGAAATGCAACAAACTTGTTAGTTTACCGAGTTTGACAGATATGTTATAGCACATCGGATGCAATGCACCTAACCAAATAGCCCTTTCTACATGTACTCTTAACATGCATCATTCCATCCCTTTTTTCTTTTTTTTTCTTTTTTCTTTTTTCAATTATCCTTGAAAGCCTTATTGTTATATTAACCTTCGTATCCTTTTCTTTCTTTTTTAGTGGTGGTCGAATCTTATGTGGATTGCCTACGTATCACGTCCCCGCGTGAATCAGACCGAGCGTAGTTCTGGTAACAAGATTGTGGCAAAATTCAGTAGCTTTTATATCAAATAAAACCTCAAAGTTACAAAACATGGCTTACAATAATTGGCAAAATAAAGGAATGCTTGACTCGAAAAATGAAAAATAAAATGCCAACCAACTTGACTCGATATTTCGAAATACATTTTTAAATCAGAAGTCTAATGCTCCAAAATTCCTGGGAGCCCGCGAGGCATCATTCGGCCTTGCCGCGGGTCTCGGTGTGAGGTCCTTGTGCAGTCCCCTTAAATCCCTCATGATCTGATGAACATAGCCCATAACCGAAGCAAAAAGGGCAGGGCGGGGCATTTGTTCACAAGCTAGGCACTTCATGGTGACATAGTGCCCGATTTCTCCAATTCTATCCTTGATCATGTCCCTTTCCCTGAGTAGCTGCTCTATCTACTGGTTTTTCGCCCCCAATCTTCGAGCATTGTTGGTGACTTGGTCTAGGAGCCTATCTACTTGTTCTTGTAGTCGGTCCATCAGATTGTGACAACGGTCGAGGTCTGTCTCCTGGCATCTCGGGCTTGCTTGAAAACCCGCTCCCCGAGGATAACATTTGCTTCCCTTAGACTAGTGATGATCTCAGTGTAATCTTCTTCTATCCGTTGCAGGTGAAGTGCATGTTGATGTGCCTCCTTTCTCCAGCTAGCACGGACCCTCATTGTTTGGGCCTTTGATTCTTCCAATTCTCTTTGGACATCGGCAACTTGGCTTCTCAAACCCTTTATCAACTTTTCGTCTGCTCGACTCCTCGACTGTCTGTCAGCATCCCTTTTCATTTGCTGGATTTGAGCCCTCAAAAAGTCATTTTCTTGTGCCAACTTCTTTTTATCTCCTTCGTCGGCGGCGGCTTGCATATCCCTTTCAAATTGAAGATCTTGGACCCGTTGCTCTATCTTGCCAATCCTTGTTCTGTAAACCTCTTCCTTGGCTAACCAGTCCCATTGTTCTTGTGACGCTTCAGCAAATTCCCTGAGGTGAGGTCTTTTGGCTGGTCTTTCACCCGATGTTTCCCCTTTGTACCAAGTAAGATATCTAGGTGCAACCTCTCCTCTAGCTCGATCATGCACACAAGTGTTTGCCTCTAGATATTGGCATTTGCTCCAGATCTGGCGGACCCTCGCTTCCGGGAATTGACCATCGGGACCAATTTCAATAACCTGGGTACTCAGGTCTTCTTCTTTGGGTACTATCTGGCACCTCCCGAGCTGTCTCAACACTCGATGGGGCGCATAAGGTTGAATGCTTTTAAGTCCCATCAAGAGAAAGGGGGACCTAGCCGCTGGCATGTACACGATTCTGTCTATCTACAACCAACCCAACGTCCATTGTATTTGACTTGCGTTGAGAGCCTGAAAGTATGCCCTCCATGCCAATGTTCCTTCAGGCAGGACGGCCCTATCGATCCTTGTATAGAATTCGCTTATGCAAGTTTTCTCGACCAACCCATATCTCAAGAATTGGGTGCGGCGACACAGGTGCTCGATCATCCACATCTGTAGCAGTAAATTACAGCCTTCGAAAAAATCTCCCCCGGCTTTGCAGATTGTGAGGGCTCGATATATGTCTGATAGTATCATAGGAGCAAGAGTACTTTCGCTTTGGTCAAGCAAAGTAGTGACTACTCCGGCTACCTTTATATCAATGTTCCCGTCTTTCCTTGGGAATACCACGAGTCCTAAAAAGGCTATCATGAAAGCAACTCGTCTGTGCTCCTCCCATTTCCGGCGATTACCCTTGCTGCATAATTTGTTTTCTGGCTTGTCGAAACCTCCCACATGACCGTACCTTTGATAGATGAAGTTTAAAGTACAAAACCCTTGTGCTAGATCTGGGTTACGTACCGTTCTGGCTGTCTTCAGTGAGTCTAAAAACCGGTGTACGGCGACAACCCTGGGGGCGATTAGATATTGATGCCCCAATGGTATATCAGTGTTTCCAATGTATCCGGTCATCTCCTCCACAGTTGGGGTGAGCTCGAAATCCGAGAAGTGAAAGACATTGTGCGCGGAGTCCCAATATGTGACTAAGGCTCTTATGATGTCCCCACGAGGTTTTATTTCAAGCAGACCTGTGAGACCTTTCAAATACTTTTTAACCTCATCCTGCCCTTCTTCGCCCAGATCATCCCACCATAGCCGTATTTGTACCGGGATTTTAGTCATGAGTGAAAAGGGTTCATTTTGAATCGTGCTCATCCTGCACATTTATTTAAAGAAAACGATCATTTTGGCTGGCAGTGATTTTTTCAAAATTTACAGATTTTTTTTGAAAAAAAAAATGGCGAGTTGGACCCGACGGGGGTTGCCTACGTATCTCACATCCAGTGAGAATCAAACCCGCGTAGTTCGGTCCGTCAAGACAAACTATTTCTTTTATTGACCGACAAAGAAAACATACTTTGTTAAGAAACACATTTTCTTTTATTGACCGACAAGGAAAACACATTTTGCTAAGAAACCCATTGTCGGCAAAGTCAACCTTCCATTGTCTCTTATTAACAAACTATTGATTTTGTTGGTAAGACACATTTTTGTATTTTCTGAAAAATATCTATTTACCCACAATGTTTCCTTTTGTTTTTCGTTTCTCCTCAGTATTTAAAAGCTGGTCAGCATGCAAGTTCGAATAAATGCTTGAAACAAACATGGCATAGCAAGATGGTCTTTCATTTCAGGTTGCCTGTCCTAGACGGACCCAACCCCTGTGTTGAGTCCCCTAAGTCAAATGCAACGTGATGCAAATAAGCGTTTCCTACTAGGGATCCGGTATGCGGTTATGTTATTCTAAGTTAAAAACCTCGGTGCATGATCTAGACCGTGTACCCAAGCGGACAACTCGGGCTGAGGAAGGAGCTCCTTTCCGGGAACCAAAAGGCCAACCGACTTAGAAACTTTCCGAGCCTCTTCATTATTTCGGGTATGACACTAACAGAATAGGGAGTCTCAACCAGTGAGCACATCCCCGGGGGGTGAGAAGTGAAGGGTTTGCGGCACAGTTTTATATACAGTTCACGTAATATCAAAGCGGTAAACATATAGCAGTTTGTATATACAGTGCAACTAGTATCAAAGCGGTAGACATGTAGCACGTTAATTAAACATGTAGTAAAATCAGATATAGACAAAACAACAATTTAACCGAGCTCGAATTCTTAGACCCTGAACCGAAGTTCAGAGGTCTCGTCCCCAGCAGAGTCGCCAGAGCTGTCACACCTCCATTTTACGCACCCGCGGGAACGCGAGGGAGTTTTTCCAATTAAAGGACAATCGAGACGGGATTAATTTATTTAATTCAGAGTCGCCACTTGGGAAAATAATGGTGTCCCAAGTCACCGGTTTAATCCCGAACCGAGGAAATTTATGACTCTGTAATACAGTCTGCGAAACTAGAAACCCGGATAAGGAATTCTGTTAACCCGGGAGAAGGTGTTAGGCACTCCCGGATTCCGTGGTTTTAGCACGGTCGCTCAATTGCAATTTTTGTTTCTATCTGATTCTTTTATATATTTTTAACTATGTGCTTTTAATGCTCCGCTCTTATTTTTAGAAGAATTGCGACGTCACGAAAACACATTTCGAGTCACACCGCAACCAGTACGCCTGTGACTTTAATGTATTTCAGTTTCGCCGAGAATAAGATTTGGGTCACATAAATGCGCACCCGTGTTTAGGAAAGTAATTTGCTTACAAATCGCGCCTAAAGAGTCTATCGTCCTTATTAACTTCGGGAAAAAGACCGTGAAATTCACTAAATGGTCTTTCCAAGGCTAAGTTTTCATAACAACTGATTAGAGGGCCCCGCGATTGTGTATTTGCGTTTGGCGAGGCTCGTCTCATTATTATTAAGGCCAATCCTAAGATGAACTATATTCTCTACTTATTTTGTCTCTAACAACAAAGAAAAATGTTAATTGTTTATCATTACCTACTAGTTTTATATTTTTTTTTTATCATTTGGGCCATTCAATAGAGCCTTGACTCAAAATTAACCGCCAGAAGACAATTTCCTTTTTACTTTGCTCTTAAATTACTTAAATTTCAATTTGTATTCAAATTAGTTAAGCTAATTAGTTACCCGAAAAATTTGTTTTATTTAAGAAAAGAATATTGAACATGCTTCAGATTTTAATCCAATCTAACTGATAATCAGTTTTCGTGTAAATGATCTAGATCATAGTAGATATACGCGAACTAAAGTGTACTGATAATCTAATAGCAACGAAGTGATATATCAATCGTCCAGATTCCTTTTTTAAACAAACTATAGGTAAAACGGGATTTACATGCTTATCTTTACAATTAACTACTTCAACATTGAACACGATACTACTAATTCATAACTTTCGATCAAGCTACCATCATTATGCCTCTATTTACTTTTACACTGGATGTTAGTTATTATACACTCTTAACCTGAACAAATTAACACCACTAACATAACTTAAAATTTTTTTTTAACATGTATTTCACTGATTCACCTACCCATTACATAGTATGTTTCCAGTAGACCACTTCTACTGTGACAGATTATGGAAATATGAAGTTCACATAGTTACAATCCATACAGTCTATTACATGTTCGGGTTCTCCTTAATGAGTATACATGTATCTAACTAAATTTCGATATGGATTAAAAGGACATGATAATCAATAAGCTAAGCTTTATTTCTTCAATTCATGTTTACAGCTTCAGGCAGTAGTGAAGTACCTGGAAATCAGCAAAGTAAGAGAATGGAGATCAGCTAAATCGATCAAGCGAAGTAACAGCAGGTCAACAGCAACAAGTACCACAACAACGACCCAACTAGTAGAACACTCAGCAAACGGATCGGGTCGTTACATCCTCCCCAACTTAAACAAACGCTATGACATTTCTTCCTATATATCAATACCCTTTTTAAAAAAAAAAAATAAGAAAAGGAGGAGGAGGAGGAAAGGTTTACCTCTGTATTTGTGTTGTTGCATTAATGAATTCACATTTACTATTTTGGAAATCATAACCAAAGCTATATACCATTTTTGCTATTATTAGGAGTTACTTTTTATTTGGTCAAAAAGTAAGGGACACTAAATCTCTTCTCATTTTCTTTGTCTACTAGTTATATTATTTTACTCGTGTGGATACATAGTCTAACTGAATAAAATTTGAACAAGAATGATGTGTGTGGTTTAGTAGAAACTATTCGCTAGGACTTTCTTCGTTGAAGATATGTATTCTTGCCAAGATATTATGTTAAAATCTTGATATCATGTATTAGCCACTTGCAAAAAATATATTTTTTGTTTCATCGTCCTACTCTCACCTTGAAAGCATTTCCTTAGGATTTTTTATTTAATTAACTTGTTATCATTTAACGTAAGAGTGTGATTGATAAATCAAAATTTAATTTGATTAAAAGAAAAGTTTGTACCTAATAACTCTCAAAATCTGTTAGCATAAGCTTGACTGTAGAATTATTTGCCTATTGTAAGGCCATGGTTTGATTTACCCTTGTTGCTTTTTGCTTCCAAGTTTATCTTAGATTTTTGCTTCTAATTCTTTATCTTTATTTCTTTCTTTGCATATATACTTTGGAGCAAATGAAGTCCTAATTTGAAACTCTTACAATAGAGTCTCAAAATAAAACCTCACACTCATACCCAAGCATGGAGTCAACATAACACATTTTTTAGAATGTCCCGGATCGCAAAAAAACAAGCCAAACGCTTGGGGACGCCTATGGCGTCTTTCATTTTTCCTTTTTCTTATCACTTGCTTAATTTCTTTATAATTGTTGATTTATATTTAATAATAAAAATAAAGTCATTATTTCAAATTGTTGGTTTTAAAGCCCTTAAGATTTATGTAAATAAAATTGGCGATTTATTCTTAACTAGAGTAAATGCCACTAAACAAAATAAGATTTAGCTACCAAATCTAATATAAGACAAATTCCAAATAAATCAACAATTATAAAGAAATTAAGCAAGTGATAAGAAAAAGGAAAAATGAAAGACGCCATAGGCGTCCCCAAGCGTTTGGCTTGTTTTCTTGCGATCCGGGACATTCTAAAAAATGTGTTATGTTGACTCCATGCTTGGGTATGAGTGTGAGGTTTTATTTTGAGACTCTATTGTAAGAGTTTCAAATTAGGACTTCATTTGCTCCAAAGTATATATGCAAAGAAAGAAATAAAGATAAAGAATTAGAAGCAAAAATCTAAGATAAACTTGGAAGCAAAAAGCAACAAGGGTAAATCAAACCATGGCCTTACAATAGGCAAATAATTCTACAGTCGGGAGATTTTCATAATTACCTATGAATTCTGAAAATATTTCATAATCTACAACTTATAATATAATAACATATTCTACAACAAATATATAAAACTTATACTCTAAAAAAGGTAATTTTCCTAATAAATGGGAATTCCGTTCTGAAACATATCCCATAATTAGCTCATAAAAATTCTTTAACGATTGATTATTACTATAAATATATTATATTACCATTATAACGCTATCTCATACACACTACATCCTCGTAAAAATAGGGATTCTATAAAAGTATGTTCCATAATTTCGGATGAAAGCTTTTTTCCATTCTTTCATCCTTTCATCATCATATATATATATATATATATATATTATATATATTATATATAAGGATAATAATAGTATGCAATATATATAATAATATAGGTATATATATTATATATTACTATACAATATACAAATATTAATGAACACTTTGCAATAATAAAGTGTATATAATAAATAAGTATATCCTACAAATTACATAATATTGTGGAAAGAAGACAAGTTGGGTGATAAGAATAATTCCAACAATTAGACTAGCGAAGAAATTTCAGAATTTGACGTAGGAGGGGCTTGTGACATATATATCCGGTGAGAGAGAAAATATGGTAATTTTAAATTTAATTTAATGATATGCTTTAATTGGTATTTCCTATTTTTAAGGTTCTATAAATGAGTTTTAAGAGAGAGATATTAGGGATAAAAATTAAATATAATTTAATTAATTTAATTAAAAATGTACGATTTTAAAATAAGTTGTATTATATGTAATTTTCAAGAATTGGTTGTAAGTTATTTAAATAAGTCTTTAAGATGTTGCATTCTATGTAAATTGAAAATACTTAGCATTCTTTGTTAGTATTTATCCATAAAAGCTTGCTTCTTTCTTACAATGTTCAAGTCTATTTAAAAAAATTCAAAAAATGGCCTTTGTAGCATTTTCTTTTAATTTTTAATTTTTTTATTTTGCATATCAAACTCAAGTTTTACTCATTTAGTAATATTTTAGTATATAAAAAATTAGTCACATGTTTACTTTCTAACTATAGTATCTCCGCTTCAGCTTAGCTGTAGTTACAATTTTCTCTTGGTTTAACGAGCACTGAATACTTTGTTACCGGTAACTATTCCTTTCGTCTTCTTATTTTGTTTAGGAATTTTACCACGCACATTCGTGTTTTTATTTTTTTTTATTTTTGGTTCATCTTGTTCTCTCATCTATCAGAGCAATTCTCAGCTTCTTCTTGTTTGTGTTTGAAAGAATTTATTTGTGCATTGACTTCTCTCTCTCCAGCGACTTCCCCCGTAAGTCCACCCACTTCTCTCTCTCTTCCGACTCTCTCTCTTGTCCCCCCCACCCCCCACCCCTTTCCCCTTTTTTGTGTGTGATTTGCAGGTACTAGAGGCGGCGGACGAGGCGAGCTTTTGGCATTTGGAAGCGAGGAGCAAAGCTACATCGGCCAAAACGAGTAGGTTTGGCGGTAGTTGACCCGGGCGCATCAAAGCTTACTTTCAGGTTTTTCCACCGGGAGTTGGTACCTCCCGATCTCTTGTTTATTCTGTACATCTTTTTACGTATTTTAACTAGCATCTTGTGTGTGGTTTACTCTATCGTTATCTAGCAAGCATCCTTTTGCGTAATTCTATTAAAGTTAGTCTCTTTTACCGTAGTCTGTTGGAGGGATAGTGGCCGCGGCGGAGGATGGTACTGTAAGGTCATGTCCTCGGGGGGTGGGGGAGGAGGTGAGTAGGGGGGCATGGAGTGGTCCTGTGGGTAGGGCGGGAGGTTTGGGTGGGGAGAGGTTAAAGGACGCTCGGAGATTGAGGATCGGGTCGTGGAACGTAGGCACACTAACGGGTAAGTCCATTGAGTTGGCAAAGATTCTCCAGAAGAGGAGGGTCAACATAGCATGTGTGCAAGAAACTAGGTGGAAAGGGACGAAGGCGAGGGATGCAGATGAGTTTAAGTTGTGGTACTCTGGGGTTGAGAGGGGTAAGAATGGAGTGGGCATTTTGGTGGATAGGGATCTAAGGGAGTCTGTGGTTGAGGTTAGGTGAGTGAATGATAGGTTAATGTCTATTAAGTTGGTTATTGGGCGTTGCGTCCTCAACGTCATCAGCGCTTACGTAACGCATGTGGGCTTAGATGAGGAGGCTAAGAGGCGGTTTTGGGAGGGCTTGGACGAGTTGGTGAGTAGTATTCCCCAATTTTTGAAGTTAGTTATTGGAGGGGACTTTAATGGTGATATTGGGGCGGAGGCTGGTGGTTACGGTGAGGTGCATGGCGGCTTTGGCTTTGGGGTTAGGAACGGAGGGGCACTTCGCTGCTTGATTTCGCTAGGGCTTCGGAGCTTTTGATCGCGAACTCGTCATTTCAGAAGAGGGAGGAGCATTTGGTTACTTTCAAAAGTTCCACGACGAGGACTCAGATTGATTACCTCCTTCTCAGAAGGAGCGATAGAGGGTTGTGCAAGGATTGCAAGGTTATTCCGGGAGAGTCCCTTTCAACTCTTCATAGACTCCTAGTGATGGATGTAGGTCTCTGGGTGAAGAGGAAGAGGAGGGGTTCTCGGGGCCGACCGCGGATTAGATGGGGAACTTTGACTAAGGAGAAAGCCCGGGAGCTGGAGAGGAAGCTAGTTGATGGGGGAGCTTGGAGTAGCTCCTGGGGAAGCGGACGCAATGTGGTCAGTGACGGCGAACTTGGTTAGGGAGGCCGCGCGAGATGTGCTTGGGGTAGCCAAGGGCTATTCAGGCAGGCACCAAGGTGACTGGTGGTGGAATGAGGTAGTCCAAGGAAAAGTGGAGGCGAAGAAGGCGGCGTTTGCTAAGTTGTCAGGGAGCTCAAGCGAAGAAGAAAGGAGAGCGAACAAGGAGAACTAAAAGGTGGCGAGGAAGGAAGCGAAACTAGCGGTCAAGGAAGCTAAAAATACAGCGTTTGGGCGCATGTACGAGGAATTGGGGGAGAAAGGCGGGGACAGAAAGTTATTCCGGTTGGCTAAGGTGAGGGAGAGGAAGGCGCGGGATCTAGACCAAGTTAGGTGCATCAAGGACGAGGATGGTAGGGTTCTGACGGGGGAGTCGCAAGTCAAGCGGAGATGGCAGGAATACTTTCGAGACCTTCTTAACGAAGAGGGGGATCGAGTCTTAGAGCTAGTGGAGCTGGGGCATTCAGAGTGTCCTAGAGACCTCGGGCACTGCAGGCGCATTAAGGAGGAGGAGGTCTCGAGGGCGTTGCGTAGGATGAGTAGGGGTCGAGCGACTGGGCCAGACGAAATTCCGGTGGAGTTTTGGAAATGCATGGGTAGGTCAGGAGTGGAGTGGTTGTCGAGGTTGTTCAATGTGATCTTTAGGACCAAGAGGATGCCGGAGGAGTGGAAATGGAGTACAGTGGTTCCCTTGTAAAAAAACAAAGGGGATATCCAGTGTTGCAACAACTATAGGGGTATCAAATTAATAAGTCACACCATGAAGGTCTGGGAGAGGGTGATCGAGGCGAGGGTGAGGGAGATGTCATCTATATCTGTGAACCAGTTTGGTTTCATGCCGGGTCGCTCTACTACCGAAGCTATCCACCTTGTGAGGAGGATGGTGGAACTGTTCAGGGATAAGAGGAAGGACTTGCATATGGTGTTTATCGACTTGGAGAAGGCGTACGATAAGGTCCCTAGAGAGGTTCTGTGGAGATTCTTGGAGGCGAAGAGCGTGCCAGAAGCCTACATCAGAGTGATCAAAGACATGTATGATGGAGCCAAGACTAGGGTTAGGACGGTGGGTGGCGACTCGGACCATTTTCCGGTGGTTATGGGGCTACATCAAGGATCTGCGTTAAGCCCTCTCTTATTTGCCTTGGTAATGGATGCTCTAACTCGCCATATTCGAGGGGATGTGCCATGGTGTATGCTCTTTGCTGACGACATAGTCTTGATAGACGAGACGAGGGCTGGTGTTAATGCGAGGTTGGAGGTCTGGAGACAGACCCTCGAGTCTAAGGGTTTTAAACTAAGCAGGTCTAAGAGAATATCTAGAGTGCAAGTTTAGCGCCGAGTCGAGCGAAGTAGGCTGGGACGTGAAGCTGGGATCTCAGGTCATAGCCAAGAGGGACAGTTTCAGATATCTTGGATCAGTGATTCAAGGGGACGGAGAGATTGACGGGGATGTCACTCACCGTATAGGAGCGGGGTGGTTGAAGTGGAGGCTCGCATCAGGAGTCTTGTGTGACAAGAAAGTTCCACAGAAACTCAAGGGGAAGTTTTATAGAGCGGTGGTTAGACCTGCCATGTTGTATGGGGTGGAGTGCTGGCCTGTGAAGAACTCTCATGTCCGGAGAATGAGAGTTGCGGAGATGAGGATGCTCAGGTGGATGTGCGGGCTCACCAGATTAGATAAGATTAAGAATGAAGTTATTCGGGAGAAGGTGGGGGTGGCCCCGGTGGATGAGAAGATGCGAGAAGCGAGACTCAGGTGGTTTGGGCATGTGCGGAGGAGAAGCCCTGATGCACCGGTGAGGAGTTGTGAGCGACTGGCGGTGGTTGGCGCGAGTCGAGGCAGAGGGAGGCCTAAGAGGTATTGGGGTGAGGTGATTAGGCGGGATATGGCTAGAATGGGGATTTCCGAGGACATGACCCTTGATAGGAAAGTTTGGAGGTCTAGTATTAGGGTTGTAGGGTAGGGCCTTCTAGAATTCTTAGTACTTCTGTTAGGGGCTAAGTGGGGTTTGGTAGCGATCTCTATAGTTAATTAATGTATTGTGTTGTGCCTCTTATGGTAGTAACCGATTGGTATTATTGCATGTCATTCTACTTTTGGTTTTATGTTTAGATAATTATTTATTTGATTTATCCCGGATTTACTAACATTGTTTTGTTTTGTTTTGTTTTGTTTGTTGATTTTCTCTCTCTTTCTGAGCCGAGGGTCGGCCGGAAACAGCCTCTCTACCCTTTCGGGTAGGGGTAAGGCCTGTGTACGTATTACCCTCCCCAGACCCCACTTTGTGGGAACATACTGGGTAGTTGTTGTTGTTGTTGTTGTTTACTTTCTAACTATGTATAAAAATACTATCTTTTTCTATTTATATAAGTGTCACACCTCCTTTTTACCGCACAAAGCGTAACGTAAATGTAATGTGCCACTGTTTAATACTACACCCCGAGAAGGGATATAATAATAATCAGTGAAGGAGTTTTTCCACTTAAAGGACAGTCGGAACGGGATTAATTTATTTAATTCAGAGTCGCCACTTGGGAAAATAATGGTGTCCCAAGTCACCGGTTTAATCCCGACCCGAGGAAATTTATGACTCTGTAATATAGTCTGCGAAACTAGAAACCTGGATAAGGAATTCTGTTAACCCGGGAGAAGGTGTTAGGCACTCCCGGATTCCGTGGTTTTAGCACGGTCGCTCAATTGCAATTTTTGTTTCTATCTGATTCTTTTATATATTTTTAACTATGTGCTTTTAATGCTCCGCTCTTATTTTTAGAAGAATTGCGACGTCACGAAAACACATTTCGAGTCACACCGCAACCAGTACGCCTGTGACTTTAATGTATTTCAGTTTCGCCGAGAGTAAGATTTGGGTCACATAAATGCGCACCCGTGTTTAGGAAAGTAATTTGCTTACAAATCGCGCCTAAAGAGTCTATCGTCCTTATTAACTTCGGGAAAAAGACCGTGAAATTCACTAAATGGTCTTTCCAAGGCTAAGTTTTCATAACAACTGATTAGAGGGCCCCGCGATTGTGTATTTGCGTTTGGCGAGGCTCGTCTCATTATTATTAAGGCCAATCCTAAGATGAACTATATTCTCTACTTGTTTTGTCTCTAACAACAAAGAAAAATGTTAATTGTTTATCATTACCTACTAGTTTTATATTTTTTTTTATCATTTGGGCCATTCAATAGAGCCTTGACTCAAAATTAACCGCCAGAAGACAATTTCCTTTTTACTTTGGTCTTAAATTACTTAAATTTCAATTTGTATTCAAATTAGTTAAGCTAATTAGTTACCAGAAAAATTTGTTTTATTTAAGAAAAGAATATTGAACATGCTTCAGATTTAATCTAATCTAACTGATAATCAGTTTTCGTGTAAATGATCTAGATCATAGTAGATATACGCGAACTAAAGTGTACTGATAATCTAATAGCAACGAAGTGATATATCAATCGTCCAGATTCCTTTTTTAAACAAACTATAGGTAAAATGGGATTTACATGCTTATCTTTACAATTAACTACTTGAACATTGAACACGATACTACTAATTCATAACTTTCGATCAAGCTACCATCATTATGCCTCTATTTACTTTTACACTGGATGTTAGTTATTATACACTCTTAACCTGAACAAATTAACACCACTAACATAACTTAATTTTTTTTTTAACATGTATTTCACTGATTCACCTACCCATTACATAGTATGTTTCCAGTAGACCACTTCTACTGTGACAGATTATGGAAATATGAAGTTCACATAGTTACAATCCATACAGTCTATTACATGTTCGGGTTCTCCTTAATGAGAATACATGTATCTAACTAAATTTCGATATGGATTAAAAGGACATGATAATCAATAAGCTAAGCTTTATTTCTTCAATTCATGTTTACAGCTTCAGGCAGTAGTGAAGTACCTGGAAATCAGCAAAGTAAGAGAATGGAGATCAGCTAAATCGATCAAGCGAAGTAACAGCAGGTCAACAACAACAAGTACCACAACAACGACCCAACTAGTAGAACACTCAGCAACAATCAGCAGTAGATCAATGACTCAGCCAGCACAACAACAAACCAAACAGACCCAAAGCAGTAATCTAAAGCACAATACTCAACAAATACACCACAGTCAACTTCAGCAACCCAGTGGCCAAGGACTTCAACCAAACAGTGACAAACAGCTTTAACCAAACAGAACAAACGACCCCCAGAATCTATGTAAAGAAATCTCTGTGAACTTAAAACCAGTCCAATGAAACAGTGATCAAGGGTCCAATGGCAAACCAAGAAGAATCCAAACTCCCACTGTCTAATTTCTAAGGTTTCTGTATATGTGAATGGCTATCTGTTTTTCAATTATCTCCAAAAAATCCAGTCCTAAGACTCTATGTATCTCCCTATTTTTCTAGGTATCAATGCCTATCCCCAATGTTCTCCAGATATCTCTCCTGTGTGTGTGTCTAAGGTCTTTTTTTTTCTGTTTTCTATCTCTTTCGTGTGTATGAATATCTCTGTCTATCTCTATTCGAATCTCTCCTGTGTGTATTCAAAAATCCTCTATTTTAACCAAAACAGACCACTTAAGATGCCTCAGACCACTAGAAAAAACCTAGCCCATCATTCTTTTCTGCCCAGCCCATTATCCCCTCTGTTTTCCCACTTAAACTTGTCTAAACATGGGTTTTTATGTTTAAAATTCTCTAATTGCAGAGCCTGGTGGGATGCCCTGCTGTAACAGCAGGCTCCACTAGTTTAATTCATGGGCAAGACAATTTTTAAATCCTACAATGTTAGTTCTAATTAACTAATATTAACTACACTCTATTAATCCCTAATTTATGATTAACCAACGAATGCAACCATAATTCCATAGTGATTCCAATAAAACATTAGTCTACAGTGATTCAACTAAGACCTCAGTCAGTAACAAAGGAATCATTGCTCTGCTGTTGCTAACAAACAGACCTACGAGAGTACATCGACGACATTCGATTAACTACAACACATAATCATGGATAACAAATTAATTAGCAAAACAGTGATTCTAGAATCTCGGCCAAAATGAAAACCAAGTGTTCGACGACGCTAATCGACGCGAGTTCGTATCCTATAACTAACATATTCAAACAAGCAATACAGAAAAGCAATTGACCAAACAAAGAGGTCTTGGAGAAGAAATGACAAATATGGACGGCCAGTAGGAATGAAAGAAAAATCAAACGAATTGAACTAAACAAATATACAAACAACAAATATCTAATTGAAATAGATAAGAAAAGGGGAGGTTACCTCGAAAGAAATCGAAATCAAATAGAGACCGGGCCTTTTGAACTTGGACTCGAATTCGGAGTCTAACGGACTTTTAATTGAGATGTTTTCAGATGAAAACATCCCAATTAAATTCTGCTAGACTTCAATTTCCCTCGAATTTAAATGAAGAACCCAATTTTGAAATCTAGGGTTCTTATGGCCGCTTTGGGGTTTTTGGGTTTCCGGTCGGATTCGAACAAAACCAAGGGCGGTTTGGGTGTGAGGGTGGTCTGGAGGTGCTAGGGTATGAGTTTGGGGTGGTTTGGCATTAGTTCGAGTTTGACTCGAATCTTCAAATGAAGATTCGAAACGATGGGGAGTGATTCGAGGTTAGAGGGTGAGGGATTCGTGTTCAGGGGGTTTAGGGGGAGCTATGGTGTTAATTTGGTGGTCATTGGCCTACCGGAACCGCCGTGGGGCGATTTCCGGCAGGCGGAGGGTGGCTGTGGGACGGCGGTGTCGGCGGGTCTTTGAGATAGACGAAAGGGATCTAGGGTTTGCAAGGTTTGGGAATGAAACGGGTTTGGGGTATTGGGGGTGTTTGGTATATTAAAATTGGGTAAATTAATGTAGGCCGCTGGATTATACGAATCCGACGGCTCAGATTAAAAAGAGGATGGGTATTGGGTCGACGGGGGCGGGTCAAGTGACGGGTTGGGGGATTGAATGAAGGCCCTTGGATTGATACGGAATGAATGGTTGAGATGGATTATCAGGGATCTCTGATCTGGACCGTCTTTTGGGTTTGATCAACGGCCCGCGTATGACAATCATACGGCGTCGTTTGGGACATCTAGGGGCCAACCGGTTTGGGCTCATTTCCTTTGGTCCTTTTACTTCATTTTGGGCTCCGAATTTCCTATGAAACTGGCCCATTTCCCCTTTTGTTTTCTTTTCTTTTATTTTTATTTCCAAAATTGATTCAAACTAAATTTTAGAAATCTAAAATTACATTATGAAATGAATTTAACTTATCGAAGATACTAATTAGTTTCTAATTATCACACATAATTAAATAACAATAAAATTGCACAATTAGAAAATTAAAGGCTAGAAAAAACACACATCCATACTTCTTTGTGATTTTTCGTTTTCGTAAAACAAACTTAATTACTCTTAATTGCGAGCTTAAATTTTGTATACAAAATGCAATATATTTTTGTATTTTTTTTTTCTACTTATTTAAACGAATGGACACACAAACACAAACAATAACAGAAAATAACACAAAATCCACAAATATTGCCATCAACACAAAACTTTCTTTATTTTGAACTTTTGGGAGTAATTCTTATGTAAGGCAAAAATCACGTGCTCACAATAAGTTTACTATTAACCTAAGTTTGGTCGATTATCCATATTAACGGATCATATAGGGTCCCTTAAAAACCTTCCCTATAAGATTAATTAGAACCCTTACCCATACTCTTAAGGTTTAGTAAACCATAAAACATAGTTAATTTTAAGCACTATTTAGCTAAAAATCGGTGACCTTATTCACCCTTAAATAATTAGGTGGCGACTCTCTTTAATTAATTAAACCTTTAGAATTACCAATTTGTTATGCTCTAGTTTGACCCGTGTTAAAATGGGGTATAACCAGTTTGTTGTATGCGGCTAAGTGCTAGTATTATGGATCCAATATCCACAATCAAATACAGAAATAACAAATTGATATATTGATATGATAACAAAGGAATTACACTGAAAAGTAATAATAACTGAGGATAGTAATAGAAATAAAGGGATAAGAAGACATAGCAACATAGAGAAAAATATACGAAAGAGAGACCAGAGAGGGGAAGTTTCTAACAATATTCAGTCTATCCCCCTAATGTATGTACTCTGCTATTTAACTAATTCCCTCAACCAAGGTCCCAAACTTAGTCTGCTAATCTTTAGGAAGGCCTTGGCCCAATACTTGTATCTTCAGACGGTCCAATGTCTTCCTTGAGCCCAAACTCCTTATCCATCATGACATTACCCTCATCCTCAATTTAATCTTTTCCTCAAGGTTCGAGTAGAGAAACAATGATAACATAAGGGAGAAGCTGTAAAGACTCAATTGTGTGTCAAGCAACCAAATCTCCTCAGTTAACAAATTATCTTGTTCTCTTCAAGCTCAAATTTTCCTTTAATAACACAGTGCATTACATGAGCTACTTTGATACTTGAATAATCTTGTTTTTCTCCTAGTGTGAGCTAACAACTGAGCTATCTATTCCTTCCTTAGTGTGTTTAAAAATCACTCTTGGCATCAAGAATGCCAGAACCCTTGCCACTAATTATTGTTGCTCATGCTTACTCTGCCTTCGACGCTATACAAATACTGAAGAGCGAGAACATAGAAGGAAACACAATTTATGAATGTGCAGTGAAATTGATTCCTCTAAAGAGTTTCTCAAGTTATTTCTTTGACTAAGAGATTGAGCAACTCTTTCTCCAATTGCATAATATGATAATGGCATGTATCTCTCGATAGTTCAACCAAACAAGTTATCATCTTTGACTGTAGAATGTGGCACAACTCTCAAAGAAATAATCCTTAGCCACACTAATTGAACCAGCAGAATGCCACCTCGAGGATTAAAAAATTGAGACATTTTACAAAATTATTGTTCAAATCCATAAGTCAAGCAGATAGACATACCGCCACTTCTAATTGGCTTCAGAAATACACCACTAATCATTAAACCCTTAATTGTATTTGCAACTAATGCACTGTTCTTATGTCTTGTTGAGACATAATACCTTGGCACTATGAGCCATATATTAATATTGCTCCACATGCATTGCAGTTCATCAGTCTTTCCATGCCACTTAGAACCCATATCTAAACTCACTGGTGCAAGTCCAAAAGTAGCAAATACATATTTTAAATGGATCGGGACACTATAATACCTTACTCCAAGCCTTTTGTTAAAATATGTGGCTGTCAAATTGCTTTCAAAGGCAACAGTTATATCCTTGAGTAAAGACTTCTCTGCAATATCAAGTTCCAAGTGTTTCACCATATATTCATCATGCCAATGCCAACAACAAAATAAGGAATTCTAGTGACGAATTAGATTGTAAAATATAAGAAGTAACACACCATGGTTCTCCAGGATCCCACACTCTAGGCATAAAGTTAGAAAACGGAAACTTGCATGTACATCCCAACAAAAGTAGTTCCTCGGCGTTCTATATAGAACCTGTTAGAGCCAGGAACGTAGAACTTATTCTTGTATCCCAAACACACAAATCCATCTCAGTAGGATTAAATGGCAACTAATTCCAAATATATTGATCACTGGACATGGTATCAATAGGACAAGCCGATTTCCTAAGAATTCCCTTGAAATCATCCACCAACACATTTGAACAGTGCTTGCATAGACTATATATCTGAAAAGAAAACTGCGGTACACTCACCATGTTGTCCGTCCAGATTGAATGAAAACCGTCATCATGTTCTACTCCTCTATTGGATTTTTCACGCACAACTTCAGGAACTAGTTTATCAGAATGCATTGCACTTGTTGAAATGCCATCCTCATTATCCATAAAAAATGTATCAAGATATAAATCCGGAATAGGCTCAAGTTCTAAGAAAAATTCAGCAAGATACATATCTTCAAAGGTCTCAAATTCAAGTTGTCATTGAATACAACTATTATCAAGAGAAGTTGCAGCAATGTACCTCTAGGAACTTTCATCAAACAATTGGATGGCGCTGCTCGCAATAGCTGTAGCTTCTTCATCCGGTATTTCTATTGGAGGTTTTGGAGCATTGTCATCACTAGTTAGCCTGGCCTCCATAATCAGCAGTAGTTGAGCATTCAAATCCAGCAGAAAAATTGAGGCTATTGCTCAGAGGAGCAAAGGCAGGCCGCTGGGCTTTAGGAGGGGCCGAAATTACAAAATGAACATAATCAAAACGAGTATGTGAGAGATAGGCCAGACGCTCCACCGAATCTGCAAAAAGTCCATTTCTGAAAGGGCATAACCAATTTCTTAGTAAAATGTTTCCAATCAAAGAACTGGTCATTGCGGTAAAGCCAGTCGAATCAAGCGAGTGCATCATCGTCGAGGTACAATGAAGCGAGAGATAACCAATAGTCCTTGGGGATATGACAAAAGTTGAAGTACCACTCCGCCTGACAAATCCAGCTTGCTGGATTCCCATTGGTGAATCGATCTAAAATGACCACTGCCTCGGAAGAATCTACCATGGAGTACTCTCAATGAAAGCACTAATGTTATGGATCCAATATCCACAATCAAATACAGAAATAACAAATTGATATATTGATATGATAATAAAGGAATTATACTGAAAATTAATAATAATTAAGGATAGTAACAGAAAGAAAGGGATGAGAATACAGAGCCACAGAGAGAGAAATAGACGAGGGAGAGAGACCAGAGAGGGGAAGTTTCTAACAATATTCAGCATATCCTCCTAATGCCCGTACTCTGCCATTTAACTAATTTCCTCAACGAGGATCCCAAACGTAGTCTGGTAATCTTTGGGAAGGCCTTGGCCCAGTATTTGCATCTTCAAATGGCACAATGCCATCCTTGAGCCCAAACTCCTTATCCATCATGACAGCTAGCCTGTCAAGAAATCCCATGTCCAGAAAATAAAAATAGTTGAAACTAGGAATGAAGATATTAGGGGTAAGGTAGGAGTGGCATCTATGGAGGACAAGTTGCGGGAATTTAGGTTGAGATGGTTTGGGCATATGAAGAAGAGAGACATAGATGCACTAGTCAGGAGGTGTGAGGGATTATCCATGACGGCTCAGTCGAAGGGAAGGCCTAAAAAATACTGGACAGAGGTTTTTAGGCAGGTACCAAAAATATAACCCATAATAGAAAGCTATGAAAGTCAAGGATTAAGATTGTAATCCTCTTAGGCCGGATGTACTTGTTCAGGTCAGGTCTATTTTTGGTCATTCTTCTCTCTGAAAAATAGAATATTGCTCAAGCCAGTAGGACTGGGCAGAGGTTATTAGTAGTGTGTTCCTCCTAGGCCTACCAGTAGTACTAAGAGCAAATTGATGCTACCAGTGATCTTGAACTCAGTCTGCAATAATTTTAAGTAACATCTCAACCGCATAGTGTTGTGACCACAATAATAAGTATAAACTTTTAGCATTTACAAGGGAATGCTCGTATGTGGAAGCTGCAAAATGATTAGTTATCGGATATCCAACAAAAGAATTTCTGTATGTATAAAAATCGATAAATAATCGAAAAAACCAAAAAACCGATATAAACCTAATCGATAGAAAAAAACGACTTAATTGACTTAAAAACAACTTACTTGATTTGGTTTCTTTTTAGGAAAAAATCAAACCATGAGCACCCCTATCTGTAAGTGAAACATATAAAATCTTTGTGAGGTCATTTTCTTATATTGAAATAAGTGAGTGTGTAACATCTTCTCCAGAATTGTACCCTCAATTTCCAAAGACCAAGAACGTCTTTATACAACTCAAGTAGTTATCGAGATCCCCATGGTCCATATAAAATATAGAAGGTTGAAGATCTTATTGAACATTTTCATAAAAGCTGAAGTGTCAACCTTGCATATTTTGAATTAAGAAAACAACCCCAAATTGCAAATAGTAGTATATATTTTGAGGTGCATATCTGTCGGAAGTACATGATATCCTTTGCAAAGATAGTGCGAGACATGCCACCGTTATTTTGTGATATTTATACTTCCAAATATCCAATCTACAGAGCTGCAGATTCATACTTTTGTTTCGTAAAAATCGTTGTATGGGACGGCTACATGCTGAACAACCATTCGACGCATGCCTTATACATTATACATGAGGGGTGATCATTCAATTTTACGTTTATTATCCAAAAGTTACTTCTTTTTTTTTTCATACGTTCCTCTTTTCAACAGAGTAGAGGGGAAAAAACCACATGCCTTATACATGAGGGGCTCGGTGTTGCCTGTTAATCTCAGAACTTCAGCATCAAAGATGTTTCACACAAAGAAATTGCTCTTGGAAACAACTAAAATACATTTCAAGATTTACACAATCTAACATACAAAATGTGAATCAATGATTCACACAGCATCAACTTATTAAAGAACAACTAGGATGGTCTAAGCCTCATCCCATTCATCATTTTTATATGAAACTAAAGTGTCAACCTTGTGAATCTGCATAGGGAAGACAAAAATCAAATTAGTTTTCCAAAATACACAGGCTGGCTTCAAAATCAAGCAGCAGATTGCTCCTACCTTGGTGTCAAATGAATGCAGTTTGACCATATGTGGATTTGCAATCAGTTTAGGATCACTCTCAATCCAAGTGAATGGAACTGCAACATCTGTATCAGTGTATGCTAACACATCAAACACACCTATGGCAAACACAATGAAACAAGGATTGTGTTATATCCAAAAAGTTCCACTGAAACATTGACATTGTATTTCTAAGCACAAATGATGCTTACATGGTTCCTCAAGGCAAGGCAAAAAAGTGACGCTGGATATAATTTGCCTCATAATTGCTTGAATTTCCCTCATTATTTCTTTGTCACTTTTCTCCCTTGAAACACTGATCCAAATAAAAGTTAATTAATGAAGGATCCAACATACACTTTCTCCAAAATAACAACAACTACGTCTTAATTCCAAACTAGCTGGGCTCGACTATATGAATCTTCATTGTCCATATCGCTTCATTTAAGTTCATATAAGCCCATATTATATAAGACAAAACCCAAACCAAAAAAAAAACATTAGAAATTCTCTATATTTTCTTACCTCCAAAATACACTTTTACCAGTCCACAAAGTTTACCAAAGATCGGAAAATGAAGATCAACTTACCCTTTCTCAACAACCTCGCTGTCGGTTTCGACACTGAAATTCCACCGCTCTAGTACCTCACCAGAGGCCTTGCTCATGATCACAAGAACCATCCTTTGTAGCTTTCCAGCTTCCAACCACTCTACATGAACACAATCATAGAGAAAATAATCACTTCCCTACCCCTAAATACCAATCCACAACTTTGACAAAATTCTACAACTTACCAGAGAGTTGGGCAGTCAAATTGGAAATGAAGGTCTTGACACCTTCATCTTGAGTAAGCAACAACTGCAGGCCATATTTCTTCACTTTCGCAAAACTTTCTTCAGGATATACTCCTCTATTGTACAAAATGCTAGAAAAACAACCCCCCGTCCAAAGAAAAGAAGAAAAACAAAATCAACATTCCAACAGAATCATAAATAAAAACACCATAGCATTGTGTTAAATCAATTAATCAATCAACAATGCCCAATGAAAAATGAGTTAGGACCCATCATATTAATCGTCTCTATCCATTTTCAATTTCCAAAGCAAGTAAATAGTTTATCTATTAAGTCAGACTAAGGGTTTTCTAAAACTAAAGATTATCAAACCCCCATCCCCAAATCCAAATCCCCAAAAATTACCAGCACTCGGGAAAAAGAAGAACACGAAGCATTTTCAATCAATCAACTAATTGGGTTCCGCCATATGAATTATATATCCGATGCACCCTATTCAAGCCAATTTTCATTCAACTGCAGGTTGATAATTTATTTTTCAAGGCAAATTAAGGGTTTTCTGTAATTAAATTTCATCTAAATACTCGCACTTATATACTAAACTAACAACGTGCAAGTCTCTAATTAACTGAAAAAAGACATAGACAAAGACTTGACGAAATGTAATTTCTAAAATCTTACCTATTTGCTGCATAGCCAAAAAATTCACCGACAATTGCTGCTGATCCACGAATCGTGATTATGTCCTTGGTGGCTGTTTTTGATGCCATTATTCAAAATCTGAAGAAAAAATGTTAAGATTCTCAGAAGTTGGGTTGAATTTACTGATTCTTAGTGACTGGTGAGAGTAATGGATTTAGGGTTTTATTGAAAATTGAAAAGTACAAGGGACCAACGACTAGTTCTTGGAAATTGACGCATAAGACGGTCCAAGTGCTCTCTTTTATGTTTTTTACTTTTTCCTTTTTAAATTTTCTACTGTAGACTAACCGTTACAAAAACAACAACAACAACAACAACCCAGTATAATCCCACTTAGTGGGGTCTGGGAAGGGTAGTATGTACGCAGACCTTACCCCTACCCTGGGGTAGAGAGGCTGTTTCCAAATAGACCCCCGGCATCCTTCCCTCCAAGAACTTCTCACCTTGCTCTTAGGGAGACTCGAACCGTTACAAAAAGGAGTGGAGAAATCATTGGGCCAATTAGTTTGGTTATCGTAAAATTAGGCCCAATAAGATCCACTTGTAACTTGGCCTATATATATGCAGTCCGACCTATAATTTTGAGAAGAAAAACTGGCATGGTATGACAACGCATAAGGAGAATTGGCAATCTTTGGGCCTTATATTAGGTTTAGCAATAGTAGCTCAAAAAAATTATCATTCAATAACTAAAGTTATTTTATTTTTAAGAACTGCTATCTATCTCTTTTCTCCGTTACTTCGTTGTGTAAGGCATTTATTTTTCCACAACTACATTCCGTATGTTCTTTCATAAATGGTGCCTTATTCTCTTTAGATTTCTTTATTAAAGAATCTAGCTTTTCTTCTCTCTTCTAATTGGTTGCAACCACCCTCCTAAAAATTATGTTTTATTTCCTTTTAAAAGTATCTAAAAATTTTCAGAATCTCTTTATATCCCTTTTCTGATTTTAGCAAAAACTAAGAGAAAAAAAATATATTTTAACTTTATTTTTCTTCTCTCTTCCTTTTTTTTGATTGGATTTAATTACTGGGTTTGATTGAAATTGATTGAAAATACCTAAACGAGGCTATATATAAAATTTGAGCAAGATTAGAAGTGATTTAGATTGGTTTCAGGTAAAACGTCAGACCTAAAAATCTAACTACGATATGTGTATATCACATTGTATATTGTGTATATCAGTTTATATCACAAATAGGTATTTAAGGACATATGTGTATATCACTTTGTATATATATATATATATATACAGAGATATACACGGGTTACAATTTTGATATACTCATATTCGATGTGTTATACAAATAATATAATATTTTTATTGTGATATACATTGATATAAAGGCAGCAATAACTATATATAATTTTATATTATTGATATACAAAGAATAATATAATTTATATACAAAGAATTAAATGAAATTTTAATATACTTGTTGATATAGACAAAGAAGAAAAAAAAAGGTTGTGATATACATATTATTATTGTGATATACATTTATCGGCTCTTTGATGCCAATATCTATAACTAGGGCTATTTTCTGCCAATTATATGAGTATGATGTTATACCATAACACCTTTTTCTATTTTATTTTTTTGAGGAATTTTCATAAAGCACTATTATTTGGAGCCGAGTAACTACAGTTTGCCTAATTACTATTCGTAGCTACTATTCAATTGTTACTAGCTTTGTATCACTTGTATTCAAATGTGTGACGAACATAACATGTGCCAACTGTATTCATTTGCAAAACGAATACAACTTGTATCAACTATATCTGTTTACGCAATTGTATTTGGTGCGCAATGAATACAACGTGTATTAATTATAACCAAGGCGAAATGCAAGAGTGTTACAATTGATACAACTTGTATCAATTGTATACAGATGTATATACACATTGTATTTGTTCAATTACAATTAAGGCGAAATACAAAAATACAAAGAAAAATAAATACTCTTTTTGAGAGTCAAACTCGAGACTTTCCCTAGCTAAGCACGCTCTGTGACCAACAAAGCTCTCTCTTGTTTCATTCAAAATAATTAGTCTCTTGTGTTTATAGATTTGCTATAAAAATTAAATATATATAATTACGAATGGTAAATTTTCTGAAAGTATAGCTACGAATAATAAATAAAGTGTAAATATTTGATCCGTCGGCATAAGTTAGGATAGGGGGGGGGGGTGACACCTTTATCAATAGCTCACGGTCTTACTGAATTGTCTTCGTTTATAGTGCAACTGAAGAATTTTCATATGCACAATGTGGCCTTGCTGATTACATATATGCTCTTCTCAAGATTACCAACTACGAATAAAAATTAGACTACTTACAACTAGATTACAAAGGGAATTAGTAGAAAATCACCTAATATAATGGTATTATTCTAAGTGCTCACGAGATGGATTTGTTTATTTATGAAAACTGTATATTTTGTCTCTTAAGGTCATGAGGTGAGGTGTACCATATATTTATCAATGCTCAATAACTAGACAAGAGTAAAAGAGTAGTAGCTCATGTGACAGTAAAATTTGTTGTTGTCCTAAAAAGGACAATGGCAGAAAAAAGAGGCCAGAGCTAGGTGGTCCTTTAAAAAATTGAAATCTGCTATAAAATGAAATTGTCAAGGAGGAGATATATTTCTTTTTTTGGGTCAGTCAATTTGTACCAACTATCTCCTCCTTTGAATTATAAGAAAATAATGTCGACATAATGTGTTCATTTGTTTCCTTAATATTCTTGGTGAATTTTCTAGAATATGCTGCTAAGAATTTTAATTTAGATATTGACAACACAAAGAATTTAAGCCAAAATCAAAACCAAATCGACTGTTAGTGTATTTATTTGTTCTAGTAGATAGTTTTGCCCTTTTGTTTAAGTTACTAATCTTATTTTTATGGACTGTTTCTTATAACTATCTATTATATTATGTGATTTAATATACTGTTAGAAAAAAATATGGCCAGTAACACAGAAATTAAATATATAAAACCATTTGGAGTAGGTCGTATAAATGTAACTTTTGGTATGAATTGAGATATTTCTATGACCCAATTCCAAGCAACTACCCATTGATAAACCACCTAAAAGAAAGAAAATGAAGAAGATTCAAAATGGCTGATGAATGGGAAACTATGGGCAAAAGTTGTTGATGAGTTGGATGGTAGTTTAGGAATATAATTTAGTATGACTCCAAGTGTCAATTTTCTCTCGAATTTGACAACATGAGTCATAGTCATCACAATGTTATGTACATATCCCTTCACTATGCTAAGTGCCTTTGAGATTATCCTCAAGCTAACGTTTCCGGGTGAACAGATCAAATCAAAAAATCATACCAAATAAAAAGATACAATTAGGTTTGATTTGGTTTAATTTAATATTGCATAATTTTTTTTAACTAAGCCGACATATAAATATATAAATTTTATATATACTTTTAAGACTTTTTATAGAAATTTCTTTTAAAAATATCTAGAAGTATTTGCGATTCTGTTATGAGATGTAATATTCAGTTAAATATGAAGTGCTCTATTTTTATTAACTTTAAATAATGGATTGTATGATCACTTTCTTATTAAGTGTTAGTGAAATGCGTCATTCTCTTTGTTTTTTCATATTCATATGTCAAGATTTATCGAATTCCTATATCTATTTCGAAATTGAAGTGGTATTTCGATAATTTGAAATTAAATAGGACATATCATGATTTAGGTATCATATTAATTTTTATGTTTAATTATTAAATTCGGTTAACCTTAAAAGTGTACAGCAACGAAAATTTATTGTGAGGTGACAAAAAAGATAGTATCATATTGTTAGGTGTTTGCCATAATTTTCTTATCATATTTGGTTTTCCTATCTCTTGAAGGAAAGGGCAATATAATTACCTAAGTTGAGTTTTCCTTTTTGTAAAAGAAAATTAGAAATTCTTCCATATTTGGCTAGTCCCTTTTCTTGTAGGAAAATGTTTGGACTTCTATAAATTGAGGATCCTTCCTTCTCATTCAGTAACATCCACAATGTAGTCATAGGGGGCTTGAGAGTAGTGTTTAGGGGGAGAACTTTTGGGGACAAGTGTTAGTGTGTCATTTGTATTTACCTCTTCGTGAGGTTGTTCTCTCGATATTTTGTACTCTCTTTTATTATAGTGGATTGCTCATATCCGTTGTGGATGTAGGTTAGTTGACCGAACCACGTTAATTAAATATTTGTGTCTCTTTTAGTAGATTTCTCTCTATTGTATGATTTATCGTCGTTGAAGGTTTGCTTTGCTAGATTCGACATGACACCTGATTTTTTTCGGTCCTAACACATATTTTATTAAAAAAATTCTCCCATAAGAATATTTTAATAGATCATATGTTTGTCATTTTCTTTAATTTTTACTAAATATATACTTACTAGTTAAAAAAAATTAACAACGTAAGATTGAAATATTATTTATGTGAAAAATCTGACAAATCGAACCAATTTAAATTGGATATAATTAATTTGATTTGATGTGATTTTGATAAAAACCAAACCACCTAATACCCATAATCTGTGTCTTGACTAGCAAAACCTTTTCTAGGCAAGAATAAACCTTATTCTTTATTAAGCTTGCAGCATAGAATTCGTACGGAAGAAATAATTAAGTGATAATAAGTATGTTCATTCAAGACATTTTAAACTTTTAGATTAACTGGTCAGCTTGAAAAAAATAAAATTCAAACAAATACTTCCCTAAGAGAGTATTCCATTAGAATAACCCCATTTTGTCCAAAAAGTTAAAGGAGATGCTGAACTTTTGCAAGTGGGAAGCATGGTAAAGAACTACTACTTTATATTAAACTTTGTCTCCTTCAAATTAAAGAGTCTTAAGTTAGTTTAAATCCAAATCAATCTCCAGGTTTTCAATTATATAACCTTCTTGTCTCATTATTAGCAAATGGTTCTCCATCATATAGTTATCTATAGTTGGTGCAGTGGTTGTTATATATATAATACTGGAAACAATGCAATATTCAGGGATAATGGTATCCTATTCAACTTTACACAACTTATCGATGCAAATGATTTAAATGAATATATGTCACTACTAAGAAATTCGAAATTTTGCGATCAAAATTATGCGTCATAACTTGATCTGTCCATATTAGCGATAAATTTTTAAGTTCTTTTAGGGATTGATAGACTTGTGAAGATTCTAATTAGTATATATAATTTATCATCAAACATATTTGTTTGTAAATTGATTTATCGACTTATAACTTACTCAGATGCGTTATTGAATATTAAAAATAAAAGTCTCATCTATATTTATATATATGGATAAGGGTCGGATTCTTTTAGGGATTGACAGACTTGTGAAGATCGTAGTTAGTATATATAATTTATCATCAAACATATTTGTTTGTAAATTGATTCATCAACTTATAACTTACTCAGATGCATCGTTGGATATTAAAAATGCATCTATGGCCATTTCCAATGTATGAAAGGCTACGACCATCTCCAATGAATGAAAGACTACGGACATCTCCAATGAATGAAAGACTACGGCCATGTCCAATGTATGAAAGGCTACGAGCATCTCCAACGCATGAAAGGCTATGACCATCTCCAACGTATGAAAGGCTAAAGCCCTAATAGCGTACGATAAGACTACGGTCATCTCCAATAAACAAAAGGCTACAACCATCCACAAACGCAAGAGGCTAAGGCCCTAAATAGCGCATGAGAAGACCACGGTCATCTTCGATAAACAAAAGGCTACGGCCAGCCACAAACGTAGAGGCTAAGGCCCTAAATAGCATATGATAAGACCACGGTCATCTTCGATAAACAAGAGGCCACGACCATCCACAAACGCAAGAGGCTAAGGCCCTAAATAACGTATGAGAAGACCACGGTCATCTCTGATAAACAAGAGGCCACGGCTATCCGATCCACAAACGCAAAAGGCTAAGGCCCTAATAGCGTACGGGAAGACCACGGTCATCTCCGATAAACAACAGGACACGGCCATCCATAAACGCAAAAGGCTAAGGCCCTAACAACATATGAGATGACTACGGTCATCTCCGATAAACAAAAGGCCACGGACATCTATAAACGCAAAAGGCTAAGGCCCTAACAGCGTATGAAAAGACTACGACCATCTCCAACACACAAAAGGCCACGACCACCCATAAATGTAGAAGGCTAAGGCCCTAACAGCGTACAAAAAGACTACGGTCATCTCCAACAAACAAAAGGCTACGGCCATCCATAAACACAAGAGGCCACGACCACTCCTGAATGCGTAAACAGCCAAGGCCGTTGTCGAATCAACCAACTCGACTCAACCCGTTATAATCGGAGCCAAGGGAAAAATAATAGCCGCCTTAAAACACGCAAGCAGCCATGACCAGAGTCAATTTGACCAAACTACGATAATTAACTCAATAAAAGGCGACGCCATGCAACAAATACGCAAAACGGAAATTGCGAAAGAAGACATAAAAACACAATAATTCCCATGTATCATTATAAATCATTCACAAAGTACAACGTCTCTTCGATTACAAAATCAGAGAAAAGGGTTTAATCTAACTACCCTGGCCCCCGCCACCCTCCGCTGCACCGTTAGCACGGTCATCACTACCCTTGATCTGGAACGCCAATCCAGGACCCCGTGCCCAATTGGTTCACATCCGCAAAAGTATAGCCCGTTGGGTCTGGGGAGTCAAGGTTATACCAACAAGCTTCGCGCGTAACCTTAACCACGCGATGCTGATTTTCAACCTCTGCCTCAGTGGCTCTGCCAACGGCCCGCAGTTCCTCAAATACAGTCCGCCTAGCCTCGGAATACACCCACATGTCATGAGCTTCGCGGGACACATCACCAACAGGATCGACCACCTCCGCCTGCTGAGGAGCGACCATATTGATCGTTGTAGCCCCGAGTTCTGCAATTAGGGCACCAACTCTGGCACGCAACTCGGCTGCCTCCATTATCGCCACACGGCCCATTTCCAACTCTTCCTCCTTATTTTGAAGGAGACTCTCCACCTCAGTATTTCGAGCCACAACAGCCATTAGGTCTGCATCCACCTTTTCGAGCTGGTACGTGCGCTCCCGCAATTGACCCTCTGCTTGCTCCAACCCCTCACAAAAAACCTAAAATTGTGGGTCCTGGGTATAAAGGTCCGCCATCGTCTTGTGCTTACCGCAGACCTTCCTGTATTTCTTTGTTGCTTTCCTAAGGGTGGCGCTCTTTTTCCGCTCCCGCCGGCCTCGCTCCACTTCTAAAATGAGGGTCGGAGAGAAAAACAAAGAAGAAACAAAATTCAAAATAGCACACGCCTCAGGGCTCACGATAGAACAACGAAAAACAACGACAAAAATCTTACGTGCAAAGCAGCACCAGCAACTCGACGAGATAAATCTCGGTCGCTTACGACCTTTAAAGATTCGATCTCGGCAGCCCCGCAGAATAAAGACATGTTCGCCGCGGCCTGCTCGATGTCTAGCAACAGGTTGTATCCCGTCGGGATCATAAGCCGACTGGTAGGTCCCATCGTCGCCATATCCACCCGAGCGTAGTCCTCTCATAGCACGTCCACAGAAGTATGAGCTTGTTCGGGAGCTGCTCCTTCCTCATCAGCAGCCAACCCAGCGATAGCGGACGTACTATCGTCCTCAGCGTGAGGAGAAGCAGTACCGTCCGCAACTTCCCTCAAGAGGGGCGCCCTCTCTGGTCGAATTGCATCACCCATAAAGATCGACCTCGATTCAGGGCGGTGGGTAACCGCCTTTCTCTTCTCCACGACTACGCCTTTACCAAGAAGTAATTGGCGCATTTTTCGCTTCAGCGGCTCATTGCCTTCGGAAGCCTCCTCTTCAACAAGAGGAGATGGAGGCGAGGGGCCCTCTCCAACGTCAGTTCAGTTACCGACTCAACTATAGGACGAGAAGTCCCAAGAACGTCCTCGGAAGCGGGCTCCCGAATCAAGGCCTCGTCTTCAGAACGAACGGCATCGGAAGCATCCTCACTAGACGCCTCCATATCCGCATGATCGCCCTCAGGTCGAGTGGCCTCGGGAGTGACCCCACTTACATGAGCTACATGCCCAAAGCCAGAAATCCACCGACGAGAAAGCGGCAGCTCGACGTCTTCTCCTCCGCGGTGCGCTCCGGGCTGCCAACACAATTAACCAAGGAAAGATGCATAAAAAAATACAATGTCAAAAAAATATGGTCGCCAAACCTAAAACCAGTACAATACCTGGAAGGCCATATCTCATGGTTAATGCCGCCCACGTTCTACATTCCTCAGCGAACGGGATCAACCGCCCCACCCATACTCTAATATCCGGCACAGACTGGGGCGTGTGTACCCTTGCTGCAGGTACAAAAATACAAAAAGGTGACGAAAGTCGAGCAAGCATAAATAACTAAGTACAAGAAACGACACATATGTTCTGTATTCCATGCTTCAGGGAATCCAGCGGGGTTCAACACCAAGTCCGAGGTTCGAATGAAAAAACTTCAGCCAAAACTGGCGATTGGGCTTGTCGTCCATCTCAACGACCAAGCCCTTCGTCCCACGGTTCTTCAATTGTAGCATCGTCCCCCTCATAAATCCGAGACTGAATAATTACAGCAGATGATATACTGTGATGTCTAGTCAGGTCCTCTCGGCGTAAGTCGTTAGGATACGACATATTTTCCACGTGTAAGGAGTAAGTTGGGCTGGACACACATTGTTAAATCTGCATAGCTCCTCTGCCAACATGTAGGTAGGAAGGCCACATCCTATTATGAAGGGGTACTCGTAGAAAGCACAAAACCCCATTCTGTGTACATTGGCAAAATCCCCCTCGGCCGTTTGCATGACTACCACCTCCGGAATCTAGCAAGAAACACAGAGATCATCCAAATGAGACTTGGTAAATTTAGACCTCTCCCATGCCGGGGCAGCACCCTTCGAGGGAAAGTCCCTTCAAACGTATAGTTCACGGGAAAGTAAGATATCTACAGAAAGAGGAACGAGGGGCTTGCGGGATTTCTTCCCACCTTCCGAAGGTGGAGGAACCTTGGAAGTGGCCTCATCCCCGTTTGTCCCACGGCGACGACTACCTTTAGCCATTATCAGTCTTTTGATCAAAGTTCAAAGTATGTCAACAAGCTCCGAAAGTCAAAATGAAAAGTTGCTAAAAGTCGCTATAAAAAATAACAAAAGTGCAAAGAACTTTTTGTAGGGATCCGAAGAATGGAAAAACTTGAAATCCCTCCCTATTTATAGCGGGTCAGTATACGAGATTCGAAAAGGTTGGTGTCAGAAAAGGAGGCGGGAAACCGAAACGTCAAATCATCTCCTGGCCTGTCTCGGGAGTAGTGTAATCATGACGCACGCTGTCAGCAAACGACGGTTCAAAAAATAATCCACGTGTACATATACGGATTGTTCCGAGATGAGTCGATCTTTTCTGCCCATTGCAGATATATGTCGAATACATCTCCAACAGGCGGAGGGACTAACTGTATGGGGTTGAATCGGACACGACTGATGAAAGTAGAGTACGCCTTCTTTCACGGCCACTAAAGCCAAATATACCTCCCTTCACGCCTATACAACGAAATGGGGTATGCCTCTAACAATAAAGGCGTACTGTCAAACTCACCCGTGCGTATACTCCATCCCCTCCACCCGTTTATATTTCTGGAACGACAGTAGTCCTAGAATAAATGATATTTTGACGAGGGAGCCTTCATTTTATATAAGGAAATTTCTCCCTCATTTGTAAGACAAGTGTTATTTTCATTAATAATACCACTTTTGGCTATCATTCTCTCTCTATCATTTCTTTCTCAGTGATTTGTATCGATAATCCACTTAGTCCCGTTACAATCTCGTCAGAACAAATAACATACGAACTATAGATCTATCCTTAGGTTTATTATCGTTGATTCTAATTTACCTTTTCATAATCTTTGATTGTCCCTAACTTATAAAGCGATCGATAACTTTTAGGTCAAACAAACACTTTTGAAGAAAGTCTTGACTTCACCATTAATTGCATATACAAAAAACATATTATGATCTATCGCGACAGAACAAAAAACAAACCTGCCAAAATTTGCACTCACATAAAGGCCATGGAACAAAGAACACCTTACCCACTCTCCCCACCACAACCCTAACCCCTTTAAAAAGAAAGAGAAAAAAAATACTGAATTGTTCCTTGAAGTCTAGAGAAAAGATATAATAGTATGAATTAAAAATCTTTCCATCTATCTAACTTGGTGAATATAAAATTATATATTAATAAAATAATTAAAATACATGTAAGGTCGCAAAGACATCATAGGTATAAAATAATGATTATAGTAAGAATAAAGAAAAGGAAAAAGGTAGAGGTAAGTGAGAAGGATAAGGTTTGTGTGTCATGTCTATAGGGCAACTTTAGTTTGTGGTGTACAACTTTATTCACTCATTGCATGTGTTTGGAAAAAAAAGGTAAGAGCACGAGACAAACATATATCAACTGTGTTTATCTTTTACAGCCCACACGACCTCATTTACCCACCACGTGCTTCTTCTGCTTTATTACAGCCAAAGCCTCGGTCCCTCAGGTTTGACACAAGCCTACCTTTCCATGATATTGGGATCTCCCCTTAATGACTTGTTCAATTAAATTCTAATATCGTACCTAGTATTTTCCTTTTCTTGTAGTATCAGGATAAGAGTGGACTCGTGTTTGTAGACCTTTGTATGATTCCTTTCACACAACATTTGTAAATAAAACATTGCAATATTTTTTTTTTCTTAATCGGTGTCCGGTACTCATATTGGAGCTTGACTATATCCGGATTCGCGCCTCATAGGGCCCCTTTCGGGGGAAGCGCTCCCTACCAAGGATTTTTCCATACCCAGAACTCGAACCCGAGACCTCTGGTTAAGGGAAGAACAGTCTCATCCACTGCACCACATCCTTTGACGGTAAATATTGCAATGTTATACATACTGTTTTCCTTTCTTGTACGATGGGGGTTGAGGAACCGAGAGGAGATTGGGTTTATTGTCCATTACACTTTTTTTTTTGTTATGTGATTTTTTTGTAAATAAAATATAACAATGTCTAGTCACAAAAGATATGTAAATAAAACATTGTAGTATCGATCGTGGAGGAGATATGGTATGTAATTTATTATGAATATTATTTTGGTTATATAACTCTTTTCTTAGAATATAGATACATAAATCACTTTGTAAAGTTATTTTTTTTCTATTGAAATCTAGTTGAGCATTAGAGAAATTTCCTCTTGACAGACCGCAGACGTATGAAAGGAAAAGGAAAAAATGCTTAACGAGATGACAATTACTACAATTCCGCTCGTGTATTACTTTTTACCCCAAATTTACCATTACAATTCCGACGTACTAATGGAGTAGTAACTAAGTGACATTTAAAAATAAAGGGTAATTTAGACAATTATCTTCTTCTTCTTCTTCTACTCATTATTATTATTAAATATCTTTCTTAAGCAGTATGCAAACGCTTCATAAAACAATATTCCCTGCGGTAGGAAATAAGTAATTTTTTCGATATTTCACCTTTTAGTATCAATTAACAATGAAATTGATCATATTAACCTTTACTATCTCACGTAAATACTCCTAACACATATTCCAACACTATTTACTCAAAGGACAATGTAGAAAAAAATAATTAATTTATTCTTGAGATCACTTATTTTGGACTACAACACAAATATCAAAAAATCACTTATTTTGGACCAGAGAGAGTAGATACTATAGTCATGTGGGAGTATAATAAAGCACACCTTATACAGTCAGACCTCTCTATAACAACTTTTTTATATAGGGATTTTTTCCTATCTATACCATATATGAAACTTTATTACAAAAAATATGCATATTTGGCAAATTACCCTCCTTGTGCACTATTTTTTCTACAATTTTTATACCATTCATTAATTAGTAATTAATAGTAGCTAAATCTTCCTAATATGTCGCGCTAAAAATCAGGAAAAGAATATCCTAATTGATTTAGTGACCTTAAATTCAAATTTAAACACAAATTCTTCCACATGTTGCGCAGCTAATGCTTTTCTTCAGTATAAGTTACACCGCCATTCATCCTTGCACGTGCCTCAGCAAACATCCTCTGTTGCGCAACTAATGCTTTTCTTCGGTCATCTCAGCTACACTATTATATTTCCCAGATCTCACAGTGTCCTATGGTTGAAAATACACCAAAAAACTAGTTTTAATATTGTATAAAGTTGTATTATTTTTAAGGGTATCTACAAAATTACTACATTTATACTCCAATTAAACTACGATATATGTTGAACAAAAATGTAGACTACAAAATTTTCTATTCATCTATAAAATTCATACAAAAAAACTACAAATAAACTACAAATCACTTTTAATATTGTGTAAAGTTGTATTATTTTTAAGGGTCTACAAAATTACTACATTTATACTACATTAAACTACAATCTATGTTGGAAAAAATATTGACTACATTTTGAAAAAAATAGAAAAAAGTGGATTGAGTACAATAAACTACATTTAACTACATAATAACTAAGAACAACAACAATAAAAAAAGTCAGTATAACTACAATTTAACTACAAAACCACTGAAAATAACTACAAATCTACCACAATATAACTACAATTTAACTACAAATATATTAACGATTCATATAAAAATACAAAATAACGATAACTAAACCTCAAAATTGAGACAAATTAAAAGGTTTCCAGAAACTACGCGAAAAAATTAAATAAAAATATATTTTCTGAAATATTATGAGGGCTGAATTTTTTAGCTTTTTTTTTGAATGTTTCTTTTTTGATTTTTTTGAAAAAGATTGAGATAACTTCAACTTTTTTTCCAGATTGAAGCTTGGGTGAATCCTCGAAAAAATAGGAAAAAAACTGAACAAAAGAGGAAAAGAACTAAACAAAAGAAAAAATATATAGAAGCCACACGTTCCGGAAACTGCATAGAGGCCACACGTTCCAGAAAGGGGTTGTTCAATTACCAGAGTTGCAAGAAAGCACAATAAGATGACATTGTGTGTTCTTTAAATGTAGGAAACAGGTATAATACTTATCTTTTACCTTTACTGCATTAAGAAGCATATAGCTATTCACTCTTCTATTTAGAGAAGAATGGGGGAAAATCGTGGGGAGGGGGGTGGGGGGTGAGGTACCAAAAATTTAAAAATTAGAAGAGAGAGAAGCGGGTAACAAAATAATTTGGGAGATTTTATCCCTAAATATACTGCTATAATAAATGATAACTTAATTAATGCCTTAATTTGAATTATGGTACATAAATTGAAACTTGGTATGCTTAAATGTAATAAAGATAAACTTTAAACATGGTTGGTAATAAGGTTTGCTATATGGTATACACATGTAAAAATTCCATAATAATCATCACTATAAAAGTCGAGTTTTTTTGGAAGCGAATATAATATTAAGTTATAAAATATGTCCTCTATAATAACATTCAAAAATTTCGGAACAAATAAGACTGTTAGGGAGAAGTTTGACCGTAGCAATAATATTTCCGGCTGGCCAATTATTTTCTTACCTTTCCCATAGGATATTTGACTATTCTCATTAAATTTCCTCTCACTTTTTCGATAAAAAGCTCGAAACAATGCTCTATTTCACTGCAATCATAACAATTTGCATTTAATGTTTATATGCTTTTTAAGGAAAATTATATTTTTAGCAGAATTAATTTCAAGAGTCCTTGTGAAACTAGCATAGCCGGGAGTAAAATGGCTCAAATTCCAAGTATAGTCCGAACACGCTATAACAATATCTCTATATAACAATTATTTACTACGAAAATCAAGTTTTAGTAGAATCGATTTTTAAAATTATATTTTACCTCTCTATAATAATTTTTTATATGTAATAGTAACAACCATGTCTGTAGCAGAACTCTCTTTATAAAATTGCCCTATATAACAACCATATAGAATCTTTAAGGTTACTAATAATAATTTAAAAAATATACGTATAATCTTTTCCATTGCACAAAGTTTCTATTTTGCATAGGACATAAGATTTGAAGATGTGCACATGATATCTTTTTCATTGGACAAATGCCAAAAAATATTTAGATAGAAGATTTAACTGTGAAGCTCTTAGATTGTCTTCAAGTGAAAGCTATTGAATACCTTTTTGCTGAAAATTTGGATATGAATCTCCGCTAATTCAAGTGTTATATCGCTATTAAGAGATTGAAATCTACGAAACAGGCTACATTTACAAAGTTATTCCATTAATCTTGAAATAATTTATTTTTTGTAGCTTTAAATGTGTACCTTAGAGTTTAATCTTTATCATTTAGTTATGAATTTATTAATAATAAATTAGCTTTCTTCAATACTAGTAAAATACACATATATTTTGAGATTTTAAATTTAAATAATTTTCCTATTTTTTATATATAACATTAGAAAAGGAAAACTAATTGATATTTGGATAGTTTTTATCTATAATGGCCAAAATTATTTAAATGTCAAATGCTATTATAAGTGTATAATAACTATTATAAAAATAAAAAAAATATTAGAACAAATGAAGCGTTATAAAAGTGATTGACTGTATATTCCAACTTTGAAACTGATGTCAAGATACTAGTGACATGATTTAATAGGTGTATTTAAAAGTCAAATACTATTACAAGTATATAATAATTATTTATCATAAAAGCGAAGAAAATATCAGAACAAATGAGACCATTTGAAACTGATGTCAAGATACTAACGACATGATTTTAAATATTCTCCAAAAAACTAGGCCGATATACTAAGGAGTATAATTTTTTGTTTTGAAAGGACAAAACGCTATAATTTGCAAGAAGACACATATACTAAAAAATGAAGACATGGATGAAGACATTTTTAGTCAGCGGAAAATTTGGCCGACTCCACAGAAGAGATTTCATAGACAAAATCCTCAATACGGAATTTTTCTATTGGATAGATTCTATAAGGAATCTACTGATGTGATTGCACTGAGTAATCTTTAATTATATTACATACATATAAGAAATACTAATAAATAAATAAATAAAATAAAACACCAAGTCTATGTATCCATAATTTCATTCACCATTCTGTTTGATTCCCTATTCATCATCATTCCACCAACTTTTCAAAGGGGCACGTGCTTTCTCTTCATAGTACTTTTGATAGGTCTGCTTTTCTCTACTTTGCATTGTATTATTGTTATTTTTATAAGTACCAATTTAATTCTCTATGGATATTTGTAATCTTTGTTTTAATGCTTTGGTCTTTTTGTCTTATTTATTAATAGGTTTTGAGGGCTAAGTTTTGAGTTGTGGTTTCAACTTTCAACCAAGATGGACATTACTCTGAGGCTAATCAATGTTGTTTTTTTCTTGCTGTTACTCATATGGTTTTTGATACAACTTTTCAAGAAAAATAGAAGAGAAGAAGATTTTGCAGAAAAAATACAGCCCACATTTTTCAGCAAGATTACAATTTTATTGAATTTGTTCATTGCCATTGCTTACTTGGGATTTTGTTTCCATGAATTGTGGAAGTTGAAAACATTTGTGTTTCAAGAGTCTGTTTTTTCAGTCATGACATGGAGTTTGTCAAGTGCAATTTCAATCTATACATTAAACAGAGAGAAAAGGTGGCCATTATTACTCATTATATGGTGGGTCTTTTCAAGTATTTTTGATATATTTTTAGTCTCACTTCATCTTCTCAACCATTATAATATTTATACAAAAACCCCACATTTTCTGCCCAAGACAAATATAATTGATTTTGCTTCCCTACCATTGTCAATTCTCCTATGTTTTAATGCCCTGCCTAATTGTTCTGCCAAGAAATACGATGAAATTGAACAGCCATTTCTTCAGAAAGAAGTAAATAGTCATGATGCTGATGATGCATTTTCTAATGCTGGCATTTGGAGCCAACTCACATTCTTGTGGCTTAATCCATTATTCAACAAAGGTCATGAAGAAAAGTTGAGAGTAGAACACATACCTTCAATTCCTAGTTCTGAGAGTTCCAGTGAAGCTTCTGCTTTGTTAGAAGACGCGTTTCGGACTAAGAAAACTACTAATTTCTCCCTCCCTGATGCCATACTCCACATGATTTGGAGACCACTTGCCTATAATGCTGTCTTTGCAGGTAATTCTTGACTCAATTAAGCACACAATATTTGGTTGAAGTTGAAATAAATGTAGTATTTGGACATGAATTTCTGACTCAAGATCACTATCTCAATTTGAAGTTGAAGTAATGAACAAAATAGTAAAACAAACATTGATGTGCAAGTAATAATTGGTGTGAAGTTATGCCCAAATGTCTTGTAACAACATGCTTGTGGTTTTGCTTTTGCAGGAGTCAACACAATTGCATCCTATACTGGTCCTTTGCTAATAACAAGTTTTGTAAAATTTTTGTCTGAAAAGAAAGATGAATCCAATTGGCAAGAAGGAATGATTTTAGCATTCATCTTTTTCTTTGCCAAAACAATTGAGTCACTGTCCCAAAGGCAATGGTACTTTGGAGCTCACAGGATTGGTGTTCGAGTGAGAGCAGCTCTAATGGCATTGATATATAAAAGAACTTTGTCGATCAAGTATGGTGGTACAAAAGATGGAAAGATCATAAACTTCATCAATGTTGATGTTGAGAGAATTGGAGATTTCTGCTGGTATATTCATGGAGTTTGGCTGCTTCCGGTTCAGGTTATACTTGCCTTGGTTATCTTGTACAAGAATTTAGGTGCTGCTCCCTCTGCTGCTGCTTTTCTTTCGACCATATTCGTTATGGTAAGCAACACACCGCTTGCCAATATGCAAGAGCAGCTCCACTCGAAGATAATGGAAGCGAAGGACGTGAGAATTAAAGCTACTTCAGAGACCTTGAAAAGCATGAGAGTGTTGAAACTACACTCATGGGAGTCCACTTTCTTCAAGAAGCTGCTTCAACTTAGAGAAAATGAGAGAGGTTGGCTTAAGAGATACCTTTATACATGTTCTGCTGTGGCTTTCCTCTTTTGGGCTTCACCAACACTAGTTTCAGTTGCAACCTTTGGTGTTTGTATCATGTTAAAAACACCATTGACAACAGGAGCAGTTCTCTCAGCACTAGCAACTTTCAGGATACTACAAGAACCAATCTACAACTTGCCCGAACTCATTTCCATGATTGCGCAGACAAAGGTTTCAGTTGATAGGATTCAAGACTTCATGAGAGAGGAGGATCAAAAGAAGTTAACAAGCTATCTTACTCCTTATAATACATCTGAAGTGGCAATTGAACTTGAGCCAGGAGAGTATGCTTGGGGCACAAATGAGTCGAAGAAATCAACGATTAAGATAACCGAGAAAATCAGGATCATGAAAGGGTGGAAAGTGGCAATCTGTGGTTCAGTGGGATCTGGAAAGTCAAGCTTACTCTGTAGTATTATGGGAGAGATCCCTAGGATTTCTGGATCTAGTATCAAGACTAATGGTTCAAAGGCATTTGTACCACAGAGTGCCTGGATTCAGACGGGCACTGTTAGAGACAATGTTCTTTTTGGCAAGGAAATGAATAAGGCTCGTTATGATGATATCGTGGAACGATGTGCTTTGAAACGTGACATTGAGATGTGGGCTGATGGAGATCTAAACTCGGTAGGAGAAAGAGGAATGAGCCTAAGTGGTGGACAAAAGCAAAGAGTTCAGTTGGCAAGAGCTATTTATAGTGATTCAGACATCTATATACTAGATGACCCTTTCAGTGCCGTTGATGCACAAACTGGAGCTCATATGTTCAAGGCAAGTACTACATCCTACTTTTATCGATTTTTTTTTCCAGTAATCGAGTTGCTCTTATTGATGTTCTACAACCCTTCGTCATATTGCAGAAATGCCTAATCCAACATCTACATAATAAAACTGTCGTTTATGCCACTCACCAGTTGGAATTTTTAGATGCTTCTGACCTCATCCTGGTAAGTTGAACTGTTTTCAGCTATTGGTTTTTGGTTGCTTGATTTAAACTAGACAATTATATCTTAGTTTTGCTGCTTATCTGATATGCTTAGGTAATGAAAGATGGTAGAATTGTTCAGTCAGGAAAGTATAATGAGTTGATTACAGACCCTGATGGTGAGCTCCTAAGACATATGGTGGCTCACAGCAAATCATTAGATCAGGTGAACCCTTCCCAAAAATGCAGCTGCATGACCAAGGGTAACCATCAGAATAACCAAATTGAAGTCGAAGAGAGTTTTGAAGATCTTACCTGTGACAACAAGATCTTAGGAAGAACTGAGCACGAAGACGCAGTATCTGGCCGAGTTAAATGGCAGGTCTACTCGATTTTTGTCACTTCAGCATACAAAGGGGCCCTTGTACTTCCGGTCCTTCTATGTCAAGTTCTCTTCCAGGGATTGCAGATGGCAAGCAACTACTGGATTGCATGGGGAACTGAAGAAGAAGGCAGGGTTACTAGAGAGCGATTAATTGGAATATTTGTGCTGATGTCAGGGGGAAGTTCTTTTTTCATCTTAGGAAGAGCAGTTATGCTGTCAACTATTGCAATTGAGACTGCGCAGAAGCTCTACGTTGGGATGATCACATCAATCTTCCGAGCGCCCTTGTCATTCTTCGACTCCACTCCTTCCAGCAGAATTCTGAATAGGGTGAGTGTAGCAGCCGAAATGATCTATATGGCTTAAAATATATCTATATTCAGTTTTAGAAACATGAGTTTCTGGTTGCATCCGTTCTTAACTTCATCGTTTTCTTGTTTGTCAGTCTTCTACAGACCAAAGCATTGTGGACACAGATATTCCGTATAGATTGGCTGGACTAGCATTTGCACTTATTCAATTATTGAGCATTGTTGTCCTTATGTCCCATGTTGCCTGGCAGATCTTTTTTCTCTTCCTTCTGATACTTGGCATCTCCATGTGGTATCAGGTAACTCAATCTGAAGTTACTTTTGTCCCCCATTCATTTTAACTGCAAGAAATTTACTTTTTTACTGAGTGCAGACTGAAAGAGAATGAAGCATATTTCTTCTAAATAAATGTTTTGTATCACTGCTACATTACAATGCAAACAACGAGTATTTAATTCTCATATTATGGTCTTTGTGCTGATGATACAATTCTTATTACAGGCATATTACATTACCACTGCTAGAGAACTGGCAAGGATGATTGGCATTCAGAAAGCTCCAATCCTGCATCATTTCTCTGAATCTCTCACCGGTGTAGCAACCATTCGTTGTTTTAATCAGGAGGAACGATTCTTGAATAAGAACTTGAAGCTCATTGATAATTATTCTCGTGTTGCCTTTCACAACTCTGCTACAATGGAATGGCTCTGTGTTCGAATCAACTTTCTCTTCAATCTGATATTCTTCTTTCTTCTCGTCATCCTGGCAAACCTTCCACGGAAGGCTATCGACCCCAGTAAGCTTTTTTTCTTCTCTTCCATTTCTATATCATGAATCCAACTTAATACATTCTTCTTCCGCTAGGCTAAAAATGTCAGCTTCTCTGGTGATGCGCATAAAAAACAACTCTTAGATATAGGAACTTACGAGAAGCAAGGAAGTCAAAGTTATACAACTGAAAATCTCTGAAATCAATTTTATCTTTCTTTCACATGTTTCATCTATTTTGCAGGTTTAGCAGGACTAGCAGCTACCTATGGCTTAAATCTTAATGTTCTCCAAGCTTGGGTTATATGGAACCTTTGCAATGTTGAGAACAAAATGATCTCAGTGGAGAGAATACTTCAGTTTAGCAATATTCCTAGTGAAGCCCCATTGATAATTGAAAAGTCCAGGCCGGAACCCAATTGGCCGCTAAAAGGAAGAATCGAAATGAAGGATCTTCATGTGCAATACAGTCCTGATCTCCCAAGAGTACTAAAAGGTATAACATGCACCTTTCCGGAGGGAAAGAAAATTGGTGTAGTTGGAAGAACAGGAAGTGGAAAGTCTACTTTGATCCAAGCTCTGTTCAGGGTTGTGGAACCATCTGAGGGATGCATTCTTATCGATGGAATAGACATTTCGAGGATTGGTTTGGAAGACCTAAGGTCTAGGTTGAGTATAATACCACAAGATCCAACTTTGTTCCAAGGAACAATTAGGACTAATCTTGATCCATTACAACAACATTCAGATCATGATATCTGGGAGGTAAAGTTCTGCACTTGGAACCTGATTGGCTTACCTGATTAAAAGTAGCTGAAATGCTGAAAAACTCTTTTAAGTGTTGAAGCTGATTTTATGAATAGTTGCTACGTGTTTCGATAGAAGTGTTGAAACTACCGAACTAATTATAAACATTCTTTTTCTTAATTAGAATTGAGAGGGTATGACTTGGTAACTTACTGTTAGAATGGTATTCATATTTCAGGTGTTGCACAAATGTCATTTGGCTGAGATAGTGAAGCAGGATCCAAGGCTTCTTGATGCACCAGGTACAAATACTAGTTTCCATGTTTATCTTGCAACCTATAAAAAAACTTCAGCATACATAAATAATCATAAATGGAAACAAATTATCTTCAAATTAAGATCAAGAATTTAATCGTGCAGTTGCAGAAGACGGAGAAAACTTGAGCGTGGGTCAAAGGCAGATTGTGTGCCTAGCTAGGGTGTTGCTACAAAAAAGGAGAATATTGGTACTTGATGAAGCTACTGCTTCAGTGGATACAGAGACAGACAATGTCATTCAGAAAACTATAAGAGAAGAAACATATGGATGCACAGTTATAACAGTGGCTCATCGGATACCCACAGTCATCGATAATGATCTTGTTCTAGTTCTTGGTGAAGGTAAAGATACAGAACCAGCACAACAAACACTGAAAAACAGCTTAACCAACTAAATTAGGTGTACATGTTGAGAATACTGTACCAGTTGAAATGATTAATGTATTAGCTACTTGTATATAACTGCATGACAATTGTAGTTCCCGAATATAAGTGTAACCATTAACCACCACCAGGCTAAGAACTCAAAAAGATGAAGACATAGAACAGCTGAGAATAGACACGTTGTACTATTTATTACATTGCTGACAAAATCCATGTTGTCTGATGCAGGAAAAATTCTCGAGTTTGATACTCCTGACCAGTTATTGAGGAACAGTTCCTCCGCATTTTCAAATTTGGTGACAGAATTCTTGCGGAGATCATCCAAGGGGTAGCTTATAAAGCATAGCGCAAGGCACATGTAATAGTACATCTAGTTTCTAACCTCTAAAGGAACGGCTGACCGATTTAATTTGCCAATATTGATGTGGTGTTGTACAGTACAGAATCACAAACTGAAATCAAGAACTAGGGCAAGTTGAGCAGCTATAACTGGATTAGTTCAATTATTATACAGCAGCCACTTCTACAAGTACATACTGTATCTAATAACTGCCAATCAAAGGTGACATGAAGTCTGTAGGATTTTTACAGTGGTTGTTCTTACTCCTTACCTCATAGTTCATCTACTTAATTAGTTATTTCTTGATGCAACAGAAAACTTAGAATAGAGATCTGTAGTTCAAATCTTAAAAACTGAATTCTGTCTGGATCTGCTTTTGGAAACAGCCTTCTGTCCTTTCGGATAGGGGTAAGGTCTGCGTACGTATTATCCTCCCCAGACCCCACCTTGTGGGATTATACTGGTAGTTATTGTTGTTGTTGTTGTTGTTGTTGTCTGGATCTGCTTTCAGTATCGATTAAAGTGAATATCTAGTTGATTAGCCTCTAAAAGTCCCTCAATTACAGTACATCATCACTCATGGGTACTTTGTAATATCTGAATGAAAGTTCGATTCAACTGCTCTTCCTTCATGGCTAAATCTTGCTGAAACCTATTATATACTTATTCAACCTTTTGTATTTATGCTTCATCATTAGGCACAACTACCACCAAGCATGAAAATCCATGTCTTTTGGTGTTGTCTCTCTACTCTCTTTCTTGTTATTGTCCCCCGTCCCCCCTCTCTCTCTCTATATACACAGTCAAACCTCTTTATAACAGCCTCGTTCGTTCCGAATATTTTTGGATGTTAGCGAAGTGATGTTATAGAAAACATATACTATTATAACATAACTTGAATATTGGTTCCGGAAAAAGCTTCCCTTTTATAGTGAAGTGTTGTTATATATGGATGTTGTTATAGAGAGAGAGGTTTGACTATATATATGCATTTGTATTCTTATTTGTATCATTTCTTGTTTGTCTTCTGCCAGTTTGTCTCTGACTGCAAATTTCCTTGTTAATTTTCAATCTATTAATATAAACCAAAACCTGCTATTCCCATAGCATCAATCACATTGCTAATACAAATAGTATTATTTCTAGAAGATTAAATAGATTGACTTGGAACATTACTTAGAAACATACGAAACATAGATGGCAAGGACCTACTTGAAGGAGAAAAGAAATAACAACTTTATTCCACTTTGACAATCAAATCATGAATTTACAAATAAAATCTTAACAATTATTTGTAAGATCTTACTTGTTGTAAGTTCAATTGAGTGCAATTGAACCAGTATTTTTGAAGTGAAACATAGATATATAGTAAAAAAACAACAAAAATTAAATTATGACTAACACAATAATTTTTGAATTACAGTCGACTAGTACTAAGAACTTTAAAGATTGAATCTTTCAAGTTTAAATTTTGGATCTACTTCTAAAGAATGATCTCAGTACAATATGTGGAGCTACAATATTAGGTGCGGATTCGAATGAACCTAGTAATTTTTGCTTAGACCTTGTATTTATACTAGAAAATTCATTGAATATTTATAATTACTTAACTGCAAATCAGTAACTAAAATAAATTATGGGTTCGATACCAAGTTTCAAATTGTGACTGCCTTCCGTACACATGTTGCTAACAAGCTTGCAGAGTAAATGTGTTAAGTCTTTCTTCACAATTATCTAGCACTCCATCAGATCTTTTATTTTTTTTATCCCCCCACCCCCACCTCCACCCAACCCCTCCCCCTAAAATCAGAAGGTAAATGTCAAAAATGTGATACAATGGCAGCCAAAAATGTTATGTAAACTCAATTGCAATCCGTCCTATGAGCATTAGTCATAGCTGTCCAGTTGGTATTTCACAATGTTGATTATCATCTATTGGTGTTTCTAGGAATGAACCAAATTGAAGAAGAATCACACTAACTCAGGACTTGTAGAGATACCTTACAAATAGATCAAGAGGCAAAAACCACCACTACCAAGTGCTAGTAAGAGAGGATACACATTCTGGACGGGAAAGCCATAAAAAAATAAAAATGTAGTTGGCTCATGCCCTATTTCAAAAGCTATATATATGGAATTATCCCCCTACAGACGTGTTGAAGTATCTGAAACAGTCATAGAGGTTATGATATTTAATGAATTATTTAATATTTATAAAGGATTTGACAAAAATTATTAAGTTCACGTGAACTCATATGTTACCAGCTAAACCTACCTTCCCGTTTTGTGCTGATAGTTAGTAGTATATTTTGAACAATTCGTATAATGTACCCACACACTCATCCTAACCTGTCATACATGTACATCAAGAAACATCCATGTAACATTGGTGAAAAAAATATTGACAATGATAGTAGTAGAGAAATAATGCAAATTTATGGGACACAAAATAATAGTCATTTTGAATTAGATTTGTATATAGGGTAAAAATGGGCCCGCCGGATTTTACTGATTAACCGGGACCAGGGGGATAGATCAAGGATCCGTCTTGTAGTATGTCAGACCGAGACACGAGGATAAGGTATCGAGTTCGGGATTCGAGGTACCTGTCGAGATCAAAACCAGTGATGATCGAGGTCGAAGTCGAGCAAGACTGAAGATAGCATAATAACGGAAATGTGAGGTATCCGTGATTGGTCGAGAATCACGGCGAAAATTTTGGAACATATCAAATTAAGGACGGTTATTTAGCTAATCGTGGGATTTCTTTCTGCAATTAGAATTGTATTATAAATAGGATTCCTCTACTATATAAAGATGGCCTTAACTAGTTGTAATGTCTTACATTGACGCATATCAAAGCAATATAATACTCTTTTCTCTTATACTCTCTTGTCCATTAGTTTGTTTCGTAACTCTACTCTCATTCACTCAATTCACTAGCTTGAGGGCTGAATTGCATATCAATACTAGTTTGATTTAGTTTGTTGTTCATTTCCACTATTAATCATCGTATTTATCAATTGGTGCTTAGTGAAATTACATATCCTTAAAACCACTTATAAATTTAATTGTCATTCGACTTTAAGGGTAAATAGTTTGGCGCACACCGTGGGGCTAAGGATAATAATGATTGCCTGGTATTAATTCGCATAACACACATTGCTTTACACTTGTTCTTGAAAGTATCTTTGAATTCAGGATCAACATTTCAAACTCTCAAGTAGAAACCACACATATAGATAATGGCATTGGTTTCCACGGCAAAAAATGACAACATACCTGCCCCGAAAAATAGAGTGCCTCCAGTCAACCCCGATGGACCCCGGCCTTGGATCCAATTGACATCATCTCCCATATTGCCATTAATGAACTTGAGTGTCGACCATTAAAATAGCATCCACAAAGATACTCGAGCAGCCGATCATAAACCACATAGTGGTGAAGAAGGCAGAATTAGCCTTTGAATGTTATTCATGATGTTGCTGACTGAATAAGCTACAATAGCACTACTCCAAAATCAGAATCGTGCACCAAGCAGAAACGATCTCGAGCCATCGCAAGAAGTTGTTCATAGAGCCGAATCGTTGCCAAAGAGATCGAATGAGGGAGAATCGAAGACTAATCTTGCTGTCGTAAAAATGCTCGAAGAACTAAAGAAGGGAATCGAGACAAGGGAAATGAAGATTGAGGAAATGATAAGAAAGTGAAAACTTATAACTAGAGGGTTGACCAAATCCCGGGGGCACCACCAGTATTGAAAGGTCTTGATTCAAAAAAGTTTGTCCAAAAGCCTTTCCGCCCAAGTGCGGCTCCGAAGCCAATCCCAAAGAAGTTCCATATGCCCGAGATTCTAAAATATAACGGAACGACAGATACAAACTAGCACGTCACCTCATATATGTGTGTCATTAAGGTAAATGACTTGGAAGGTGTCGAAATTGAATCCGTGTTACTGAAGAAATTCGGAGAAACTCTATCAAAGGGTGCCATGATATAGTACCATAATTTTCCACCTAATTCTATTGATTCCTTTGCTATGCTTGCAGATTATTTTTTAAGGTGCATGCTGGAGCTATTAAGATTGAAACTAGAAAGTCGGACCTATTCAAGGCAAGGCAAAAGGACAACGGGATTCTCAGGGAATTCATATCTCAATTTCAAATGGGACGGATGGATTTGCCACCGGTCACCGTTGATTGAGATGTTCAACCTTCACTCAAGGTCTCAACAAATGGATTTCCATAGCCCTACAACAATTAAAGCAAAATTTGATTGAATATCCAGCCACCACTTGGTCTGATGTACATAATCGATATCAATCAAAGATTAGAGTTAAAGACGACCAACTGAGGGCTCCAACTGGTTTGATTTATCCCAACAGGCCCGTGGATAGAAAAAGGGATGTCGACCGAGAACCACGATCGAGTAGAGATCGATATCATGCATACAGTGGAGATTGAAGAAATAATGGGCATGGGCGCATCCCTGTTCGGAATGATATAAGGAATGATCGGGGACAGATCTCCCAAGAGCTCATCAATAAGAGTGGTTTCGATATGGATATCAGGGTCAAAAGAAGCACTTTGATTGTTAGAATATAACTTCAGTGTAGATAGTTCTACCATATTATCGGCCATTGGGCGTATCAAATATACTAGGTGGCCTCAACCTCTGTAGACCGATCTGGCCCTGAGAAACCCAAACCAAATATGCAAGTATCATGGCACCCATGGACATAAAATAGAAGACTGCGGACAGCTAAGAGAGAAAGTAGCTCGATTATTCAACAAGGGGCACCTTCAAGAATTTTTAAGTGATCGAGCCAAGAAACACTTTAAAAACAAAGATTCAAACAGACGGAACGAGCATAAAGAGCTACAACGTGTGATTCAGATGATCATTGGGGGAGTTGATGTTCCTCAAGGACCGATATTTAAACACGCCAATGTAAAAATCACAAGGGAAAAGCAAACTCGGGACTACTTACTAGAAGAAACCTTGCCTTTTAACGACGAGGATGCAGAAGAGATAGAACAACCTCACAATGATGCACTAGTAATATCTATCCTTATGAATAAAATTCAAGTTACACGTGTGTTGATTGATCAAGGTATCTCAGCAAACATTATTTGATCAAGGGTCATAGGGCAACTCAGCTTCCAAGATCGAATTGTGCCCGCTGCTAGAGTACTTAATGTCTTCAACATGGCGAGTGAAACCACCAATAGGGAAATCATTGTGCCAATAAATATGGCTAGGACCATCTAAAAAATGAAGTTCAATGTGATTAAGGGTGACATGAGGTACAATGCACTGCTCGGAAGGCCTTGGATCCATAACATGAGGGCATTGCCCTCAACACTTCATTAATGCCTGAAGTTCCCAACATCGGAAGTAATCAAAATGGTGTATGATGAACTACCTACAACCAAAGAAATATTTGCAATCAACGAAGTTATATCGGTATTGCATAAGTATTGTGTTCGTTTGCCGAACATCGATTGCATGATAGATGACATTGCTGGCCACGAGATTCTCAGTTTTCTTGATGCCTACTCCGGGTACAATCAAATAGAGATGAATCCGAAGGATCAGGAAAAAACATTGTTTAACACTAAAACATCACCTATTATTATAACGTAATGTCGTACGGACTAAAAAATGCCGGTACTACTTGTCAACGCCTAATAAATCGAATGTTCGAAGAACAAATAGTGAAATCTATGAAATTTTATATTGATGACATACTAGTTAAGTCCCTGCGAGTATAAGACTATTTGAAACATTTGTAGAAGACCTTCGATATACTAAGGAGGTACAACATGAAACTTAATCCAGAAAAGTGTGCATTCAGGGTCGACTCGGGCAAGTTTCTCAGCTTCATGGTGTCCAATCGGGGAAGCGAGATCAACCCCGATAAAATCAAATCTATCGAGGACATCAAAGTTGTGTATTATGTGAAGGCTATGTAGAGGCTAATCGGGCGTATAGCCGCCCTGGGGCGTTTCATCTCGAGGTCCTCATTTTGAAGTCATCGGTTCTTCTCACTACTTAAGAAGAAGAGCAATTTTTCATGGACCCCAGAATGCCATCAAGCCTTAGAAGAACTAAAATGATACTTGTCAAGACCTCTACTGGCTTCACACCCCGAAAGCGGACGAGCAACTCTACTTATACTTGGCGTTCTCGAAAATAGCGGTAAGTAGGGTCCTAGTTCGTGAAGAGAAAGGTACGCAATTCCCTATTTATTATGTTAGTTGGACCTTAGGTGAGGCCGAGATCCTCCACACTTAGAGAAATTAGCGCTTACTTTAATAAGTGTCTCTAGGAAATTAATATCATATTTCCAATGTCACCCAATATGTGTTGTAACTACCTATCCCCTTCATAATATTTTGCATAAACCCGATCTTTCAGGACGATTGGATAAATGGGGCATGGAACTCAATAGGTACGATATTGAGTATCAACCACAAACAGCCGTCAAGTCCTAAATCTTGGCAGACTTCATGGCTAACTTTATACAGAACTCATACCCGAGGTTGAAAAGGAATTGCTATTAAAATCAGTTACATCATCGAAGGTGTGGACCCTCTTTACGGACGGTGCTCCGAACGTGAAAGTTTTTGGGTTGAGAATCATTTTGAAGCCACCCATGAGTAACATAATTAGACAGTCTATCAAAACTTCGAAGTTAACTAACAATGAGGCCGAGTATGAGGCCATGATTATAGGTCTTATCCCACGAAGCAGCTCCATTCGGTCTTATCCCCAAGGCCATTCATGAAATGGGGAATGGGCATTGTTGACCCTCTCCATTATCCCCGGTTAAGGCTCATTTTATTTTATTTATGACTGATTATTTTTCTAAGTGGGTTGAAGCACAGTCTTTTGAGAAAGTTAGAGAAAAAGAAGTCAGAGACTTTATTTGGGATCACATTATATGTCGATTTAGGATGCCTTCCGAGATCGTGTGTGACAATGGAAAATAATACATCTGCAGCAAATTGACAAAATTTCTCGAGGATCAAAAGATTAAAAGGATTCTATCAACCCCATACCATCCCAGCGGGAACGGACAAGCCGAATCAACCAACAAAATCATCATTCAAAATCTTAAGAAAAGATTGTCCAACACCAAGGGAAAATAGATAGAGATATTGCCCGAGGTTCTTTGGATGTACCACGCGATGTCGAAATCTAGTACCAGGGAAACACCATACTCTTTGGTCTATGGTGCCGAAGCTCTTATCCCGGTTGAGGTTGGGGAACCTAGCATCAGGTTTCGATATGCGACAAAAAAATCAAATAACAAGGCTATGAACACAAGCCTAGAATTATTGGATATAAGATGCGAGACCGCCCTCATTCGGTTGGTCACGGAAAAATAGCGGATTAAAAGGTACAACAGTCGGAGAACTAATCTTTGACATTTCAAAATAGGGGACTTGGTGCTAAGAAAGATCACCCTCAACACTCACAACCCAAATGAAGGAAAACTGGGTCCGAATGGGAGGGGCCATATCAGGTTTTTGATATTATCAGAAATGGATCCTAAAAGCTCAACACGATGAGTGGCAAGCGACTACCAAACAATTGGAACGTATCACTCTTAAAGCGATAATACTGCTAAGGTACGACCTTCTCCATTTTCTTTTATATTTTATACTAACCAATTGCAAGTGTTCGATCAGGAATAATGACGGATCCTTCAGCATAAAGTCTTTAGGTCTAAAACCACACGTTGCACTCATTTTCTTTTAGACACGTTTTGTACCAATTGGGTTTTCCGATAAGGTTTTTAATGAGGCAACCATTGATCGTGCTAACCTAGAACAATTCAACAGTATCTGAGGCTTCTTTACAATCAACCTCGAATACTGGAGGGCATTACCCTTGAATTTCAGCTTTGTTGTAAGGAAATTACTTCGTAACAGTGGGGTCTCGATAGGTAAATTTTGTAATGGCCAAACAATCGAATGAACCATACCCGTATAGGCTAATCGATCCCTAACATCAAACATGTACACGTGTATAATCATCTGTTGAAAGAAGTATTTTTTCTTGCCAATATCTCATGACTTCGAAAAATTTCCTACTTTACAATTTCATACTCGACCTATTATATAAACAGGCTTAAGGGCCGATCACATCAAATAATTAACCCCCACTCGGGGATTACCGTAGGAAAAATAGACGAGACCAAATTATTAAAATCTCGAGATTATAAGACCTTAAAAAGACAACCCTCAATTTTTATAGGCCACGACCACCCCAATCGGGGTGTAAAACATCGAACAAGCTCGAAGTATAATGGGGAAACAAGCCCAAGAGGCAAATCCCAAACTAAAGGCTACTAACAAATTGATAGGGTCCGGATACATCCGAATACTGTAATAAAATAGGCCTTCGATTATTTTCATAAATCGGTTAAAAAGGCTACTCTCAGCAAAATTACAAAGGGGTTCGATAGTATCGAGCCTTGGAAACCTTAACGAGTACGAAATTGTTTGAACCCTCGAACATGACTTCATTATTTAATTCTCAGCCATTATAAACTTTGTGAACACAAATAATAAACAAAGGGAAAACTTTAAAACCCGAAAAGGGTAGAAAAACTCCTTATATATATGATCATTTTGTAAAGTACAGATTGGCAGAATACAAAACTTACAAAAAGCCTAAGAGCTACTTTCATTTCAAGCTCGAAAGATCCTTCTCACTTGATTAGAAAGCCTCAGGGTTGCCTAATTCTAAGTTCGAGCATGTCCTTAGTCAATCATTAAGCCTAAGGGATACTTCAACTCAAGTTTGAATAAATTCTGACCTAGGGACTATTTCTTAAGCCTAAGGGTTATTTTTTGCTCTCGAGTTCAAGGATCATCCTCATTGAGAAAGAAAAACCCTGAGGGTTCCTTTATTTCTAGTTTGACAAGCACTCACTCAATCGCAGAACTATGCCAGTTCGGTCGAACTGCCTAAACTTTATGCCTATGAACAACAATTTCATAAGGCATAAAAGAAGCACAAATTTCATGAGTCCAAAATGAAATGAAAATGCACAAGACAAAGAGAGGGACCATTATATACGTCAAAAGTTATTTACAAGTGCAACATGGACCAATCAAAATTCTATGCAAAAAACCCAAAAAATAAATACTTAATCTTCTCCAGAAGCAACGTCTTCACCTTCAGGGTCTTCTTCACTCTCGGACCCACTCATGCTCCCAGAAATCATCATCATTAGAAGAGACCAATACTTTGGCTTCGTCTTCGAGCTCTTTTGTATTTTTGATCTCGGTAGCATGGTCAAAGCCGGGAGCATAGATCTCTTCGCGAGTCTATCTTCGAGACTAGCACTTGGGATGCTCGACAACCCAGTATGCTCGAGTATAAGCAGCATCAGCAACATTGTTTTTCAAGCTTGAGTGACTTCAGCGTCAACCAGTAGACGACCATGATTGCCTCAGCGTCAGCCTTGGCTATCTCAGCCTTAGATTTCGCTACTACAAGTTTTGTGACCAATCGAACCTGAGCTCTTCAATTTTCCTGTCTTGTGCCAAGTTCTTCTCTTTTATACCTTGGAGATGGATTTTACCGAGGATAGTTGAGCTCGAGCAGCCTCTTTCTTTGAGGAAAGACGGTCCATATTTTGCTTCCACGCTATGGTTTCGCCTTCACCGTATCTACCTCTCCACAGAGTTACCCGGATCATCTCGTGCAGTTGTTGGACCTGTGAGATTGAATCGTTATCCAACACTACTGAAATGACGCCTTGAGTTTAGACTTTTATTACCTACTTGGTCAGTTCACTCTATTCTTTCTAAGTCGCGACCAGTTCAGCTCGGATGCCCTTGATTTCTTCTTCTGTTTGCTCACTAAAAAACTTCTCCTCGGTGAGCCGCTAGATATCAGCCTCCTAACGGTTCAGCTCCACTCGGAATTATAGAAAAGCTTCATGATGAAACACTAAAACTTGTAAACAAATAAGGGAAAAATTATACTAAAGGGGAAAAACCTAAGTACAAAAATGGATAGAAGAATCAGGGATTACCTAGTTTAAAGCCTATTGGGCTTCATTGAAAAGACAATGTGCTCCCACCATGTCCATCTAGTCTCGATCTTCCTCTGTGACCAGACCCTGGATATAGTTGGCCAACCCTATAGGGGCACCAAGAATACAAGCATCTTTCAGGACTGTGATCATGATAGTTCGATTGTGCCCATAATCGACACTAGGAGCTAGGAACTGGTCAGTCAGTTTGGAACTCGAGGAAGCCTCACCCCGAGATTTTTCTCGGAACCTCCAAGTCATCTGGATCAATGACATCTTCTATCCCAACAAATAAAACCATGGAAATATCCTTCTCTCTGTGGGATCCTTGCCCATGGCAAGTCTCCATCACTTGAGCATCACGTATCAAAGAATCGGAGACCGAAGGAAACAAGAGGGAACCCCTAATCTCTATTGCCCCCGAGGGTCTTTTAAAGTACTGCCTCCATCTTGATGAGCCTTGACCTTGTTTCTGTGTCAGCATCTAGCCTCTTCAATGGCCTCTTTACCCCGAGGCAAAACATCTTCGATTCCCTTAAGCTTATGGACTTGGACCGAAGCCTCGTCCTCGAAATCATCGTGACTAGTCATTATCGATTTCCACTGATTCCAAAGCTTTCTAGGCCCAGGTGCTCGCTCATGCACGAGATATCAGTTTGGAATCATTTTTATTTTCTTCTTCCTATTCACCCTCTTTGGTCTCAACTCGTAACCTGAGGACTGAGCCCATTGTCAAAGGGATGACATTCCCCCTACGAGTTCGCTTGTTTTTAGGATTTTGCTCGTTGTGGAGCTCGAAGCCTCTCTCTATTTCGGAGAAGACGGTTGGGGAATGTTTTCTTCATCACCAGATAGGGGCCTCATCAGAACGTCCTTCCTATGACCTGCAAAAGAAGGATAAATGAAATCAAAAGGAAATTCGGAAAGTAGTTAGAGTTGTCGGATTACACAAAAACTTACCATGGTTTTGGGTCTCCAATCGACCCTCCAAGAACTCGTGCCATGCATACTCAGTGTATTCCAAAGTCGATACTAGGCTCCTGCCCAGTTATCGAGATAGGGAATCACACATGGCATCCAGGCAACGACTGTACCAAATAAAATGCCAGTAAGAAAGAATGAAAAGGTGGAGATAATAAACATAAGTTAAAAGATGGAATTAAACTTACATTTCATATTCCATTTACTAAGATAAAATGACCCATCCAACCCCGGTCCTTTTCCTTATCTCTGTTCAAGAAGACTGCCTTTTTGGCCCGACGCTGAAGCTTTACTAATCTTCCTCGATAAAGTCGGTGGCTATACAGGAGAATGAGATGGTCAAGGGTAAAGGGAACCCCCTCGACTTTGCTCATAAAAAATCGAAGTAGTATCTTTATCCTCCAAAAAGAAGGATGAATTTGGCCGAGGGTGACCTCGTTCTTCTTGTAGAGGTACTCGATAATTAGATCTAAAGGACCCAACGTGACAAGGTAGGTGTAAATGTCACATCTCTTTTTTACCACCCGAGAGGGGATATAAGAGAGTTTTTCTAATTAAAGTAAAATTAATCAAGATGGATTATTTTATTTCAATTTTTCATCACCATATGGAATAGTTTATTTAGTGTCCCAAGTCACCAACTTATTTTTAAACCCCAAATCGAGGAAATTGACTTTACTTAAAAGTTTGCAAAACCAAAAATTTTGAGTACGAAATTCTGTTAACCCGGGAGAAGGTGTTAGGCATTCTCGGGTTCCGTGATTCGAGACGGTCGCTTAGCTATTTATATTGGCCTAATTATCTGATTTATTACATGTTTTAAACCTAATGTGCATTTTTATGTTTGACCACTTTAACTATTTATGGAATTATTCTGGAACAAGTTACTATTGCCGTACATTTGTTTGTTTGATACACATTACAAATCGTGTCACGGGAATTGTAACCGCGATCTACAACATGTTTAATTTTATTAACATTATTAGAAGTTATGGTCGGATCACATAAATGTACCCCCAGATTTAGAAATTACGTATCACAACTACGTTACTGGAACCATCCCCGTAGCTATGAAAATTTTATTATAAATGCGACTAAAGAAAACTATGAATGCTCGAAGTGTTTTCTATACTAGTTATGAATGTTCAAAGTATTTTCCACACTAGTTTCGATATTAATATGAGGGCCATAAATTATGGGATTCTTTCGTGGATGGCACACCTTATTTTATTTCAAAAGATTTTACTCAACTAAAGCAAACTACAGATGTTCATATTTAAAACTAATTCGAAGTTTGATATAGGACATACCAATTATATACACTTGTGGTAGATATGTTAACCTTTAAATTTGTTTCGGAGAACATTAGGCCAGAAACAACCCAATTATACTATCTAAGGAAAATTTTGTAAAAGAAATGCGGTTGGTGCTGGCTGGGCTCGAAATTGAGCCCCGAGAAGGAGGACAACGGAACAAGCAAGCCTAGTTTTGTCCTGGCAGCTTTCCCTTGGGCCAGTACATGCCCAATTTCTCAAATACAAACATTCAAAGTTAAAACCTATCTTTAACAGAAATAACTTAATAGATAAAAAATTTCTAAAGCTAATTGGGCTGAGAATTGAACCCATCAGTGAAAGAAATCGAGGGCATGGTCATATTGAGCTTAGTCTAAGCCAGGCCGCCTCATATGGGCTAGCATCAGACCTAATCATTTTACCTAGGTAGCCTTTAATGTCATGGCCTTAATTAGGCTTGATTTCATTTGTGTACCAAAATATAATACCAAATTACTGAAAATTCAGAGTACCAATCAACCATTATAAATTAACTTATCAACATGCTGCTAGTATCAACAACAAAAGGTCAAATCCTAAACTCATTCATAACTTACCTTAAACTTAAACATGCCATTAATCTAACAACATTAAAAAATAAGGTGATTCAAATGATAATACTCAGCAATTTAAACACATATATACAAGATACAGTCAACAGTTTTTAACAAAGTCCGAATAAATTACAGCTGTTAAGCATAGCAAACTGTTAGGCCATACATGAAACAACTAAACTAATTCAAACCTTTAAACACCTAAATATTGTGGATACACTATAGAATAGAACATCAGTGTTAGTAGTACTTAAGCCAAACCGAAAAGAAATTATGAAACCAAACAAAATAGAAGACATCAAGCAAAAGAAAAAGATCTGATGTTCTATTCCAGGACAACACGTTACAACTTCATTTTTGTCAATTCAAAGCTCACGGAGATACCTGGATACATCAAAGTACAAAATGAGACAATATCTGAGAAGCAATAGAAAATCAGCAATGAAACTTCAAAAGAATCAGCAACATACAACAACAAACCACACAACTCCAAAGCTTAAACCATATTTTAAACTTAGAGCACCAGAAATTCCAGGAAATTTGCTTGAACATTCTTTTTTTTATGTAAAAAAACAGAAAATTTGATCCACTCTTAATGAAGCATTAGAGCTAAAACTTTTGAATTTTTTAGGGTCAGAAAATCTCATCAGTGTGTAGGAGTAACTTTTTTTTATATAGGAAATAATAAATAGCATCAAACATAGAATATTTTAACCTAAATTATGAAATGTTAGAATAGTACAACATCTTTGACAGTTGAATGTTCTTTTTTCAGCATAATCCCAACATTTTTATGCTAAAATGGGGACAACTGTCCAAAATCTGAAACTTTCTGATTTTTACCTAATGTAAAACCTAATTGTACCCTTTCAATTACTAGATATTTCAGTCCTAAACAAATCTGATCCTATTGCGATTCTAGAAATCCCTTTAGGACTTTCTAAAGCCAGCTAGATGGTTAGGGCTTCTTAAACTTGCTTCAGTTTGTAGCCCTAGGGTATTACATTTTATTTCTTAAACTAAACTAAAGTCTAGGTCTCAATTTTAAGGTTTAAACCTAATTGACAAGTTTTAACCAACTAAATCTAAACAAACATTGCATTTAACTTGTAACCAAACGACAACTATCAAAGTCCTGAACGCTTATGTAAAGAAAACATAGAAATCAAACTTAACTAGTTTCAATTAAACAAATTAAATCAAGTTAAGGCTAAGGTAATCTAAATCTAATCAGAAATAGGTCCGACGGATTGTTAATTAGCTCCTAATCAATTTAACTAAACCTTAAAATAAATATATAAAAGAGAAACAAACATAAAAAAGAAAACAGAACAACAATTTATCAAAACCCTAAAAATTAAACCAAATTAATCCTGAACTTAACAAATTGAAATCGAAATTAAGATGATAAATTTAGCATGCTTCAGTTACTCTAATAAACAGATGCCAAATAAACAAACAAAACAGTCATGAACAAAAAAAAACAGAAATCCTAAAATTTCAAACCTAAAACATGCGAATAAAACGAAGAAAGAAGATGAAAGAGATGAATCAACACAGAAAAGAATGAAAAAGGAGTTACCAAAGACTAGCTTCACATTTGGACCAGTCAAGAATTCAGATAGGATTCATCGGGGTAAAATGAACTTCGACGACCATTAATAGACTATTCCCAACAAGAACAGTCGACTAATGGAAGTCTTAGGTTCAAACAAACAAGAAATTGAATGAAAAATCAAAAAGGGGAAAAAGTTAGGGTTTTGTGGATCTTAGATTTAAGATTCAAGGAGTTCTGGATTTGTTTGAAAGAAATGGTTTGGATATATGGGAAGGGGAGGGTGAAGTGATTCCATGGTGTTAATTTGGGGCGGCTTGGGGATGCTCCGCCGCCGTAAGGCGATTTCTGGGCGACGAAAAGAGGCGGAGCCGGCGAGGGATAAATGGGGCGGCTAGGGGCTTTCTCTGAAAGAGATAAGAGTGTAATGAGAGAAGGGTTTATGGGGGGTCTGGTTTTAGGACAGTTATATGTAAAATGTGAGTTAAGTGCTGAGCCGTTGGATTGAATAAATCCAACGGTTGTGATGAAAGAACGCGTGAAATAGGGTCGTTTTGGTGAGGGTGTTGGATTTATTTATGGGATTGGGCTGGGTTTGAACGGGATTTTAATAAATAATTGGGCTGGAGTTTGTGTATTAACATTTGGCCCAACTTCAAAACCAACTTAATCATTTTCCAAATTCTTTTCTCTCTATTTTTTGTTCTCCTTTTCTTTTCTTTAATTAATTAAAATCCTATATTAAATCCTAAATTAATCTAAATTATAAAATTAAATTAATTATCTATTTATAGTATTTACAAAAATTAGCTAATCCAAAATTAATGAAGAGAAAAATACTATTTAAGCATTTAAAGCTAGAAAAAATGTAAATGAATGATAATTTTTGTGGTTTTCATTTTAATAAAGTAATTATTTAACTAATTAATCCTAAAATATGAACACAAAATCGAATATGCAATGCATGATGTTTTTGATATTTTTAGGGCATTTTCATGATTTTATCAAAAACTAAAAGTGCACAAAAATGCAATAATTAATAAAATCCAACAAAAAATTCTATAAAATTACAAATAGTTGGGAAAAATCCATTTCTCTAATTTTGTAGGAGTATTTTGAATAGGAAAAAATCACATGCTCACAGTAAATACTCAGAAATCCTACCTTATACTTTAGTGATTGATTCCTCAGGCGAGGGCACCACCATGTGCTTATTTACCAGCTGCAATCCTTCTTCACTTGGTCTAGGAGGTCGCATGTGACTGTACATATGTATCTCGACATTGGCTCGCATTGTCCTGGAACCGAGGGGGTCTTTTCAACCTTAAAGTTAGACTCAAGAACGCACGACGGAGGGAAAAATTCTTTAGGGTGTGGCTCCGCCGCCAGTTGCTTGCCAGCTGGTAGAGACGAGAATATTTACTCTTTCTCCATAACAGTTTTGGAGGTATTTTCCATTTTGTAAACAAGGAAGAACGGGGATTAGGATATTCAATGTTTTGGAAAAAAGAGGTTGGCAATGTAACTTGAAGATTTACGAAAAAAGAACTTGAAGGATTCAAGGAGTTTTAAAGATTAGATTAGAAGATATTAAAAGTAAAGTTTGAAAGAGTGGAAAAGAGGCCTATTTATGGGCTTCATGGCAACAGTTCAAAGTTGCTAGTGATCGACCGACAACTTACGCACCTTAAATGCCTAGGAAATTGAACCGACGGGATATTTCGGTCACTTCTATCGCTTACATCATGTCGATGACATCATGACAAACCGGGGTAAAGATAGAGCACTAAATTCATTTTTTATCATTATACTACAAAAAACAAGGGGACTATTGTTTGGTACAGACTCAACCCTTGGGAAGAGTGGGAGCTAACAACTTTTACCCGATAGTGGATTCAGGGTCAATTTCCTCAAGGAGCTAGTTATGGGAGTCGAGTATTTGCGAAGTCTATGAAAGTGATTTAGCTCCTAATTTTGCTTCTATTATTTTTGTTTTTTTCTATTATTTATCAACTAAATTTATCAACTACAATTGTAAGCTAAAGTATACTAGATAATGATGCTAGTTGTATGCAATAATAGAGAAAGCACTAGGGTCGTAGCACTCGCCTAGGTGACTAACTAACGGGTATAGAATTCTAATGTAAGGATTACAATATAGGAAATATGGATAACCGTTGCACTTAGAACTCACTCTCACACCTCTCGGTAGAGAGAGTGATTTTTCCCAATTGACTCTTTCAAGACCAATTGGGTAGGCTAATTTGCTCAAGCAACTAATGGTTCAAGTAGGGTAATTACTTTCTCGATGTTTAACTCGTTACTTGGCACTATCATTCTCATAGGTCCATCCCAAATCCTTGTTGGGTTAATTTTGAGGTCATAGACTTTCTTTCTCAAGTAGAGTCAAGACCCACTAAGCTAGACTTAGTGTTTGCAACGACCAAATCCAAGTGAAAACATACAATTAACCCAAATACCAAACACCCACAATCATCCAAACATTAAGCAAAATACCCATTAATTACCCATACTAGGGTTAATCCACAACCCTAGCTAATGGGTTTAGCTAGACATGGAAATAGGAGAAATAGAAGAAATTGACATACTAAAATTACAATGTTAAACCACTTGAATCCATGCTAAATGTATGAGAAAATTGCCTAAAATAGGCTAATACAAGTTGTCCCGTGCTCATATGCTCAGGAAGATTCTAAAACTTGACCTTAAAAAGTAAAATGTTCTACTTATACTACACAGAAAAAACCGAACAAAAATACCCCTGAGGGTCTGTTGCAGACTGCATAGAAATGACATGCGGCCGCGCAGGGTAATTGGTCTTCAATTTCTGGCTTCTGGACTAGAGGATGCAGACCTCGTACAAATGTCACGCGGATGCATAAGGCAAGTGATGCGGACCGCATAAAAATGTGCACGGCCGCACAAGGCAATTGAAGCGGACCGCGTAAATATGAATCGCGGCCGCACTATGTAATTCATCCTTGCAATGACTATCTGATCTTTCATCCACGCAGACCGCACTGATTTGGTGTGCGGCCGCGTGGAATATTTCCTTAGAAATTTTAGCCTCTGATCATCTTCTTTGCGGACCGCGTGGAAATGGACTGTGTCTTCTTCCTAAAATACCTTTCTGAACTTTTCTACGCGGCCGCAAGACAAAAAAGTGCGGACTATGCAGCTTGGGCTGACACTTGTCTATTCTCTGAACCTTCCTGTGCGGCTACATGACAAAACAGTAAGGTCCGCACAGTTCTCTTTTTTCCAAGTTTCAGTTATCTTCTGGCGCTTGGCAGATTTCACTCCTTTTTTAGCTGATTTGTGATATTCATCATCTAGTCGCTCAAACCTGCAATCAAACAAAACTTATAAGCAATTCCAAACTAATTAAGACCAATTTATGCACAAAGCTTAGGTAAGAATGGGTATAGAACATGCATAATTCACGGTTATCAACTCCCCCAAACTTAAACCTTTGCGTGTCCTCAAGCAAATAAGATGAGACCTGCCTCTCAATAGAAAACATCCAAGTAATTCGTGTTTCTCCTAAAGTGACCTCAATCAAGCATCAATTAGGACTAACAATTGCTCTCAATTCAAATGCATCATTGATACATTTAAAACTTTGAAAACTTATAGATTAAGTGTGACACAAGAGCTTCAAGGGTTGACACATTTCATCAAGGAACCTTTCTCAAGAACTTTGGTTATTGTCGAACCTAAACTCAAACTTCTTCGACTCTCCCTAAATGGACCTCACCTTTTAGAGTAATTGCACACAAATTGAGGAAAATGGATTCTTCTTTCATCTCTCTCAAAGAAGAGACCCTAAGTCCGGCTCTAAGTATCATATTCTTGCCCTTCATGTAAGTATCCACTAATGTAGACTTCCCCCAACTCGAGATCATATAGGGCTTTTTCGGAGTCATTGTGAAGGATTTTTGGGTAAAGGTAGGATATGTTTTCGTCCATATGAGTTCAATCTTCCCCTAAGCACTTCTTTTTGATTCGTTTTGGCACACTTTCTTGACTCGGTTGAGTGATTCTTCTTTCCATGGGTTAGAGAGACACAATGTCGCTCTTTCTTTTGCATTTCAAACCTTTCTCCTTTTTGCTCACTTTTTCGCATCCTTTTCCACTTTTTGTTGACTTTGAGTTTCCTCTTTGGGTCTTTTTCACTTTTGTCTTTCTTTTTGCCCTTTTTCATCCTTTTCATTTCCTTTCTTTTCCTTTTTGCATTTATTGCCTTTTCTACCAAATTTCTCTCCCCCAAACTTAGATTTATGCCATTAGTCAAGGGAAGATTTTTGGGTGCCAGGAGAGGGTTTCATTGAACACGGGTATAGGTTTGTAACTTGGGTTCTGAAAGAAAAAGGCTAAGGCTCAAAAGGGGTGGACTAGGGATCGTTGCATTGGTAGGTCACGAAATGGATCAAATTAGCATTTTTGGATCAAGGATAGCTTACAATCACATCTCAAGTCGAGTTCCACCTATTATTTTGCGTCAATAAACATTCGGGACAAGTTCTAGACCATTGTCACCTTGGGCTCATAAATCGAATTCTCGCCACACATATACTCCAGGATTGCCAAAGACGGAGTCGAGGGCCCAGAACGAACTTAGTCAAGATTAAAGCGCACAATGGCCCATATTTGACCACATGATGATTGTTTGGTCAACACAAGAGTCTCAAGGACATGACTTTCACTATCTTAAACACAACTTAATGTCTTTGACCATAAGATCAAAGGAAAATGTGCTAGGCCCAAGTGAAGATTTTCCTGAGGTACTCTTAACTATGAAAAACTTGATAATCCAAAAGAAAAACTCAAAAACTGACTCAACCCTTAAGGAAGTTGGCACGCTATCTATCATTGGGATGAGCCACCCGGTTCACACAACACTCTACCTTTGGAAAGAACCGTGGCATTAAGAAAACCAAGGGATTATTGCAATATCAAAGTTAAACCAAGAAGACGCTACGAGCCTAACTTTGCACCAAACCGAAATTTTTTAATGAAAATAACATAAAGAGAGAGAAAACTCAAATGATAGCCAAATGAATATGTACACATGAGAAGTCGAATATACAATTAAAGGAGTTCCAAAATGAAAGATTATATACAAACCATCTATGACTCTGAATATAGTAATATGTAAAGTATATACAGTCATCCATAATAGAAAAGTAGGGCCACACCCCCACAAATAAGAGCTAGCATTTTCCCCATTGCTAACTACCAAATAAAACACCAAAAAGGCAGGTAAAGGATAGTGGCCCCTCAAGCCTCATCAGCTGCTCTATGTGGGTCAGTGGCACCTGTGTCCTCTATACTGGCAGGGACCTCAGACTGGTCTCCACCCTACTGCTATTGTGCTACTGGGATGGGTGCCTGCTCTAACTCTGGCTTATCAACTGAAGGACCCTCAGGTTCAGGAGCGACTGATATCACAATTCCCTCAGTGTTGGGGAGTTTCCTCTTCTTCTTTGGCCTGTGCTCCTCCTCTTGTGGTTGCTCAAGTAGTGGGTCTACAACTGGCTCCTCAAATAACAAGTCTACTGCCAGCTGATCCGCCACTAGCTTGTCCACCTGCTCCTTCAAAGTTGCCACCTCTTCCATCGATGCCTTAGTCTTCCTCAGCTTACTGTGCTCCTTGGAAAGCTTTTGAGTGCCTTGCTGTGCTCACCAACTGCCTTGGCCAAGGAATCCTGCTTTTTCATCATCTGCTCCTGGTTGGCCAGGATTTTCATTAAGGTCTCCTCAATAGAAGCAGGTACCTCAACAGTCACCGATGCTCGCTGAGCCTGTACAACTTGGATGTCGCTACCGACATCTAGTTGTTCAGACAGGCTAATGAGTGCGTGAGCTGGTTGGCTGTGAATCTGTGAGTCTTTGATACTGGAATCACCAGATCAGCTGAGGTAGAAGGGGGTGCTGTGGATGGTCCTGGGGGCACTGTAGTAGAATGAGTAGGCTGCTCAATGGCAGTTGGCTCTTTAGATTGGCCAGCTGCGGAAGAAGTGTAGGCTTGTCTTTTCTTAGCCATTTTTGGGTTGTCGGGACCTTTTTGATCATACCACGAATATGGGCTCACTGCTGGTACCATAACATCATATCCCTTCTTTTTCACCCCCATCTTTGAAATATAGTGTCAATGTGTTGGGGAAGGGGTAGTTCGTCTTTGTTTTGTTACACCGTGGAAATCAACCTCTGCATAATTTTGCCCACATTAAATGGGAATCTGTCCATGATAGAAGCAACCAATACAACACGATCAATGGGGATGGAGTGGTCATGTGTGGTCAGGTCAAGCCGATTGCACACGAAAGTCAATCACCATTTTGCTTCAAAATTTAGGGTGTTACGGAGTATCTTTTCTTGTACGCTGAGCCACACCGGGACTTTTCCTGGAGCCGCTAAAATCTCATCCAACCACGGATGTCTTTCAAATCCAACTTATTCATGTATTGAGAGTTGTCCTCCTCCAAAAACCCCAAGAAATCATTAAGGGACTTTGTATCAAAAAGCACGATCTTATCCCTCACCTTTGTAGTTGTGGAGCCTCGAACTATATGGTGAACGTTGCTATAGAATTCCTTCACCATGTGTTCATTTGCCATACCCATTCCTTCTTTGAAGAAGCTCCAACCCTCTCTCGCATAGAACTGTGCTTGCACATGAGGGTTATGAGGAACTAAGTCAGCATCAATAAATCTCCTCTCCGGGATGAGCTTTCTCTTGGGCCACCACTCCCTAAACCGGTGGAAAGCAACCTGACTAACGAATCTATCTTCCCAAACCTCCGATTTCCTAGTCCGCTCTATCCCCCCACTTGTGGATAAACTCCTTCCTCTTTTTCTCCACTCTCCCCAGACACTGAAGCTGTGGGAGAAGTGCAGTATTTATCATCACTACCCTTTTCAGATCCGGACCCATCAGACGAATCCGAAGACACCACATTCATTGGCCACTTGGAGGTGGCCTCATTTGATTGTTAAAGAGAAGATGATTCATGTGCCGGTACCTCTATGGACATGTGTGTTGGTACGGACTCCGAAGTCACACTTCGTGAGGGGAAAATTCACTACCAGTAGACTGGGAAGCAGCCGTGTCGGATGTCCGAATAAACTTCCTATTTTTCTTTATAATTTCCCGGTCCTTGGTAGTGAGCTTTACCACTCTTCTAACTGATTTCCCTTGGGAAGAACCACCCCTCTCAGGTTGCTTATCTTTTCCCCCACATTGTGATTGTCCGCCTCTATGATGTTTTACCATTTTCTGCAAGAGATACAAGTCTAAAAGTGTCAGTGGAAGCACATGAGTTGTGGACAGTTCAAAAGGTAAAGCATGATTGTAGACATTATTATAGACAGGAGGGATGTGGAACACACATAAAATTCATGCTGTCCGCACATGCAAACAAGTAGAATTAACATCCCTCTGAACCTGACCTACACGGACCGCACTATTTTAGATTGCGGCAGCGTAGGTCCAACGTGGACCGCACAATTATGTCACGCGGTCCGCACAGGCTAGACAACAAAATTTCCCATTCTCTAAACATGACATACGCGGACCGCACTGTTATGGATTGTGGCCGCTTAGGTCCAACGCAGACCGCACAAAAATGCCATGTGGTCTGCACAACTCAAACACTTAGAATTTAAACTATGTGAATTTTGGCCACGCGGTCTGCACTATTTTGGACCGCGGTCGCGCTGGTTCACGCGGACTGCACAGAAATGGACAAGCGACCGCGCTAAAGAATTCTTTATTATCAAACAATTCACGCGGACCGCACATAAATATTGTGTGTCCGCGTAGGGCAAAATTAACTCGGCAATTTTATTCTTTTTAGTCTAATTGTTTAACATCCTAAGTGTCCCTACTCAGTTATTTCAATTAAGAACAAATGCCCACTTTCATAAATGTTCAAAAACCTATTCTCAGAATTAACTAATATCAACGAGGAAGAAGAAAAGAAAAAATTAAGAAGTTAATCTACTGGAAATCAATTACATTAAACAAAAATTAAACTAAGAATTTAAAAATAAATTAATTGTTACCAAGAATTAATGATGATAAAAATCTTGCACACAATACACGGGTGAACAGTAAAAAGGGCTCTCAGATGAACAGTTTGCGAAAAGGTTAAAAGGAGGCCCAAGTTTCCTATTTATAGAAAACTATTGGCCCGTGGCTTACCTACCTGCGCGGCCGCACAAAAATGTCACGCGGATCGCGCAGGGGCTCGGAAGGCTTTGAACCTGTAGAGATTGACGCTAATCGGCTTGGGCTTAATAAGGTCAGGAAGGAGACATTGGTCCAAATCATCAACCTTAAAGTAATTGAAGGAATTTTTTATCGGGGAAAAGAGTCCATTGAAGAGGAGATGGATGCCGACGCAGAGAACGAGCTTGAGGCTCCCCAAGATAGAGGTAGTGCTTCAAAAGATCCTCGGAGGGTAATAGAGATGGAGATTACCCCTTGTTCCCTTCAGTCTCCGATTCTTTGATACGTGATACTTAAGTCATAGAAACATTCCATAGTGAAGGAGCTCATGGAGATGAGGATCTCTTTTGTGGTTTATTTGCCGGGATAGAAGACGTCTCCAGTTTGGGTGAGCTGGAGGTTCTGAGAAAAAGCTTAGGTGAGGCTTCCTCGAGTTTCGAACTGGCTGACCAACTCTAGGCTCCCAGTATTGATCATGGGCGCAAACGAACTATCGTAATCTCGATCCCGAAAGATGTTGGTGTTCGTGGTGCCCCCATAGAGGTGGCTAGTTACCTCCAAGATTTGGTCATCAGATGGACGTCGTAGGAGCACCTTGTCTTTTTAACAAATCCCAACAAGCTTTAAATCACTCTGATTAACTTATCTTATTGAGCCTCTCTCCTAGGGTTGGTTTTCTCATCTGATCCTAAATCATTCAACAACCTGAGTATTGTAACTCTCTTGTTCTTAGCTGCTAGACGACGAGCTAGGTAGAGAGATAATAGATCCTCCCCCTAGGATAGTAGCTTCTACTCCTTGATTGCCCCGCAAGTTAAATAAGATCGGGTAATCTTTGATTCTTCTATCCATTTTTGTACCTAAGTTTGTCTCCCATAGTATAATTTTTCCCTACAATGTTTATAGGCTTTGATGCTTCATCATGACACTTTCCTCCGATTCCGAGGGGAACTTAGCCGATATGAGGCTGATATCCAAGGGCTTATTGAGGAGAAGAATGCCTTTAAACTTTCTAATGGGCGAAAAGAAGAGGAAATAAAGGGTTTTCGAGCTGAACTGACTACTACTTAGAAAGAACGGAGCAAACTGAATGAGCAGGTAAATAAAGACTTAAAAGCTCATAGCCTCGATTTGGGAGAGGTAGCCAACAATTCGATCTCACAAGTCCAGCAACTGCACGAAACACCAAGCAACTTTGTGGAGAGGTAGATGTGGTGAAGGCGGGAACCATAACATGGAAGCAAAATATGGACCACCTTGCCTCAAAGAAAGAGATTGTTCTGACTTAGTTATCCTCGGCTGAAAGCCAGCTCCAAGGTATGAAAGAGAAGAACTTGGTGCAAGCTAAGAAAATCGAAGAGCTTCGGGCTCAGTTGGTCATGGAACTTGCAGTGGTGAATTCCAAAGCTGGAACGGCTAAGGTCAATACTGAGGCAATTGTGGCTGTCTACCGATCTGATGCCGAAGCCGCTCAAGCTTAAGCAAAGGAAGTTGTTGATACTGCTCAAACTCGAGCATACTGGGCCATCGAACTTTCCAAGTGCCAGTCTCGAAGTGAAACTCTCGAGGAGATCCATGCTCATGGCTTCTTTCTCGCTATCGCGATCAAATATGCAAAAGAGCTTGAAGCTGAAGACAAAGCACTGGTCTCTTCTGATGATGATGATTCTGGGAGTATGAGTAGATCCAAGAGTGGAGAGGATCCCGAGGGTGAAGGTGTTGCTCCTAGAGAAGATTAATTCTTTACAATTAGTATTATTTCTTTTTAAGCATATTTTGTCCTTTGTAAAAAGTTTTTGATCAAGCCGCGTGGCCCTTATAAGAAAAACTTTGGTATATAAAAAAATTTCCTTTTCTATCTGAAACTGTCATTTTTCCCTTGCTTTGTCTTTGTTTTATTGTCTCCTTACGAGGTTGCATTCATAAGTTCGAGGTCTAGGCAATTTTCAACCGAAACCAAACTGGTGTCGAGTGAGTACTTGCTCCAACTTGAGGTAAAGTAACCCCTAGATTTGTTGAGGGAGGATGATCCCTTAAGCTCAAAGTAAAATATTAACCTTAGGCTTTTGTATTAGGCCGATGTGGCCTTTGTAGAACGATCGTTCTAATATACATAAGGCTTTCTACCCCTATTGGCTTAAAAATTTAATCACATAAAAATTTGTTATGCCTTAGCAAAAAATAAATTTGTATTCGTATTCCACTATTTTCGAGGGCTGATGATGCCGAAACCTTTTGTTTCGTAAGGCCTTTAGTATGAAACAGAGGAAATGGTTTGAGAGTTCGAACAATTCGGTACCCCTTAGGGTTTTTTAGGGTAGATGTGATCAAAGCCCATTGTAATTTTGCCGAGGGTAGACTTTTTTAAACTGATTGTATGAAAATATTTGAAGGCCTATTTTATTACGGAATACGGAGGTCTCAAAACCGTATCAGTTTTGGTTGTAGCCTGTAACTTGAGATTTGCCTCTTCGGCTTGTTTCTTAATTATTCTTCAAACTTGTTCAAAGTATCACCCCCGAGTGGGGTAGCTGTGGCCTATAAACGCGAGGGTTGCATTTTTAAGGAGTTATGGTCTTAAGACTTTAATTATTTGATTACATCGATTTTTCGGATGGTAGTCCCCGAGTATGGGGTAAGTCGTTTGACCTTCAGATGAGATCGGTCCTTAAGTCGTTTCCACAATAGACCAAAAGTATGAAATTGTAAAGTAACAATTTCTCTAAGACATGAAATATTTGGAAAGGAAAATAGTTTTATCAATATATTATACATGAATACATGTTTACCTTTAGGCATCGAGTAATCTACGTGAGCAGAGTTCGTTTTACCGTTTGGCCATTACAAAATTTTACTTGTCAAAACCTAGTTGACACGAAGTATCTTCCTTGTAACAAAGCTGACATCCGAGGGTGATGCCCCCCAGTATTCGAGGTTGATTGTAAAGAAGCCTTGGATATTGTTGAATTTTTCTAAGTTAGCACCAGCAATGGTTGCCTCATTAAAAACCTCGCTGGAAAAACCCATTTGGGACAAAAACCGGTCTAAGGGAAAAAGAGTCAACGCGTGCTTTCAGTCTAAGGACTTTGTGAGGAAGAATCCTTCGATGTTTTCAATTCAACACATGCAATTGATTAGTATAAAATATAAATGTAAATAAAGAAGGCCATACCTTAACAATATATCGTTTGAGGAGTGATAGCTCCAATTGTTTGGTAATTGCTCGTCGTCCATCGTGCCAAGTTTGTAGGACCCTTTTTGATGATATTGAGGACATGATACGGTCCCTCCTATTTCGGGCCAAGTTTTCCTTCATTTGGGTCTCGAATATTGAGGGTGACCTTTCTCATAACTAAGTCCCCGATTTTAAAGTGTCGAATATTGGCTCTTCAATTGTAATACCTTTAGATATGTTGTTTCTATGTGACCATTCGAACGAGGGAGGCTTCCCATCTTTCATCTTGAAATTCGAGGCTTGTATTCATAGCCTCGTGATTTGACTCTTCCATTGCATACCAACACCTGAGTTAGGTTCCCTGACTTTGACTGGGATCAGAGCTTCGGCTCCATAAACTAAAGAGAACGGTGTTACCCCATACTAGTCCATTTTCCTTTAGCAACATTCAATATTTTCTTTAGATTTTGCATGATGGTATTGTTTGTCGATTTGGCCTACCTATTCCCACTAGGATGATACAGCGTTGAAAGGATCCTTTTTATTTTTTGGTCTTCGAGAAACTTTGTCACTTTGCTTCCAACAAATTGCTTTCCATTGTTGCATACAATCTCGGCAGGCATCCCTAATCGGCATATAATGTGGTCCCAAATGAAGTCTATGAGTTCTTTTTCTTTGAATTTGTCAAAGGCTTGTGCTTCAACCCGCTTAGAAAATAATCAATCATAAAAAAATGAATTTAGCTTTACCTGGGATTGATGGTAGAGGGCCAACGATATACATTCCCCATTTCATGAACAACCATGGAGATAGGACTGCGTGGAGTTGCTCTTCGAGTTGATGAATCATCGCCGCATACCTTTGGCATTTGTCGCACTTTCGAACGACTTATTTTGTATATTTTTCCACATTGGACCAATAGTACACTGATCTGATGACTTTGTGAACCAATGACTTGGCACCAGAATGATTTCTGCAAGTGCCCTCGTGAATTTACCGTTGAATGTAGTCAGTGTCTCCTGGTCCCAAACATTTTGCCAATGGTCGAACATTCTTCGGTACAGTGTTCCATCCTCGGCCAATGTGAATCGTGCGACCTTCGTGCGTAGAGTCCTTGATTATTTAGGATCTGATGGAAGCTTCACGTTCTTTAGGTACTCATTGTACTTATTCCTCCACTCCCATGTTAGACTTGTGGAGTTTATTTTGATGTGTCCTTCTTCGATTACTGACCTTGAAAGTTGTACGACAGTTCCCGAGCTAAGCTCGTTGTCTTCGATTGACGATCCCAAATTTGCAAAGGCATCGGCCTCGCTATTTTGTTCTCGAGGCACATGTTGTAGGGTCCATTATTTAAATCGATGTAGAGACACTTGTAATTTATCCAAGTACCTCTACATTCGATCTTCTCAAACCTCTAAAGTTCTGTTGACTTAATTAACCACAAATTGGTAGTCACATTTAGCCTCGATGACCTCTGCTCCCAAGCTCTTAGCTAGCTCGAGACCTGATATCATGTCCTCATACTCAACCTCATTGTTAGTTAATTTTAAAGTTTTATAGACTATCTAATCTTATTACCTACAGGCGGTTTCAAACAATGCCTTGCCCAAACCCATTCATGTTTGAAGCACCATTTGTGACGAGGGTCCACAACCTCGATGATGTATCTGACTTTATTAGTAGTTCCTTTTAGACATTGCGTATGAAGGCTGGCATAAAATCAGCATCTCCCAAGATTTGAGACTTGACGGTCGTTCGGGGAGGATACTCGATATCGTACCCACTGATCTCGACGGCCCATTTGTCCAATCGACCTGAGACTTCGGGCTTCTGCAAAATGTTGCGAAGGGGATAGGTGGTTACAACAAAAATTGGGTGACATCGAAAATATGCTTTAAGTTCGTACAGACACTTATTAAAGAGAGTGTCTCGGCCTCACCTACGGTCTAACTAACATAGTTAATAGGAAATTACGTATCTTGCTCTTCTCTAACTAAGATCCCACTTACCGCTATCTCCGAGACCGCTAAGTATAAGTAGATTTACTCGTCCACTTTCGGGGTGTAAAGCAATGGCAGGATCAACAGATATCATGCGAGTTCCTCCAATGCTTGCTGATATTCCAGGGTCCATGCAAAATTGCTCTTTTTCTTAAGCACTAAGAAGAAATAATGGCTCTTATCTGAGGACCTCAAAATAAATCGACCTAGGGTGGCTATGTGCAATGTTAAACATTGTACAAACTTGACATTATCAATAACTGTGATGTCTTTAATTTCCTTGATTTTATCGGGGTTGATCTGGATCCTCCGATTTGATACCATAAAGATAAGAACTTACCCGATTAGACTCTAAATGCATATTTCTCCAGATTGAGCTTCATGTTGTACTTTCTTAGTGTGTAGAAGATCTCTTACAAATGTTTTAAATGGTCATGTGCTCGCAGGAACTTAACTAACATATTGTCAATATAAACCTCCATTTATTTACCTATTTGTTCTTCGAAAATTTGATTTACTAGTCGTTGATAAGTAAAACCAACATTTTTTAATCCAAACGGCATTACGTTATAACAATAGGTGTCGTATTTAGTGATGAACGAAGTCTTTTCCTAATACTCTGGATTCATTTGTATCTGGTTGTACTCGGAGTAAGCATCGTGAAAACTAAAGATCTCATGGTCGGCTGTGGCATCAATCACGCGATCGATATTTGCTAAAGGAAAAGAATCTTTAGGGCACGCTTTGTTTAAATCTTTGTAGTCTATGCACATTCTAAGTGCATTTCCTTTTTAGGGACTACGACTATATTTGCTAGCCATTCAGGACCCCCCCCCCCCCCCGACTGGACCCTATTTTGAGAAGTTTAGTTACTTCGTCCTTGATGAATGCATGCTTAACCTCAGACTTGGACCTTCTCTTTTGCTTTAACGATCAGAACTTTGGGTCCAAGCTCAATCGATGGGTATTAATCTCCAGTGGGATCCCTGTCACAAGGTGGGACAAAGAAAACAAACCATAATTTTTATAAATAATTTAATGAGTTTTTCATTGAGCTCACGGGTTAACCCCGTGCCTAGGTATACCTTCCGATCGGTCAGATGTTTGATCAATATGATTTGTTACAGCTCATCGACTTTTGACTTCAGAATCATTAGGGATTATGAAGGTTCGAGGTATCATATATGTCACGACCCGGATTTTTCCCCCAACATCGGGATCGTGATGGCGCCTACTCGTGGTAGCTAGGCAAGCCACTGTATTCATACTATCCTGTTTTTAACACAATTTTAATTAAATAAATGTGGAATACTTTATCGAAATAAAAATAACTAATTACAAGATGAAAATCATACTGAAATCCTCTACCCAAGACGTGGAGTCACCAACTCACGAACTACTACTGAATACTACACATAAAAGTTTGAAAGAAATATAACATAATTCTGTTTGTCTCGGAACAAAGAGACTACGGCTAGTAACATAAATAAAGAGAGAGACGCCGGGCCTGCGGACGTCTGCAAGCTACCTCGGTCTCAAATGTGATCAACTCCCACGCAATCGATTTACTGCTGCTGCTCCTGATCGTAACCTGGACCTGTGCAAAAACGCACAGAAATGTAGTATCAGCACAACCGACCCCATGTGCTGGTAAGTGCCTGGCCTATCCCGGCGAAGTAGTGACAAGCCTAGGACCAGACACCCACATAAACCCGTGCAATTCAACATATATGTATACCACAGAATAACAAGAAATAACCAAGTAATAACACAATAAGGAATATCTCAAAGAATTCAACAATTAACAACGGTTAATAAATTCACAAGGAAAAACAAAGTATAATGGAAACACAAGTAATATCAAGTCAAGGAATAGCAAGCAGTTGCACGGCATCACCCTTCGTGCTTTTACTCTCATCCTCACGAAATAAGCCTCAGAAGCTCGAAATGATTAATGAAATAAGTGATGACCCTTTGGGTCGTCAAAATCTCCACCTCTAAAACAACCGTTCGTCCTCGAACGGACAAAAGAAAGAAGTACCTGAGTCAGGAAACAAGTGTGGGTAGCGGCTCCGCATATCAGACTCGGACTCCCAGGTCGATGCCTCAGGAGGCTGACCTCTCCACTGAACACGCACAGAAGGATAACTCTTCGACCTCAATTGTCAAACCTGCCGGTAATCAATACACATCCGCATCGAGCCATCCTTCTTCTTTACAAATAATACAGGTGCTTCCCAGGGGGAAACACTCGGCCTGATAAAGCCCTTCTCAAGAAGGTCTTGCAACTGATCTTTCAGCTCTTTTAGCTCCGGCGGGGCCATACGATAGGGTGGAATAGAGATGGGTCGAGTGCCCGGTGCCAGATCAATACAGAAATCAATATCCCTGTCGGGTGGCATGCCCGACAGGTCTGAAGGAAAAACCTCAGGAAACTCCCGTGCAATAGGGACTGACTCAATGGAAGGAACCTCTGCGCCGGAATCACGAACATAAGCCAGATAAGCTAGACACCCCTTCTCGACCATGCGTCGAGCCTTAACATAGGAAATAACAGTGCGAACGGATTGGCTTGAGGTACCTTCCCACTCTAGTTGGGGTGATTCTGGCAAGGCTAAGGTCACAGTCTTAGCATGGCAATAAAGAATAGCATGGTATGGGGACAACCAGTCCATCCCCAATATGACATCAAAATCTACTATATCCAAAAGCAACAGATCAACACGGGTCTCAAGACCCCCAAATATAACTACGCACGAACGATGCACCCGATCGACTACAATGGAGTCACCCACTCGTGTAGCCACATAAACTGGAATATCCAGAGCATAGCTGGGCACGGCCAAATACGGTGCGAAGTAGGAAGACACATAGGAATATGTAGATCCAGGGTCAAATAATACCGAAGCACCTCTGCCACACACAAGAATAGTACCTGTAATCACGGCATCTGATGCCTCTGCCTCTGGCCTAGCTGGTAAAGCATAGAATCGGGGATCTGCACCTCCCCTCCGAGCTGCGTCTCTAGGACGACCATCAACCGGCTGACCTCTACCTCTCGCTGGACGGTATCGACCTCCACCTCTATAATCTCTACCCCCACCTCTCGCTGGCTGGGCAGGCCGAGGGTCGCCGGGGCCTCGAATCATAAGACGAGGACCTCGCTCGCCGAGAGTTGCCCGCTGCTAAAGGGCAATACCTAATAAAATGACTCGGGTCACCACAACCGTAGCAACTCTTGGACCGATAGGGTTGCTGGCCCCGATGACCCGAATGACATCCACGAACACTCGAAGAGGCCGGGCATTAATAGGAGGCCGGTCCGAATAATGCCCATGAAAACCGCGATCACCCGGTCCACCCCGTGAAGCTCGAAGGGCGGAATGAAAAGGCCCGGAGGACCGGCCTCTATCAAAGGATTCTCTCGCCACCGGAGGAAGAACCACCAAACCTCGCTCGAATGACGAGGCCTCTTATCCGAAGAATAACCGCCTCCCTAGCAAGAGCCATCTCAACTCTGCGTGCTGCATTGGCTGCCTCCCGAAATGATATGTCACTCCCCATGCCCATAGCCGTCTGGAGTCTAATTGGCTGATTAAGCCTATCTATAAACCTGCGGACCCTCTCCCGCTCCGTGGGAAGTATCACCACCGCATGACGAGCCAAATCGACAAATCTCATCTCATACTGTGTAACTGTCATAGTGCCCTAATGGAGGCGCTCAAACTGCCTCCGAAGTACATCCCGCTGAGTAGCAGGGAGAAACTTCTCCATAAATAGTTCCGCAAACTGATCCCATGATAAAGCTGGGGACCCTGCTGGTCGGGTCAAGCAATAATCTCTCCACCAAGTCTTGGCGGATCCTACAAGTCCGAATGTACAGAAGTCAACTCCATTTGACTCCATGATCCCCAGAGTCTTCAGAATCTCATGGCAGCTGAATAAGAAGTCCTGAGGATCCTCTGATGTGGCTCCACTGAATGTAGTGGTAAGCAGTTTGGAGAACCGATCAAGTCTCCATAAAGAATCAGAAGTCATGGCCGTTCCAGCTACGGCCTGAGCTGTGGTACCTGACTGAGTGGCCACAGCTGGCTAAACCACTAGTGCCTGAGGCCGAGGAGCTACTGGCTCCGGAGTACAGGCAATAGGAGTTTGGGCCCCTCCTCCAGCCTGAGAAGCGGCTGGTGCAACTGATAATAAACCCGCTCTGGCAATGTTGTCCATAAATCCCGCTATTCTAACGAAAGCATCGATCCGGGGTAAATAAAGCCTCTCCTGGGACCTGAGCTGGGCCCACTGGAGCTGCTGGGACTAGAACCTCCTCGTCAATCTCAATATGAGGCTCCACCTCTGGGGTAGCTGCCTGGGGCTGAGCTCTACCCCTACCACGGCCTCTGATACGGCCTTGGCCCCTGCCTCTCACGGGAGCTACCTGGGGCTCGGGTTGCTGGTCAGCGGACGAAGAAGCGTGTGTCCTCACCATCTGCGAAAGGACATAATAGAAATTCAATCAGTAATTGAGGAAAAAGTCGCAAGACAAGAAAGAACAATTGAGAGTCTCTTTCCTAACTCAATAGACTCTGGAGGACAAGTATAGACGTCTCCGTACCTACCTCTCAAACCCTACTAAGCTTGTTCGTGAGTGGTGAGACCTATGTAACCTAGGGCTCTGATACCAACTTGTCACGACCCGGATTTTTACCCCAACATCGGGATCGTGATAGCGCCTACTCGTGGTAGCTAGGGAAGCCAGTGTATTCATACTATCCTGTTTTTAACACAATTTTAATTAAATAAATGCGGAATACTTTATCGAAATAAAAATTACTAATTACAAGATGAAAATCATACTGAAATCCTCTACCCAAGACGTGGAGTCACCAACTCACGAACTGCTACTGAATACTACACATAAGAGTTTGAAAGAAATATAACATAATTCTGTTTGTCTCGGAACAAAGAGACTACAGCTAGTAACATAAATAAAGAGAGAGACGTCGGGCCTGCGGACGTCTGCAAGCTACCTCGGTCTCAAATGTGATCAACTCCCACACAATCGAATTACTGCTGCTGCTCCTGATCGTAACCTGGACCTGTGCAAAAACGCACAGAAGTGTAGTATCAGCACAACCGACCCCATGTGTTGGTAAGTGCCTGGCTTATCCCGGCGAAGTAGTGACATGCCTAGGACCAGACACCCACATAAACCTGTGCAATTCAACATATATGTATACCACAGAATAACAAGAAATAACTAGGTAATAACACAATAAGGAATATCTCAAAGAATTCAACAATTAACAACAGTTAATAAATTCACAAGGAAAAACAAAGTATAATGGAAACACAAGTAATATCAAGTCAAGGAATAGCAAGCAGTTGCACGGCATCACCCTTCGTGCTTTTACTATCATCCTCACCAAATAAGCCTCAGAAGCTCGAAATGATTAATGAAATAAGTGATGACCCTTTGGGTCGTCAAAATCTCCACCTCTAAAACAACCGTTCGTCCTCGAACGGACAAAAGAAAGAAGTACCTGAGTCAGGAAACAAGTAAGTCTATCTTAGAGAATACCCTCGCTCCCTGGAGCTGGTCAAACAAATCATCAATCCTCGGCAGTGGATATTTATTTTTGATAGTCACCTTGTTTAACCGCCGGTAATCAATACACATCCGCATCGAGCCATCCTTCTTCTTTACAAATAATACAGGTGCTCCCCAGGGGGAAACACTGGGCCTGATAAAGCCCTTCTCAAGAAGGTCCTGCAACTGATCTTTCAACTCTTTTAGCTCCGGCGGGGCCATACGATAGGGTGGAATAGAGATGGGCTGAGCGCCCGGTGCCAGATCAATACAGAAATCAATATCTCTGTCGGGTGGCATGCCCGGCAGTGCTGAAGGAAAAACCTCATGAAACTCCCGTGCAATAAGGACTGACTCAATGGAAGGAACTTCTGCGCTGGAATCACGAACATAAGCCAGATAAGCTAGACACCCCTTCTCGACCATGCGTCGAGCCTTAACATAGGAAATAACAGTGCGAACGGAGTGGCTTGAGGTACCTTTCCACTCTAGTCGGGGTGATTTTGGCAAGGCTAAGGTCACAGTCTTAGCATGGCAATCAAGAATAGCATGGTATGGGGACAACCAGTCCATACCTAATATGACATCAAAATCTACCATATCCAAAAGCAACAGATCAACACGGGTCTCAAGACCCCCAAATATAACTATGCACGAATGATGCACCCGATCGACTACAATGGAGTCACCCACTGGTGTAGCCACATAAACTGGAATATCTAGAGCATAGCTGGGCACGGCCAAATATGGTGCGAAGTAGGAAGACACATAGGAATATGTAGATCCAGGGTCAAATAATACTGAAGCACCTCTGCCACACACAAGAATAGTACCTGTAATCACGACATCTGATGCCTCTACCTCTGGCCTGGTTGGTAAAGCATAGAATCGGGGATCTGCACCTCCCCTCTGAGCTGCGTCTCTAGGACGACCATCAACTGGCTGACCTCTACCTCTCGTTGGACGGTCTCGACCTCCACCTCTATAATCTCTACCCCCACCTCTGGCTGGCTGGGCAGGCTGAGGGTCAGCTGGGGCCTGAATCATAGGACGAGGACCTCGCTGCTGAGAGTTGCCCGCTGCTAAAGGGAAATACCTAATAAAATGACTTGGGTCACCACAACTGTAGCAACTCTTAGACTGATAGGGTTGCTGGCCCTAACGACCTGAATGACCTCCACGAACACTCTGAAGAGGCTGAGCATTAATAGGAGGCTGGTCTGAATAATACCCATGAAAACCGCGATCACCTGGTCCACCCTGTGAAGCCTGAAGGGCGGAATGAAAAGGCCTGGAGGACTGGCCTCTATCAAAGGATTCTCTGCCACCAGAGGAAGAACCACCAAACCTACCTGAATGACGAGGCCTCTTATCCGAAGAATAACCGCCTCCCCTAGCAAGAGCCATCTCAACTCTGCGTGCTGCATTGGCTGCCTCCTGAAATGATATGTCACTCCCCACGCCCATAGCCATCTGGAGTCTAATCGGCTGGTTAAGCCCATCTATAAACCTGCGGACCCTCTCCCGCTCTGTGGGAAGTATCACAACTGCATGACGAGCCAAATTGACAAATCTCATCTCATATTGTGTAACCGTCATTGTGCCCTGATGGAGGCGCTCAAACTGCCTCCGAAGTACATCCCGCTGAGTAGCAGGAAGAAACTTCTCCATAAATAGTTCCGCAAACTGGTCCCATGATAAAGTTGGGGACCCTGCTAGTCGAGTCGAGCAATAATCTCTCCACCAAGTCTTGGCGGATCCTGCAAGTCTGAATGTACAGAAGTCAACTCCATTTGACTCCACGATCCCCATAGTCTTGAGAATCTCATGGCAACTGAATAAGAAGTCCTGAGGATCCTCTGATGTGGCTCCGCTGAATGTAGTGGTAAATAGCTTGGAGAACCGATCAAGCCTCAATAACGAATCAGAAGTCATGGCCGCTCCATAACCTGCATGAGCTGTGGTACCTGACTGAGTGGCCACAGCTGGCTGAACCACTAGTGCTTGAGGCTGAGGAGCTACTGGCTCCGGAGTACGAGCAATAGGGGTCTGGGCCCCTCCTCCAGCCTGAGAAGCGGCTGGTGCAACTGATAATAAACCCGCTCTGGCAAACGCTGTCCATAAAACCCGTTATCCTGACCAGAGCCTCCCGAAGATCTGGGGTAAATAAGGCCTCCCCTGGGACCTGAGCAGGGCCCACTGGAGCCGCTGGGACTGGAACCTCCTCACCTATCTCAGAATGAGGCTCCACCTCTGGAATAGCTGCCTGGGGATGAACTCTGCCCCTACCGCGGCCTCCGATACGGCCTCGGCCCCTGCCCCTCACGGGAGCTGCCTGGGGCTCAGGCTGCTGATCAGCGGACAAAGAAGCGCGTGTCCTCACCATCTGCAAAAGGACAGAGTAGAAGTTCAATCAGTATTTGAGGAACAAAGTCGCACGACAAGAAAGAACAATTGAGAGACTCTTTCCTAACTCAATAGACTCTGGAGGACAAGTACAGATGTCTCCGTACCTACCTCTCAAACCCTACTAAGCTTGTTCGTGAGTGGTGAGACCTATGTAACCTAGGGCTCTGATACCAACTTGTCACGACCCGGATTTTTCCCCCAACATCGGGATCGTGATGGTGCCTACTCGTGGTAGCTAGGCAAGCCACTGTATTCATACTATCCTATTTTTAACACAATTTTAATTAAATAAATGCGGAATACTTTATCGAAATAAAAATAACTAATTACAAGATGAAAATCATACCGAAATCCTCTACCCAAGACGTGGAGTCACCAACTCACGAACTACTACTGAAAACTACACATAAGAGTTTGAAAGAAATATAACATAATTCTGTTTGTCTCGGAACAAAGAGACTACAGCTAGTAACATAAATAAAGAGAGAGACGCCGGGCCTGCAGACGTCTGCAAGCTACCTCGGTCTCAAATTTGATCAACTCCCACACAATCGAATTACTGCTGCTGCTCCTGATCGTAACCTGGACCTGTGCAAAAACGCACAGAAGTGTAGTATCAGCACAACCGACCCCATGTGCTGGTAAGTGCCTGGCCTATCCCGGCGAAGTAGTGACAAGCCTAGGACCAGACACCCACATAAACCTGTGCAATTCAACATATATGTATACCACAGAATTAGAAGAAATAACCAGGTAATAACACAATAAGGAATATCTCAAAGAATTTAACAATTAACAACAGTTAATAAATTCACAAGGAAAAACAAAGTATAATGGAAACACAAGTAATATCAAGTCAAGGAATAGCAAGCAGTTGCACGGCATCACCCTTCGTGCTTTTACTCTCATCCTCACCAAATAAGCAAATAAAGTACACGGTATCACCCTTCGTGCTTTTACTCTCATCCTCACATCCATAATATGGCATGATCCTTCGTACATGGTTCAATAACAGGGCACGGCATGATCCTTCGTGCATAATCAATAAAACATGGCACGGCATTAACCTTCGTGCATAAATAATAAAACATGGCACGGCATCACCCTTCGTGCATTATCACTCTTCCTCACCTAAATAACAATCACAGTTAAGGGCAAAGAAAGAAACAATAATTCATAAACCGTCCCAACAAGGGCAATCAATAATTATCTTCACAACAAGTCCCAACAAGGGAGAACCATAACAATTCTACAACCTGACAAAGGTTCAACAATTCATCTGTAAATATATCTCAAAATAAGCATTTTCAACGACTCACGGTCATACTAGACGCCAGTGTATGGATGCTCGTCACCACGGCCCATACACCGCACTCGATCACATAACACATAACACATAATCCTATTCCCTCAAGCTAGGATAGAATAAACACTTACCTCGAATGTTTATGAACAATTCAATCCGTGGAAATGTCTTTTTCTTTCAAATTTGGCTCCAATCCAATCGTATCTATACACAATTGATTTAATATCATCAATACTACTCAACAAACTAATTCCTAAGACCAAATACAACTTTTACAACATTCTGCCCGGAATAGTGAACTTTGACCCCGGGTCCACATGGTCAGAATTCAGGGTTAGGATCAAAATCCGGTTACCCATCCCCCCACGAGTTCACGTATATGATTTGTTTCAAAATTGGACCTCAATTCGAGGTCCAATTTCCCAATTTATGAAAAACCCTATATTCTAACAAAAACAAGAATTCTACCATGAAAACCTTTGATTTCTATTGAAAAACATGCTTAATGATGTTAGGAATTGAAAGAATTAGGTAAAAAGTGACTTACAATTGTTTTGAAGAAGAAGGAATCCGTGAAGAATCGCAAATGGGTGTTTTTGTTTTGTAAAAAATGAAGAAATGAACTGAAAATCGTGTTTTACAGGTCTCTGTCTTCGCATTTGCGAACATGGGTTCGCAATTGCGAACCCCGACCAATTTCTGGAGTTTGAAAAATAAGCTAAGGCTGGGAATTTCGCATTTGCGAACTTTTGTTCGCATTTACGAACCCAAGGCAAATCTGGGGGCTTCGCATTTGCGAACATATGTTCGCATTTGCGAACCAGGCTGGAAAGGGCAGTGATCGCATTTGCGAACACAGGCAGTAAAGGGCATTGTTCGCATTTGCGAACATAGGCAGGACAAGCGGAAGTTCGCATTTGCGAACAAGGCTGGGTCATGAGGGGCTTCGCATTTGCGATAAGGGTTCGCATTTGCGAGCCCTGCCTTGATCTGCCCCATTCGCAATTGCGAGAAATGCTTCGCAATTGCGAAGCCAACATTTGGGTGAAAAACCAGCAGTGCAAAAATTCAGAATTTAATCCAACGGCCTATCAAATCTTTACCCGAGCCCCCGGGCTCCAAACCAAACATGTACACAACCTCAAAAACACATTATGAACTTGTTCGCGCGATCACATCGCCAATATCACATCGTTTTCATCAAATCAAGCCTCAAATTCATGATTTTCATACTTTTGGTTTTCAAAACTTTCAAACTTGGAACTCAAGGTCCAAAACATCTCAAACGACATCCGAATGTCACCAAACTTTACAGAAATCACATATATAATATTTAAGACTTGTACCGGCGTCGGAACCAAAATACGAGCCCGATACCAAGGTCAATTAATTCATTTCCTTTAACAATTACTTCAAAAACAATTTCATATAAAAATTCATAACTTGTGCTCTAGGCCTCAGAATTCGACTCCGGACGCATGTCCAAGTCCCATATTTTTCTACGGACCTCTCGGGACCATCCAATCTCGGGTCCGGATCCGTTTACCAAAAAATGTTGACCGAAGTCAACCATATCAATATTAATATCATTTTTATCCAAATTTCTCATAGAATTCATATTTTCTATCACAAAATCTTTTCGGCTACATGCTCGGATTATGCACGTAAATCGAGGCAACATGGAATGAGGTTTTTAAAGCCTCAGAAGGTCGAAATGATTAATGAAATAAGTGATGACCCTTTGGGTCGTTACAATCTCCACCTCTAAAATAATTGTTCGTCCTCGAACGGACAAAAGAAAGAAGTACCTGAGTCAGGAAACAAGTGTGGGTAGCGGCTCCGTATATCAGACTCGGACTCTCAGGTCGATGCCTCAGGAGGCTGACTTCTCCACTGAACACGCACAGAAGGATAACTCTTCGACCTCAACTGTCGAACCTGCCGGTAATCAATACACATCCGCATCGAGCCATCCTTCTTCTTTACAAATAATACAGGTGCTCCTCAGAGGGAAACACTGGGCCTGATAAAGCCCTTCTCAAGAAGGTCTTGCAACTGATCTTTCAACTCTTTTAACTCCGGCGGGCCATACGATAGGGTGGAATAGAGATGGGCTGAGTGCCCGGTGCCAGATCAATACAGAAATCAATATCCCTGTCGGGTGGCATGCCCGGCAGGTCTGAAGGGAAAACCTCAGGAAACTCCCGTACAATGAGGACTGACTCAATAGAAGGAACCTCTGCGCTGGAATCACGAACATAAGCCGGATAAGCTAGACACCCCTTCTCGACCATGCGTCGAGCCTTAACATAGGAAATAACAGTGCGAACGGAGTGGCTTGAGGTACCTTTCCACTCTAGTCGGAGTGATTCTGGCAAGGCTAAGGTCACAGTCTTAGCATGGCAATCAAGAATAGCATGGTAGGGGACAACCAGTTCATCCCCAATATGACATCAAAATCTACCATATCCAAAAGCAACAGATCAACACGGGTCTCAAGACCCCCAAATATAACTACGCACGAACGATGCACCCGATCGACTACAATGGAGTCACCCACCGGTGTAGCCACATAAACTGGAATATCCAGAGCATAGCTGGGCACGGCCAAATACGGTGCGAAGTAGGAAGACACATAGGAATATGTATATCCAGGGTCAAATAATACTGAAGCACCTCTGCCACACACAAGAATAGTACCTGTAATCACGACATCTGATGCCTCTGCCTCTGGCCTGGCTGGTAAATCATAGAATCGGGGATCTGCACCTCCCCCCTGAGCTGCGTCTCTAGGAAGACCATCAACTGGCTGACCTCTACCTCTCGCTGGACTGTCTCCACCTCTACGGTCTCGACCTCCACCTCTATAATCCTACCCACGCCTCCGGCCGGCCGGGCGGTGCCGAGGGTCGACCGGGGCTCGAATCATAGGACGAGGACCTCGCTCCCTGAGAGTTGCCCGCCGCTAAAGGGCAATACCTAATAAAATGACTCGGGTCACCACAACCGTAAGCAACTCTTGGATCGATAGGGCCGCCGGCCCCGACGACCCGAATGACCTCCACGAACACTCGAAGAGGCCGAGCATTAACAGGAGGCCGGTCCGAATAATGCCCATTAAAACCGCGATCACCCGGTCCACCCCGTGAAGCCTCGAAGGGCGGAATGAAAAGGCTCCGGAGGACCGGCCTCTATCAAAGGATTCTCTCCCACCAGACAAAAACCTAACCAAACCTCGCTCGAATGACGAGGCCTCTTATCTAAAGAATAACCGCCTCCCTAGCAAGAGCCATCTCAACTCTGCGTGCCGCATTGGCCTGCCTCCTGAAATGATATGTCACTCCCCACGCCCATAGCCATCCGGAGTCTAATTGGCTGATTAAGCCCATCTATAAACCTGCGGACCCTCTCCCGCTCCGTGGGAAGTATCACCACTGCATGACGAGCCAAATCGACAAATCTCGTCTCATACCGTATAACTGTCATAGTACCCTGATGGAGGCGCTCAAACTGCCTCCGAAGTACATCCCGCTGAGTAGCAGGGAGAAACTTCTCCATAAATAGTTCCGCAAACCTGATCCCATGATAAAGCTGGGGACCCTGTTGGTCGGGTCAAGCAATAATCTCTCCACCAAGTCTTGGCGGATCCTGCAAGTTTGAATGTACAGAAGTCAACTCCATTTGACTCCACGATCCCCATAGTCTTGAGAATCTCATGGCAGCTGAATAAGAAGTCCTGAGGATCCTCTGATGTGGCTCCACTGAATGTAGTGGTAAATAGCTTGGAGAACCGATCAAGCCTCCATAACGAATCAGAAGTCATGGCCGCTCCATCACCTGCATGAGCTGTGGTACCTGACTGAGTGGCCACAGCTGGCTGAACCACTGGTGCCTGAGGCTGAGGAGCTACTGGCTCCGGAGTACGAGCAATAGGGGTCTGGGCCCCTCCTCCAGCCTGAGAAGCGGCTGGTGCAACTGATAATAAACCCGCTCTGGCAATGCTGTCCATAAATCCCGCTATTCCGACCAAAGCATCCCGGAGATCCGGAGTAAATAAAGCCTCTCCCGGGACCCGAGCTGGGCCCATTGGAGCCTGCTGGAACCGAAACCTCCTCGTCAATCTCAATATGAGGCTCCACCTCTCGGGTAGTCCTGGGGCCGAGCTCTACCCCTACCATGGCCTCTCGATACGACCTTGGCCCCCGCCCCTCACGGGAGCTGCCGGGGCTCGGGCTGCTGGTCGGCGGACGAAGAAGCGCGTGTCCTCACCATCCGCGAAAGGACAAAATAGAAATTCAATCGGTAATTGAGGAACAAGTCGCACGACAAGAAAGAACAATTGAGAGACTCTTTCCTAACTCAATAAACTCTGGAGGACAAGTACAGACGTGTCCGTACCTACCTCTCAAACCCTACTAAGCTTGTTCGTGAGTGGTGAGACCTATGTAACCTAGGGCTCTTATACCAACTTGTCACGACCCGGATTTTTCCCCTAACATCGGGATCGTGATGGCGCCTACTCATGGTAGCTAGGCAAGCCACTGTATTCATACTATCTTGTTTTTAACACAATTTTAATTAAATAAATGCGGAATACTTTATCGAAATAAAAATAACTAATTACAAGATGAAAATCATACTGAAATCCTCTACCCAAGACGTGGAGTCACCAACTCACGAACTACTACCGAATACTACACATAAGAGTTTGAAAGAAATATAACATAATTCTGTTTGTCTCGGAACAAAGAGACTACAGCTAGTAACATAAATAAAGAGAGAGACGCCGGGCCTGCGGACGTCCGCAAGCTACCTCGGTCTCAAATGTGATCAACTCCCACACAATCGAATTACTGCTGCTGCTCCTGATCGTAACCTGGACAAGTATTCTATGATCATCACAGAGTTTATAACATACTCTGTGATGATATGACAGATGAGAATACTAAGAAAGTGCTAGAATAAAATGTAATACCAATTTGATTCTTGTCCCTTCTTTTCCAAACTTATTAAATCTTCAACTTGTAATTCTTTGTCGTTTTCATCCACAATGTTTAAAATATATTTTTTTTTGAACGGTTGGACCTCGTTGATGTAGTTGGGGCAGCCTACTTTTGTTTAGCAACTCTCATTGGAAGTCGTCTAACAATTGTTTCCTTGTTGGACCTTGTTGCAATTTTTACCCAGATAGCACATGATTTTCTTGTTCCAATATGTTCCTCCACAATGTTTGCTGGGGTATCTAGGTGGTGAATGCATGTGCCACAAGGAGACTTACTTGGAATGAAATCTGGATCATCCAACTTATTCTTTAATTTTCCAGTCAAGGTATTTTCAAAAATTAGCATTTGAAGTTCATCCTTGATAACTCTTTTCACACGATGGCTGGCAAATTGAAACTTTAGTTTAAGACCATATTCCTGCTCCCTTTTCAAATTTGCGCAGTTGAATTTATTTGACAAAGTAACCAAAGGTTGCTTGATCATGGGATCCGCAATAATATTTTCCACACTAGGACTGGAAAACTGCAGCAATTCATTCTCATGTATGCCTGATGGACTTTTTGTGATCTGCTCCTCAAATAACTGCTCACAATGCATATGATTTGCTGCCTGCTGCATCTTTTTTTTTTCCTTGTTGTTGTCTTTGAGATTGAGCTTGTTGTATTGAGCTTGTGTGCATTTGTTGGAGTTGTTGTTGCTTCATGTTGGTCGTTCATATAAATTGCAGCAAGATTATCTGCAATCTCCCTGTTCTCCTCTTCAGTTCCTTCAGATTGTTCAGCACATTTGGCAGCCCATTTTTTGGATTTGTTAACCATCTCTGTCGAAGCTGATTAAGTAATTTCATTGGTATTTGCTGTTGATAATAGCAACTGTCCAGGTTCGCCTCCATATTCACCAAATGACTCTATTGACTATGAAGGTACCTCGAACACAAAAGTATTCAAGGTGACTAATGGTTGTCTAACCATAGTAGTATCCAGCACCATTGTGGCCTACCATCTTTAATAATTTTATCCACACGAGGACTAGAAAAATGTAGCGTTGGAGTATCAGAACTGTGCGCTTGCTTATGTAGTAGCTCGTTGCCTTGGCCAGTGTTTTTTGGCTTGTACATGAAACAATTTGCTGCTGACTTACATAGCATTTTGTAGCATCAGTGATGTCCCTAGGATGCACACCTTCTGCCTCGTCAGGGGTTTTCACACCTGCTGCCTCGATTTGCACAGCATTTCCAAGTTGGAAGTGTTTGGACATCCCATTATCATTTAATCTTATTGCGTCACCCTCATGATCCTCAGTAGAAGCAAGAAGATCAATTTTATTTGAGTTGTACCCAGTGTTGTTGTCTATTTGTCGAACTTATTCTCAAAATGTAGTGAAGCCCCCGTCGTTGTAGAAGATTTCTAGCTGTTACTATATTCCAAACTCCTTCTTTTTTGCTCAAAACTCCTCCTTATGAAAGCTAATTGCATTCCCAATTTTATTTTCCAACAAAATGCTACTAATCTCAGCTTTTTCAATCCCAGAAAATTGGCCTGCAGCATGTTTGTCAGAGTTTTGCCTTGCAATTTTTTCCTGTTCAGTTCCAGTTATAAACATGTCACCGTCTTGCACCTTGTTAAGTTCGAAAACCTGATTTACAGTAGTCCTGTCATTTTGTTTGTCCACGTGACCTACTAGTTTTACTACTAAATCAATAATTGCAGTAGTAGATTTAGTGGTCCCAACAGTTGGTCGATCAGCAGCTATGTGCAATGCAACATTGTCAAGTTCTTGTCCTTTCCTGTTGGTATTACTTTGTTGAGGAGTTTCTGTTGTTACCTGTTGGCCAGCCCTAAACTTTTTTTTCTGCACGTCACCTGTTGGTATTTCAACTAAATTAACAACTGCATCAGTAGTTTTAGGAACCCCAGCCATATGTCGATCAGCAATTGTAGTCAATGCAACAGTAGCCTCCAATTTTGAAGATACAACAACTACTTCAATTCCATAATTCTCAACATGTCCTACTACTACATATGTTGCATATTATTGGCACTGGTTGATCCATTAGCATTATTTGTAGCCACCCCAGTAGCATCTCTATCACCAGTTGTCTTAGTACCAGAAGCAGTTGCATAATCTAATGCCCTTATACCTATTTTGTCTTGCCCCACAAATTTTTGAACACCAGGTACCACACTATATTTTGCTCGATGAGCATTAAGCTTCATTGCAGCAGTAGGATCATGTCCTATATTAGCTATATCAATTTTGACTTCATTAGGTTGCCTCATCAATACCTTTTGCTGCCCAGTAGTGTTGTCCTTTGCTCTTGATTCTACAACCTTTTGCCCTACACTTTTAGCTTTCAAATAATCCCTAGCATCCCCTCATAACTTCTCAAAATTTGTCACCTCCACAACAGGTAGTTTACGACCAAGTGCTACTTCTTCTTCCATCTTCTCCTTTCCTGCTTGTTCCTTCATCACTCGACAATCTTTTGGTTCATGTCCTTGATGCTTGCAATATGTCATTGATACATTGTTTCTAAATATATTATTTCGAAGGACACTTTCATTACCTAGGCTTGATAAAGTATTGCAAGCATCATACGAGAGTTTCTTAACAAAAATACATTTATCTATCAAATCTTTTTTCATAAAACATTTAACATAAGATGGGGCTTCAACAAAAGTCTTCATTCCTTCTCGTTCCTCCTTTGCCTTCTTTGTCAGTGGTGAGCTACATTATTCTCCTGCCTGAACGTGTGCCGGAGGATTATCCTCTTTTGATGGTGCATTAACTTCCTGCGAGCATTAATAATATCATAATAAAGCACATTTCCTTGAAGAATCGCTCGTATGGCCTCCAGTGAGTCTGATTTAATTTCGAGTGGGAATAAATTCCAATGTTTAGCCATCCTGAAACCCTCCAGTATAGATTTTAGCTTAGCCTCCAGTGATCCACCTGCATATGTGACCTTACCAAACCCTACAACCCAGTTGTATTGAGAAAAAAGTTAAATTTATATTGAAGATGACGTGGCATAACATGTGGACTGGTCAAATGGCCAAAGCATAACAATTGAGAAAAAGGTACGGGAGATGATAGATACGGGTTGAGGAAGTTAAATAGGCACGAGAAGCATTTTAGACATGAGTCTCGTACCAGTTCAAGCCATTTAAAGCCAACAGATCGAAAAGCATTGAAGACATGGATCTAAAGACAAAAAGGAGTCCAAGTTCAGTATTAAATACCTGATACGTTGGAAAATTGATATTTAATAGGAATGATTGTGTAATGGCTTATTTAATGTCATTTATTACTCATAATTGTCTCATTAAAGCTTAGGTTTCATTCCTTTACCTAGAGTCAACTATAAAAGGAAGAAGTCTCATTATTTGTAAGGACACGAAAAATCATTGGCATCATACTGAAATACAAACTTGTTTACTGCTTTACTCTTATTCTCAGAAAGCTTATTACTCTTTTTTGGTCTCTTGATTATCAGTAACTCAATTTTTCATCTTAAATTCTAGCTTTGACCAAAATATTATTTTTTTGGTTAAACAAATTGGTTGTGTTACCGGAAATCTGATAATCTATTTCTTTTTAAATTACATTCTACTAATTGTTATCATCATGGCAAGCAACAACAATAACAACAACAACAATGCTGATGAAAATAAAATCCATAGTAGTCAAGGGAATTTGCACAACATTAACATAGCTTCTTCCCCTCAAACTTCCCCACGTCAATCTCGTAAAGGTACTCCTGCAATGAAATCAGTTATCAACCTAGGACTGCAATAAAATCTCAATTATTAGCCGATTTCATAGCTGATTTTAGTTAGGGAATACATTTAGAAGCAGAAAAAAAGTTACAAGTTTTTAATGGTGCAAACCCGAGGACTTGGATTTTATTCGCTGATGGTTCATCTAATGCAAAAGGTGCAGGCCTAGGGATAGTTCTCCTACCTCTTACAGGTGAAACTATTAGACAAGCTATAAAATGGCATTCTATAACTAACAATGCAGCAGAGTACAACAACAACAACAACAACCCAGTATAATCCCACTTAGTGGGGTCTGGGGAGGGTAGTGTGTACGCAGACCTTACCCCTACCCTAAGGTAGAGAGGCTGTTTCCAAATAGACCCCGGCATCCTTCCCTCCAAGAACTACCCACCTTGCTCTTGGGGAGACTCGAACTCACAACCTCTCGGTTGGAAGTGGGGGTTGCTTGTCTAACAATGCAGCAGAGTATGAGGCTATAATTGCAGGTTTAGAACTGGAATGGGAACTTGGCATAACCCAGATTATAATAAAGAGCGACTTTCAACTTGTTGTTAATCAAATACTGGGGGACTTTTACATCTAGGGAAACTCGAATGAAAGAATATCTGGAAAAAGGTACGGGAATTAATAAAACAATTCCAAACTTGGAAGGTAATGCAGATCCCAAGAGATGAAAATGCATAAGCGAATGCTTTATCTAACCTCGCGTATGCAGCGGACATAGCAAATGATGTAAATGTTTCAGTTGTACATATATTTTATTCTGTTCTCGAACCTGTCAATAATGAGGTAAATTTTAATCATTTAACATGAGATTGGAGAAATAAATTGTTGCTTTTGTACAGCATGGAACCATACCTATTGACAAAGCAAAGGCATATGCACTTCGCAAGAAAGCTGCTCGTTACTGTTTGCATCAAGGGAATCTTTATCGAAAGTTGTTCGGTGGACCATTAGCAAGGTGTCTCGGACCTTCTCAAACAGAGTATGTGATGCGGTAAATACACGAAGGACATTATGGAAATCACGCTGGTGGGAGATCGTTAGTAAAAATATTGATTCGACCAGGGTATTATTGGCCTAAGATGGAAGAAAAAGCTAACGATTCCGTATCTAAATATGATAAATGTCAAAGTTACGGCAATAATATTCATAGGCTAGTTGAGTTACTCCACCCATTCATAGCCCCGTGGCCCTTTATGAAATGGAGGGTGGATATCGTAGGTCAATTGCCACAAGAAAAAGGTCAGGTAAAATTTCTACTTTTGCTTATAGATTACTTCACTAAATGGGTAGAAGCAGGAGCTTTTAAACAGGTGCAGGAGAAAGAAGTTAAAGACTTCATTTGGAGAAACAGAATATGTCATTTTGGAGTACCAAAGTAAATCGTCTGTGATAATGGACCACAATTCATAGGGGCCCAAATCAAAGAATTTTCTGAAAGTTGGCAGATTAAAAGAATAACATCTACACCATATCATCCAGTGGGAAATGGACAAGCTGAGCCCACGAATAAGGTTATCATCAACAACTTGAAGAAAAGATTGCAGGATTCGAAAGGTATTGGCCCGAGGTATTACCTAAGGTATTATGGGCTTATCGTACAATGACAAAAACAAGCATGGTAAAACCCCCATTTCCGATGGTTTATGGTGTTGAGGCTCTGATTCTAGTAGAAATAGGATAACCAAGCATATGATACGTTCAAGCAATGGAAAACTCGAACAATGAAGAGTTTCGAGTGAACCTTGATTTGCTCGAAGGGAGAAGAGAAGCGGCATTAATAAGGATTCCAGCTCAAAAACAAGCAATTGAACGATACTATAACAGGAAAGCACACCTCGGGTTCTTCAAAATTGGCGACTATGTGCTCAAAAAGGTGTTCCAATCTACGAAGGCTGCTAACTCTGGAAAACTAAGTCCAACGTGTGAGGGGCCTTACAGAGTTCGTGACATTGCAGGGAAAGGAGCATACGAGTTGGAGACAACGGATGGCAAGGTCTTACCTTCACATTGGAATGATGTCCATCTAAAGAGATATTACTTCTACGGGAGTGGTCACAGTCAGGTATCCCGATGTTAAATTTTTCCTTTGAATTGTTAAACTTTTTCTAACGATTTTAGATGCTAGGCAAAAATCCTAACTCATGCCAAATGATGAGTCACGACATGCACGACAAAATGGAATATTCTTAAATTTCGAGCCTAGGGTTACATTAATCTTATGGAAATACACATTGTTTAGGCAGTCTTCATCTATAATCTTACATCCGAGTCCCGTATATTTTTCTGTTTCAGGAAAAGGACCAAGCTGAGAGAAACAAACAAGTGCTCGAGGCTTCATTCTTCACCACTCAAACACTTGGGGGACTACATATTATACACAGATGTGTGCAAAAAATAGATACGAATATCACAAGACATGAATATCGAACAAAAGTTGGTCAAATATTTGGCAAGATTCAGCTACAAAAAGACATGTGTTGAGAGGAAGTTACGAAGTCTACATGACTCAGCATAAAACATTCATTATAGTGTTGCAAATGAAGTCACTTCTCAAACCCTTAATAAATATGTAAAGATAGGGTTATGACTACGTACTGAAATGGGTTATGAAGAAAAACCTTGTCTATTTTATCATGTAAAAAATTTGTTACAAGAAAAACAGTTGCGGGAAAGTTATAGATGTATTTTAACACATGTAATAGTCAAAAAACTTGCCAAAGTTCATGAATGAAAACTTATCAAAGTTGTTTCATACAAAACATATGTATTCTTATTACTTTCATCGTACTATAACACCATTATGAAGTTGAGACATCTTCTTCATTAAGTGTCTATAAAATAAAAGGACCCTCTTTTATAAACCTCATGTTGATATTCCATGAGAAGAATCATAAAGCATTTTCAAAGGATAAAAATGATAAGCTATTATATAAGTCCTAAATAAGTAAATAGGCAAGAATAAAATATAAAGAAGTACTCATAAAACCTCTTAACATAAAAGACTAAGGAAAAACTTAGACATCAAAGTGTTTGTTTTACAAATGCCCCATTATGGTAACTGGGAACTTCATCAAAAGATCCCTTCAAAATTGCCAAGGGATAACATTAACAATCACTTAAAAAAAACCTCAACACATTTAACTGGTCACTAAAGGAGATGGAGCTTCAGAAGTTGTAACATCACTTTTAGAGGCAATAACAAGTGCTGACACAACTTCTGAAGAAGCAGCAATATGAGTGGTTTCAATTGATTCACCCTCGAAAGCCGGAATCACAACTTCAAGTACCTCAGTAACTGCTTCAGAGTTCAATAACTCTTCCGTTTTAGGAGCTTTGAGTGCTGGAGAAGGAGTATTAATAGTTCCAAGTGCAGGAGAAGGAGTATCAGCAGGTTGTTGATTTTTCTCGATAGTGTCTATGACTTTGGCCAATTCAGATTGCAAGTCAAAGTTTCCTTGTGAAGCTTCCATCAAAGCATTACGCCGAGAATTTAGAAAAGCCCAACTCACATCTATGCTGAAATTTCCTTCAAGAGAATTATATTCCTACTCCAAAGCCTTATATTCCTTTTCCCACATAGCACGATCATTTTTCGCTATTTGGTACTCAGCTAGGTGATAATCCAAGGAAGCTTCAAGAGAGGCATGGGAACTTTCCAAGGCACGAATTTTTTCAGAAGAAGTCCTTAAGTCATTTTGAGCATGAGTTAAGTTTTAAGCTAACTCCCTTACGTATTCTTCTTTCTTCTCCATGAGTGTCTTAAGCTCTTTAATTTCATCATTGACTTTAGATAGAGAGCATTCAAAAGCTGTTTGTCCTTTTTAATCTAGCCCCAAGAAGCATTGACAATTCCCAACTCAGAAGTTAAGCCACGATTTTGTTGCTCCAAGTGAGCCTTGCTCTCCTACAACTCCTCTATAGTCCCTTGGGCACACTCAAATTATTTTTTCCAGTTTCTTGCCTCAAGTAAGGCATCCTCAGCTATTTTCCTAGCTTCAGAGATAGCCTTTGTAGACTCACGCTCCTTTTTCTCTAACATAGAGACTCGCCCCATCAGCTCAGTCCCAATAAGATTAGCCTACGGTTATAAAGCATAGAAGTGAGAACTTAGAAGGGAAAAGAACGAAAGCATTCAAGGTCAAGACAATTTCTTTAAAGTTGAATGAACTATGTTATTCATCAAAGTATAACAACTATGGCTCGGCATCTTGTTCTTCTCAATCTAAGAGGTTCAAGCCAAGTATCAACTCCCCCAGATTTTCGTAAGAGGCTTTGATTGGCAGGGACTTCGAGTGTGACACTCCTCATAGGCATGCCTCTATTAACGGAACTTACCTCTACATATGAGACAGATGAATATGGAACATCGGAAGGGGGATTAGTAGAAAAGGTAAACACTACATGAGTCGTGGGAGTTGAAGCTGGAATAGAAGGAGTGGATGTCAAAATTAACACAGGAACAGAAGTAGAAGCAGTCAAAACTGGTAAAAGAACAGAAGTAGTCAATGTTGGCTAGAAAACACTTACGGTTGGGAAAGGAATGGAGAAAGTAGGTACGAATGAAGAAAGAGGTCTTCATCAAAAACAGGTCCGAGCTCGCCACTCTCAAAACCACTATCAAAGAGACGCTGGGTTGATTTATTCGTGTCTCTTGGCACGGTGTCCTCATCTGAAGGAATCAAAACAGGCTCGGTGGTCGATGTTTGAGCAGGAGTATCTTCAATTTCATCATCATTAATGACTCGTTTCCTAATTCTTGGTATGTCTATTAATGAGGTACCTTCCTCTTCCTTATTCTTAGAACCTTCTCCTATACCTTTTCCTTTTTTGAAGAAAGGTTCGAGCCTTTTCCAAGTCAAGTGCAGCATTACCAGACATGCGAATAGCCATAGCTACATCAGCTGCCATTCCTTTGGAACCAAATCCTGATTAAAAGAAGGATACACAATCAACATTAAGGAAAAGCTACTTAATGTGCAAAAAGAAAAGTGTGTAAAAAGGTGATACTGTGTGTTTTAACTTTTCAACCATATAAAGCAGAAATTGATTTTCAAGTTCTTCGCTCCTTAGGAGCAATCATCAAAATTGAATCTACCCAACCACGAAAATTGGGAATATGTTCCACATCTCCCATGATTGCTACAAAAAACCAAAAAGAGACGAAGTTAGGAAAAGAATCGAAATTCTCAAAAATAGGTACGGTCAAATAAAAAAAACTTACGTGCAAAATTCCACTTCTCAAGGAAGGGAATATTTCTTTCACCAAGCAATTCCACCGTACGTACAGCAACGTAACGAGCACACCATCCACGATCATGGTCATCTTCTGGGCTTACCAAAACCTTCTTTCTTCTCGCAGTTAAGGTAAAAAACTAATAGCTTATTAAATTAGGATGGTATAAATGGATAAGGTGAGAAAAGGTGAAATTAGCATTGGCTTTGGTAGATAGATATCTCAAACAAGTCACTGCTCTCCACATTAGGGGGCCAACTTGGGCCAAACAAATATTAAAGAAATGGCAAAAATCGAGAATGACCGGGTCAATCGGAGGATTAAAACCCAAAGTAAAAGGGCAAGTATAAACAAAAGAGTACCCAATCCTAAATGAAGAAATTCTTTGATTTGGGGAAGGAATTGACATTCGAAGACTATCTTTCCGCTTACAATCTCTTCTGATGGTAGGAATTGTAAGTTCGGTCACTAATGTAGGATAAGTATCAGTTTTTTCTAAACAACCAACTTGCTTTTAAAGAGATTGTCTATCACACGATTTCATCAACAAAAGGTTCTCGAGAACAATCAGGAATTTCTTTACCTTTAGAAGAAGGAGTTTTTGGAATAGAATTCCTAGAAGAAGAACCAGGAGAGCCACCTCGAGTAGATTCTAATCCTGTACGAGCTTGCCTCCTCTACCTCTTCTATGTCTAACAGGGGCATTGGGGAATTTGTCTAAAATAGGAGCTCTTTTAGGGTTAGGGTTTGGAGACGCCATTGTTGAGCAAGGTTGAATCGAAAGAGAGCAAAAGTAAGGAAGAAAATGTTTGCTAAAGATTTATTGTGAAGAAGACAAAGGAAGAAAAGGTTAAGTATATATATGATGACAACCGTCAAACTTAGAACGGGAATGATGGAAAGCCTATAATAAAGGCAACTATCACTTCGTGAATAGTGGGAGTGAAGAAGCCTTGAAAAAGTGTCACGACCCCAAATCCGGTCATGATGGCGCCCAGCACATTGCTAAGCCAGCCTGACCAATCCATATCAACCACGGAGCTAGAAGCTCTTTTTAACCCATTTAAGCAAATTAATTCAAGAAATAACAGCGATATATGTAACGAAAACGGGGAACCAAGTCCCATAATACATCAACTCCCATAGACCAAGGGTCAAGAGTCATGAGCCTCTACTGAACATGAGTGTATAAGGGTTTACAAAATACCAAGTGCGGAAAGAAATGTCAATACAAAATCCAAAGACGGTAGGAAGGGATGTCGGGTCCTGCGGACTCTGCAGGCTACCTCGAATATCCACAAACGTCGCCTCGCACGACTACTTGGATCACTGCTTGAGAGGTACCTGGATCTGCACGCAAGGTGCGGGGAGTAAAATGAGTACTGCCGGACTCGGTGGTAATAAACAAGGGTAAGACAGACGCGGATAAGAAATCCGCAATAAAGCACTATGTAAAGCTATAATCAGCTACTCCGTCATAGAATCAATCTTCACTGTACCTGTACCAACAAATACCAATAATAGCATAACAGATAAGCAGATGTAGCTAAATGCAATGCAATGCATGATATGACCGCTACGGCGTGTGGCCCGACTCCAATTTTGGGTACCCGTGCTCACTGTGGGGGTTCAGCCTCCGGAGGGGCTCCTACGGCCCAAGCACATCTCATAGAGATATCCTGCGGCGCGCGGTCCGATCCAACATATACCTCGGCTGCGGCGTGCGGCCCGATCCACTACTAGTCGGCTAATATGCGGATACGAGCCTCGCGAGGCTCAAAAGTAGTTTTTGAAAACTCTTTTATCATTTTTCGGTTGGAAAACCAGTAATATCAAGTTCCGGAGATTGGAATTTGCATAATAACAAAAATAGTCTGCGGACTAGTAGTAAACTAGCATGTCTATATGATAAGACAATGATAACGATCCTCGCGGGATCCAATAACGGCTCACGGCCCACAAGTATACTCAACCGCCCAAGAAGGGGGTTCCTCGGCTCGAGAGTGGCCATTATCACAATATATATATACATATATGCAACCATCCGAGAAGGAGGTTCGACGGCTCTAGAATAGCCAATAATACGGTATCAACAGGTTGGACTAATATGTAGTCTCCAGTTCATGATCGACCCCGCACTCTCAAGAGTGTGCGTGTCTCGCCGCTATATAGCGTCACAAAGTGGTATACCGGGGTTTCGAACCCGCTGGTCATCACCCACATCTATTACTCACCTCAATACGGCACGACGACTATTCCGCAATGCCCTTGCCACGAGAATCAAGCTCCGTACGCGTAGAATCCTGCTCAAAATCAATGAGAATACATCAATATGGGCTAATTAAACACAACCCATTCGAAATAACTCAATTTACATCAAAATTCCCAAAGTTGTCAAAACCCGAGCCCCGGGCCCACATTCCGAAAATTTACAAAATTCACATTTCCGGAACCCTCGTCTCGCCACGAGTCCATACATATAAAATTTACCAAAATCGGACTCCGTTTGCCCACTCAAATCGGTGTTTTTCTTCAATTTAGGCTTAGGGCTCAAACCCACATTTAATCTTCCATTTACAGAAATTTAACCAAGGATTTCATGTTAAAATGATGTAATTAAGCCACAAAACTTACCTCCGACGAATCTCCGATGAAATCCCGGCAATCTCCCGTGATTTCTTCTCTCTAGGGCTCAAAATTATGTTTTGGGGTGTGAAACCCGTGAGCCTTCTGTTCTGTGATATAAATTCACTGCCAGAGCAATTTGCTCTACGCGTTCGCGTGAGCTCTCACGCGTTCGCGATGCTCGGCCTCCAGTTACCCTTCGCGAACGCGACGCCAACCACGCGTTCGCGATGCTCAAACTCCCAGCCGCCTAAATTCCTTCTACGCGTTCGCGACTCCCAGTCACGCGAACGCGATGATTCCCTCCATCTGGCCTACGCGAACGCGACCCCAGGAACGCGATCGCGAAGCACAAGGCTCCTGGCCTACGCGAACGCGACGCACCTGATCGCGAACGCGATGCATTGATCAGCCTGGCCTTCGCGAACGCGGCCCATTCCACGCGAACGCGAAGGCTAAAATGCCTGGGCAGTAACCTGCAATTTACAGCAGACTTCCAAGTTCCAAAAATGCCCGATTGATGGTCCGAAATCATCCCGAGGCCCCCAGGACCCCAACAAACACCACCAACATACTCCAAAACACGATACGAACTTGTTCCAATCATAAAAACACCATCCTAAACATCAAAATCACCAATTACACGCGGATTCAAGCCTAAGTTTCTTCAAAACTTCCGAATTACACATTCCATCAAAAACCCGACCAAACGACATCCGAATGACCTGAAATTTTGCAGGCACATCCAAAATCACCTAACGAAGCTACTGCAACTGTCGGAATTCCATTCCAACTCCGGATCAAAATCTCACCTACCGTTCGGATTTCGTCAAAATTCAACCTTAGCCAATTCAAGCCTATTTCTACACCGGGCCTCCAAATTCAATTCCGATCGCTCCCCTAAGTCACAAATCACCTCCCGGAACTAACCGAATCATCGGAATCTGATTCCGAGCCCTCTAACCAAATAGTCAACTCCGGGTTGACTTTCCTTATTCGAGTTTCCTTCACAAAGGCTATATGCCTCATTTTCAATCCAATTCACTCCTAACTCACCCGATAGACTTTAATATTGATAATAAAGCATAAAACATACAATTTCAACATAACGGGGTGGTAATTCCCGTAACGACGGGCCGGGTCGTTACATTCTCCCCAACTTAAACAAACGCTCGTCCTCGAGCGTACCGGAGTGGTACTAGAAGCAACTCAATAGCTGAATGACCTTACCCAGCATATATTCGGGCGATCATACGTCACCCTATCTCACGCAAGTCCGAAAACACCATACAGCTGAAATCTCACAGACCATCTTAACCATAAACCACATTGCACTTTCTGAAATCATATACCAATTGCTAATCCCATTCATGTACTCAGGATACACTAGAATCCACTGCAATAAGCCATACTCACCACTCCGGGTGAGATCATATGATGTGTCAAACAACCCAATCACTCGAGACGATAGTCTCTAATCACAACAACTGGCCACAATCACCAAATACTAGCTGAAAACCTCTTTCATTAGATAGAGTATTATTCCAACACCTCCATATCATGCCCACGGCAACCAGACACGCGATATATCGAACCCATCTCTCAGGTCAACCATTCATGAATCCATTTCACTTTTAACTGATACCACAACAGATTTCGGACCCAAATCTCGGTATTACCTTTCTAACCAACTAAAATCACATATACTCACATTCATTATTGGCTCCAACGACCATTTCGATTATAACACATCGCACCGGTGATATGACACCTCAACACCGGCCTAAGCCATGACGAGCACAACATAGGCTCCAATAGAAACGTCTGCAGACACTCGAATCATGACAACTCAAATCATGACAACTGTCTCCAGCAAATAGAGCTGCAATTCAGTTCTTCTATGCCATCATAACATTGAACTGAGATCGCGTCTCGTATTATAGAAATAAAGTACCTGAATCCTCCTCGAGAGGTCATAACATCACGTGGCCTTGCCACGATTCGTGATTCTATCCCCACGTTATTACTCATGAAGCACCTCAAGCCACTAAGCTCAAAACGGTTAGCCACGCACAGATCTAGGTCTTGGACCCAAGCAATCAACCTCACCCACGGTGAAACAATTAATGTATGCTATCAAATCCTGAAAGGACACAACCGATGTGCCATTCGCCGAGCGATACTCAATACGGACTTTTCCTCGGAAGCCAGGAGGTATTGTATACCAGGTAACATATAACTAACTTTATTTTCACATTATACTATTGCGGCGTGCAACCCGCTCCAATGACATACCCGTGGCGGCGTGCCACCCGATCTAGATACCATACCTGTGGCGGCGTGCCACCCGATCCAAGTAACCCTCGTCAAATGAATACGCGTCGAGTCAAGTTGCTCATCATAATAAACATATATAGCCTCAAGTTTGGCCATAAGAACCGCATCCGACAAAGTTACTCAATACCAGAACCAAATCAACGATAGAAACCTCTGCACTGATATCCGCCACGAAGGCCCAACCGACAAAGCAATACCCACCAGCCGTCTGCTAGTCCTGAGGTACAACTACCCCGCTGGAGCATACTCCGATGCACTCTGCTACACAATTTGTGCCATACCATCATAGTCTATATCACATTAGTCTAGATAACCTGGCCCAATGATGACCAGCCAGCAATCAAGTATCATAATCCAAATTCGTCATCTCAAGCCGAGAGAAAAATCCACTAGAGCTTCTAATTTTCGATAATCACAAAACAGTGTCGATACACATGATATTCAACCACCGCATAGGCGGACTATCGAGAACTTCACGTCTCCAACACATATATAACACATGAATCACTATGCCCGATTCCGTACTCCACCGTACGAATACATAACGCACATCAAGCGTCCATTCATACCACAAAAGTCATTCAGGAATTTCACTATGCCATCAACGATTCAATTATTATAGTCGATCCAATAAGAGAATACCACCATACCACTGGATATTATCAGTTTACATTACTTTGTCCTTTTGGACCATATACCCTGCCAAATTACTAGAATAGCAGTACCATTTTCTTTAGTCACCAGAAAGGTCGATTCTTTAAATCACCTGCAGCCGCCCGCGCTGCTAAATAATTTTATTGACTTTCCATATATTATGAACTGATCTCAAAACCTAGAATATACCATTATCAACTTTCTATAACACATCGTGTATACCATATCACACTAAGACAACATGAAAATTCATATCCCTTTCCTCCGCCTCAGCATTGGCGCACTCAACTAGTCAAGGACTTTCGTGATCCCATATAGAAGAAACTCATTACACACGAGACTCGTACATAAGACCACACGGTCTGAGACATATAGGCCACTGAATACTCTCTCAATATTTCCAGAAGGATCACATCCTACAATACTTTATTTTGAAGAACCTCTTGCGATTTGAATTCGTTATCATTACCTTCCAATACGGATTACATAGAATCCCTTCATTCACATAATATAACACAAGTACCGATCTCTTCTAACGAAACCACCATCTTTAGCCACATGTACAATTTTGAGACACCTGGCTGTTACAAGTAAAATCTTGAACACCGTAAACAATTCTCGAGCGTCAGTCATCCTTATTCAGTTGTAATTCAACTGTCTTATTGAACAGAACCACTCGTGCCTTATTAGAATTCTGACACTGCAGATCATGATTACATACGGATACTATTAGCTATCACTCTTTTCTATACACCAAGCATTCCTTACCAACCTCAGTTCAAAATACCCTAGTATTTCTTCACATCTACGAAGCACCATAACCTTTATCAGAATTTTCCCAACATACTTAGAGACAGAATCAACATAGCACACAATAGTGCAATCAGTTAATCAATAGCAACCTCCCCAACTTAGCTCGAAGCCATTCATCAAAGCACTTTCAACCACTCATATCAGTATTACTCAAGTGATGCCGAAATGTTAGTATGATATTAAACTCAAGTCATTTACAAGCTTCGGCGGAGATTCGAATCATCGGAAATATTAACTCTTTTGCAATTCTTGCATTCATTCACACACAACAGTTACGCCCCTCTTTAGGTGACAAAATCTTTTCTAAGTCCCGAATTTTTCCAAAAATTTCGGCAGAGTTCCCTTTGTAAATTGGCCTATCCACCTGCCAGAGAATCACCAAAACCATCCTAGCAATACATTCACAGCTCAACAAGACATCACAATGTATTTCAACAACATTAAATCTCAATACTACACAATTCATATTATCATAATTGGTACACGAACATGCGTTGTACCTGCTCGAATCATAACACATATCAACTACATTTCAATTACACATGAGAATCAATCCACATACCTCTTTCTCAATTTAGCATTTCATCACAATACCTTCCACCAGGATACACATAGCAAAATCACTTTAGTCTTCCTGAGTTTAAACTTGTTCCACTACAAATAAGGCATTTTACCATCCAATTACGAGATATGATAAATAGTCACCACGCCCATAGCTCGGGGCTACACAACAGTTTAGATAAGAGTCGAACAATTAACAACTCATCCATTAGTAAACCTCCATAATACTCTACAGATCGGCACAAGGCCCCAAACATGGCTACTAGCCCAAGTACATAGATATAAGCCCAGTCTTAGTCACTTTACATAGTAATTTATCAATTGGGAAGGATCAAGTCCAAATCCCCAGTCACAATACCACCACGCTCGTCACGTGACGCGTATTCCATCTCAGCACAGCACTGTATAATGCAAAAATACGGGATTTCAAACCCTCAGTACATTATCTATTGCCACCACTCACAAAATCAGCACCTCAATGCTCAAGTCATAAACAAGGTCCAGCCTCAAGTCATCCTGATTGGCCCAACATGAACTCACCGAGATTATATCTCGCCCCTCGTTCGAGGAAATCACAAGCCATAAGGTAATTACATTACTGAGCGCTCGATGCGTACACAGACGTGTGGAAGGAATTTCAAAAATTATCTCTCAAGTTGAATCAAGTGCGCACGATAAGAATTCCAAGAAATGTGAAGTGTTTCCTAAAGGTTCGCAGCCTCCCGAGGATAAGTACAGGCGTCCCCGTACCGATCCACAAGACTCTACTAACCGGCTCAAGACTCATGAGGCCTAATAAACCTAGGCTTTGATACCAACTTGTCACGACCCCAAATCCGGTCATAATGGCGCCCAGCACATTGCTAAGCCAGCCTGACCAATCCATATCAACCACGGAGCTAGAAGCTCTCTTTAACCCATTTAAGCAAATTAATTCAGGAAATAACAACGATATATGTAACGAAAACGGGGAACCAAGTCCCATAATACATCAACTCCCATAGACCGAGGGTCAAGAGTCGTGAGCCTCTACCGAACATGAGTGTATAAGGGTTTACAAAATACCAAGTGCGGAAAGAAATGTCAATACAAAATCCGAAGACAGTAGGAAGGGATGTCGGGTCCTGCGGACTCTGCGGCTACCTCGAATATCCACAAACGTCGCCTCGCACTGCTACTGGATCACTGCGAGAGGTACCTGGATCCGCACACAAGGTGCGGGGAGTAAAATGAGTACTGCCGGACTCGGTGGTAATAAACAAGGGTAAGACAGTGCGAGATAAGAAATCCGCGATAAAGCACTTATGTAAAGCTATAATCGGCTACCTGTCATAGAATCAATCTTTACTTGTACTGTACCAACAAATACCAATAATAGCATAACGGGCTGGCAGATGTAGCTAAATGCAATGCAATGCATGATATGACCAGCTACGGCGTGTAGCCGACTCCAATTTTGGGTACCCGTGCTCACTGCGGGGTTTCAGACTCCGAGGGGCTCCTACGGCCCAAGCACATCTCATAGAGATATCCTGCGGCGCGCGATCCGATCCATTTTATACCTGCTGCGGCGTGCGGCCCGATCCACTACTAGTCGGCTAATATGCGGATACTGCCTCGCGAGCTCAAAAGTAGTTTTTGAAAACTCTTTTATCATTTTTCGATTGGAAAACAGTAATATCAAGTTCCCGAGATTGGAATTTGCATAATAACAAAAATAGCTGCGGACTAGTAGTAAACTAGCATGTCTATATGATAAGACAATGATAACGATCCTCGCGGGATCCAATAAGTGGCTCACGGCCCACATGTATACTCAACCGCCCAAGAAGGGGTTCCTCGGCTCAAGAGTGGCCATTATCACAATATATATATACATATATGCAACCATCCGAGAAGGAGGTTCGATGGCTCTAGAATAGCCAATAATACAATATCAACAGGTTGGACTAATATGTAGTCTCCAGTTCATGATCGACCCCGCACTCTCAAGAGTGTGCGTGTCTCGCCGCTATACAGCGTCACAAAGTGGTATACCGGGGTTTCGAACCCGCTGGTCATCACCCACATCTATTACTCACCTCAATACAGCGCGACGACTACTCCGCAATGCCCTTGCCACGAGAATCAAGCTCCGCACGTGTAGAATCTGATCAAATACAGTAGAAACACAACAAATTAGGCCAATGGGACGACACCCAATCAATACAACTCAATTTACATCAAAATTCCCAAAGTTGTCAAAACCCGAGCCCCGGGCCCACATTCCGAAAATTTACGAAATTCACATTTCTGGAACCCTCGTCTCGCCACGAGTCCATACATATAAAATTTACCAAAATCGGACTCCGTTTGCCCACTCAAATCGGTGTTTTTCTTCAATTTAGGCTTAGGGCTCAAACCCACATTTAATCTTCCATTTACAGAAATTTAACCAAGGATTTCATGTTAAAATGATGTAATTAAGCCACAAAACTTACCTCCGACGAATCTCCGATGAAATCCCAGCAATCTCCCGTGATTTCTTCTCTCTAGGGCTCAAAATTATGTTTTGGGGTGTGAAACCCGTGAGCCCTCTGTTCTGTGATATAAATTCACTGCCAGAGCAATTTGCTCTACGCGTTCGCGTGAGCTCTCACGCGTTCGCGATGCTCGGCCTCCAGTTACCCTTCGCGAATGCGACGCCAACCACGCGTTCGCGATGCTCAAACTCCCAGCCGCCTAAATTCCTTCTACGCGTTCGCGACTCCCAGTCACGCGAACGCGATGATTCCCTCCATCTGGCCTACGCGAACGCGACCCCAGGAACGCGATCGCGAAGCACAAGGCTCCTGGCCTACGCGAACGCGACGCACCTGATCGCGAACGCGATGCATTGATCAGCCTGGCCTTCGCGAACGCGGCCCATTCCACGCGAACGCGAAGGCTAAAATGCCTGGGCAGTAACCTGCAATTTACAGCAGACTTCCAAGTTCCAAAAATGCCCGATTGATGGTCCGAAATCATCCCGAGGCCCCCGGGACCCCAACAAACACCACCAACATACTCCAAAACACGATACAAACTTGTTCCAATCATAAAAACACCATCCTAAACATCAAAATCACCAATTACACGCGGATTCAAGCCTAAGTTTCTTCAAAACTTCCGAATTACACATTCCATCAAAAACCCGACCAAACGACATCCGAATGACCTGAAATTTTGCAGGCACATCCAAAATCACCTAACGAAGCTACTGCAACTGTCGGAATTCCATTCCGACTCCCGGATCAAAATCTCACCTACCGTTCGGATTTCGTCAAAATTCAACCTTAGCCAATTCAAGCCTATTTCTACACCGGTCTCCAAATTCAATTCCGATCGCTCCCCTAAGTCACAAATCACCTTCCGGAACTAACCGAATCATCAGAATCCGATTCCAAGCCCTCTAACCAAATAGTCAACTCCGGGTTGACTTTCCTTATTCGAGTTTCCTTCACAAAGGCTATATGCCTCATTTTCAATCCAATTCACTCCTAACTCACCCGATAGACTTTAATATTGATAATAAAGCATAAAACATACAATTTCAACATAACGGGGTGGTAATTCCCGTAACGACGGGCCGGGTCGTTACAAAAAGGGTACAAAATAGCAGAATTAATCAAAAAGTGACACGTGGACAGAATATTAAATGGAAAAGACAACTGTGACGTCAATATTGTCATACATATTGGTTATGGAAAAATTCCCTTTTTTATGAATATCCACTTCCCAATTATTTAATTGATAAATAAATAGAAAGTGGGGGACTATCTGTATTGAAAAAAATTTGAATTTATATTGAAGATAACGTGGCATGACACATGAACTGGTCAAATGGGCAAAGCGTAACAATTGAGAAAAAAGGCACGGGTGTGAGCACATGATTTTTGCACCGGGCAAATAATTCCAAAATTAAAATAAATATATTTTTTTAGTGCAATTACTTGCTTTGGTTGAAATCAGCTACACTTTGTGTGTTTGAATAAATAGAAATTAGAGAAAAAAATCAAAAAAATTAGGCTAGGTAATTACTTTGTTTAACGTTATTAGTTTTAAGAAGGAAATTAGCAAAAATAGTTTAAATAGCGGAAATTAGATAAAAATAGTAGAAAAATTGCAAAAATATTAGGTAATTAGAATATTTAGGAGAGTAAGTTTTTATAATATTCCATAAAAGAAAATAAAAAAAAGTATAAAGGAAAATACATAAAAAATATTAAAATCAGAAAAATACAAAAAATACAAGTGGTACAATAAGGTGGGCTTATTTAATTTGAAGTGAGCAGGCCCATGACTATTGGCCCAAGGAAATCCGATCCAGGCCTTTGATGGATTTGATCTCAGCCGTCCAACTTCGTTAATCTAACGGCTGGGATATTTAGTTGAATTTAGGCTTTAATTAATTTGAGAGATTGAATCCGGACCGTTCGTTTGGATTAATCTAACGGTTGATGACTTAAGGGCCTCTTATTCCACCAAACGACGGCGTTTAGTAACGCCTGTTCCCGGCCGTTGATCTTCATCCATTGGACGGCCAGGATTACCTTAGTCTCATTGGCTATATAAAGCTCGTGTCTGAACGAGCCGACCATTTTGTCAAATTCTCAACCCTAGCCGCCCGAGCCCTCTCCCTTCTCCTTCATTTCTTCTTCTTCAGACCTCAACGGCCATGCCACCACCCCCACGGTGGTCGCCGGCCTTTCTAACTCCCCTCTCATCTTTTCTCTTCTTCTTTTCTTTCTTCTTCATCGAAACCCTAGGAAAATACACCCTTTCTTTAGAACTCCGGTCACCGGAACTCCGCCGGTGACCGCTCAAACAACGAACCACCGCTCCAAACCAACGCCATCCGATCCCCCTTGTCTTGATCTATTACCCTATCCCAATGGTTTCCTTCGAATCTCTCTAGAGCTCTTCGAATATCCAAAATAAGGTCGTCGGAAACCCAACTCCGGCGACTCCAAAACTTGAACTGCCCAAAGACTTTGTCTTTTACCCTTCCAGATACCCCCCACAAACTCAGAAACCCCAAAAGGCGGCATCTTGAAGTAAAACAAGAAAATCAGAAAGAAAAAACGAAAAAAAGGGAATAAAGAAAGACATCTGGGAGTTTGAAGGAGAATAAAGAAAAGAAACAAAGAAAAGAGAGAAAAGAAGTCCGAGAGAAAGAGTGAAAGGGAAAAGAAATAGGAAAGCTTGGGGGACAGACCCCGCCAAGCTAAGTGCACTTACCTGTCTTCGTGTTTTAGTTTTTTTTGCCTTGCTAGCATGTCTATTGTTTCTTGTTTCTATCTGTTTTGTTATTTTTGTTCTTCATATCTTGTGTTTCACATGATTAGTTTTAGGGTTTAATTTTGTTCATTTGTGCTCCCTGTTTGACTGCTCATCTTTTTCTTTGTTTCTTATCTTTTATCTTATATATATATTACATCTGTTAGTTTAGGTATTTTCTTTGAATCTGTTCATCTTCTATGTGTTATTTGATTCAAAGAGCCTGTTAGGTTAGGATTTTCTACTTCTCTGCTTATCGTTTGTTCTTTTCTTTTTATGTTAATTTCTCCTTGATTCATATTTCATGTCTGGCATATCCTTGTCTATTTCTCTGTTTCCTTCTTGAAATCACATGACTACATCTTTAGTTTTCTTAACCCGCCTATCTTCTATATCTCTGTTTGTATTACTGGTTTCTCTGATTCAAAAGTTTGTCGTAGTATTATGGTTCTTCTTGTATTTCTTCTTGTTTTGTTTTGAGTCTTCAATAGCATGCCTATTCTTCTCTCTTTATGATCCCTTGTTTGGATTTTTGACCTGATTTGAAGATTTCATTTGATTAGACTTCTCCACTCTTGTTTGCATGTTTAAAGCTTTCAACTTCACTTTGTCTTCATCCTCTCTGTTAGTTCTCGACAGTTTTGAATGATTCTTCTTCACTGTCTCCTCATGTCTCTTCTATTCTTTGTCTTCATCTTAATCCATCACATGTATACATAAGGCTAGGATTAATACTTGAAAAGAGATTTTAGTTAGCATGTCTATGATATTGTGTGGTCTTTGGGCTTAAATGAATCATGCTTCATCTACTGCTGACTGTTTGTGATAGTTTAGTTCTGTGCATGTCTATGATCATTAACCTTAAGGATTTTTGGAATTTTTCAATTGTTATCTGACCTGAGCTAATGTTAACTAAGGCTAGATTGACATAAGTTTGACACTTTGTTACATGAATTGGATAGTGTTAATTGATTAACCAAAATTCAACCATATCAAATTTCCCTTTCTGAGTTTTGGTTGATTGATGCATTTGTTTGGTTTTATGTGGCTCTGTGTACAAAAAACATGTTGAAATAACTAAGTTTTCAGTAGTTCTTGTTGGTATGATTATGTGATTAACCTTCACTAACCTTAGGGGAATTGGTTATAGCTGTTAGTGTTAGGCTTCATAAAATGGCTAGTTTTTAAATAGGTTAAAACTGAAAATAAACAAAATAGGCTATAAGTTTAATAATTGACCTAAGAGTGGTCAACTTTGCAAAGGTTGACCAACTCTATAAGGTCCAAACACACCAGCCCACTCTCAAAGGATGCTGGTTGTGCAAAAATGGTCAAGCCTGCAAATGCAGACTTGCCAGGCTCTCTTTTGAGCCCTGGACATTAAGTGGCCAAACCTGCAAAGGTTCTGGGCCCAACAGTTCAGCAAATGGGTTTAATTACCCAGGCTAAGTCTCAACTTGAGACTGGCCATTGGTTAAATAGTTCAATTAAGCAGGCTAGTCCTGCAATTTAGTTTAATTGACCTTAAAGTCACAGAAATAGGTTATTAAGCAATAATTGGTCTAAGAGTGGTCAACTTTGCAAAAGGTTGACCAATTCTATAAGGCCCTAACACACAGTCCACCTTAAAATGGTTGTGCAAAATGGCTAAGTCTGCAAATGCAGACTGGCCCAGGCTCTCTTTTGAGCCCTGAACATTAAAATGGCCAAACCTGCAAAGGTTTTGGACCCAATTGTTCAGTAATTGGGTTTAATACCCAAGCTAAGTCTCAACTTGAGACTGGCTAGCTTTTAAATAGTTTAATTTCAATAATAAAGCAGGCTAGTCCTGCAATTAGTTTTAAATTGAAATAAATTGGTCTTAATTAACTGGAAACTAATTAAAAGAGGCTAGAATTGAAATAGTTCTTAATAGTAGGATTGGCCAGCCCTTAAATACCAATGCAGGGGCTGGCTATTAGTTAAATAAGTTCCAAAGGAGCTGAAATTAACCTAGGCAGTCAGGTAAATCAGCAGTGCCCTTAGGGGCACAATTGGAAATAATTTGGTAAAACAGTGAATAGGGTGAAACATAAGAGGGTAAGGGAGTCATTTGTACCCCTGATTTCTGCAATTTTGCAGAGATTTAAGGGTATAATGGTCTCCCTAAAATGGGAAATCTGTAAAAATCTTTAACCCTTAGGGCTACATTGGTAAAAAGCCCCAAAAAGGAATCTTTGGAACCTTCCAGCACATGCTGGAAGGGTTTCTGTTAACTGATTTGGGGACCTTAGTGTACATTGAGTAAATTTTAGAGGGGGAGAAGTGGGATTAATCCCATACTTTCTCCCCAAGTTTCAGCCCTTTTGCCCAACTATAAATACACCCTAAAAAGGGGCTGATAGGGGTTCCAAATTTTAAAGTCTGAAATTCATCTTTAGGTTAGCTTTTGAACAAAAAGTTTCAGAGTTAAAATATAGCAAGAGAACAGTAGGATTTCTGGATTTTTTTTTGGAGTTAGAATCTGTTAATTGCTTCTGGTTTTGGGTCCTCTGCTCGATCATTTGCCTGGGTTTCTACTTGTTTGTTGTAGCTTGGTTTTCTATTATTGTTGATGTGGGCTTCTATTTGGTTGATATTCAAGCTTCACTGTTGCATTGCTTTGCTTGAGTCATTTGCTGTTACCTGCTCTTGTCTCCCTTAGGACTCATCGGATTTTCTCTATTTTTGATTCAAGTACACTGCTCTTTCACTTGAAGCTGTAATCCCGAGTTGATTAAATAAGAATGAAGATTCAGTCCTTCATATTATGTTGTTATGTAGTTTTTGTAGTTTAATGTTATTAGTTTAAGATTTACAGCTCATTTATTGTAGTATACAATAGCTGAAAAACAAAAACCAAACAAAAACTATGTAATAGCTAGCATAATAGTAGTAGTGTAGTGGTAGTATAGGCATGGATCACCCATCACTTAGTTAAATAGGAAAAACCATTAAAACAAAAGTTAATCGATTCTCTCGCATGCGTTAATAATAACAAGCTCACTTAGTTAATCTGTTTTTGTTAATCAATATCAGAGTTTGAGTAAGTTTAAAAGGAAACAACCAGATGAGGAGTGAAATTGGCTTTAGTAACATCGAATAAGTTTGGTTTGTATTAATAGCAATATTTAATCATATCAGTGAATTAGCCTTTAGATATCAACAAGTTTCAAAGAGAAAAAATAGTCAGAAGAATTAGTAATTCATTTGCAACTGGTTCTGTAACACTGCCTAAGATAAGTTGAGTTAGAATCAGTAACATAATCATGAATATATCATTAAGTCACTTAGTCTTAGATTATCAGAGTTGTCTTAGTAAATAACTGAATTGTTTAATAGGATAATGTCATACTTGGATAAACTGTTTTCCTCATAAATTCTTAGTATAAGTGATTTTTATGTTGTTATAGGTCCTTTAACAGAAAACAAAAGAATAATAACAGTTCAGTCATATATTCATCAATTAGTTGTAATCTAGTGTTAGTATTGATCATTTTGTACAGTGGTTTTCTTTCTTATCTGATAAATAAAAGTAATTGAATATCATTCTTAATTTTAAGTGTCTGTTTCATCATGCATTCTATATTGTCTATTTGCTATTGTTACCATAAATCTGGTTTGGGCCTATTATACAGTAAAGGCCTGAACCATGCCGATGAATCTGCTAAGCTGCCAAGCGCAAGCCTGAACACTGCCTGGGCCTCTGAGGCCTGGGCAAGCTTATCGTTCTATTAAAAGTTATGGAGAGTCAGGCCCAATAAATAACAAAATTCGACGGGCCTGGAATACTTGATAAAAATGATTAAGGGAAAAATATGATTAGAAAAAACGTAGTATACACTCCATAGGATTGAACTTTAAAATTAACTTGGGATGAGCCTCGCCCGACTTTTAAACAAGCGGGGCCCTCATTTAGTAATGGTTTAATACAACTAGACTTGGGAAGACTACTAGCTAATTCCATAGTCCTACCCATAACAATTAAAAGCCGATAGACTATTTTAGGGCACGATTTTAATATACCTTCCATTGAATGAGTGTGCACTTGGTGCGACTCAAATCCAAATCTCGGCAAATCTGAAATACACCGAAAGTCATAGGCGTACTGGTTGCGGTATGACTTGAAGCGTGTTTCCGCAATGCCGCAAATTCCCTAAAAATAATACTTAATTTAAAAAGTACTATATGTTGTTAAAATCTGTACTTGAGTCAAACAAGAGTCGGGAACGACAATTGAGCGACCGTGCTAAAACCACGGAACCCGGGAATGCCTAACACCTTCTCCCGGGTTAACAGAGTTCCTTATCCGGATCTTTGCTTTGCAGACATTTTTAAGAGTCCAATTCCTCGGATTCGGGATTAGCCGGTGACTTGGGACACCATTATCTTTCTCAAGTGGCGACTCTGATTAATCTCAAATAAAATCCCGAACCGATTGTCCTTTAATTGGAAAAACTCCTTCCTTATGTTATCTTATCTGTTTCGGGTATCTAACGTCGGGGTATACCCTACAAGCATATTTATATGCTTATTTCCTAAAGTGGGGTAGTAAAAAGGGAGGTGTGACAATGGGAGATGACAGATACGGGAGGAGGAAGTTAAACAGGCACGAGAAACAGTTTAGACACGAGTCTCGTACCAGTTCAAGTCATTTAAAGTCAATGGATTGAAATGCATTGAAGACATGGATCTAAAGATAAAAAGGAGTCCAAATTCAGTATTAAATACCTGATACATTAGAAAATTAGTATTTAATAGGAATGATTGTGTAACGGATTATTTAATGTTATTTATTACTCATAATTATCTCATTAAAGCTTAGGTTTCATTCCTTTACCTAGAATCAACTATAAAAGGAGAAGTCTCATCATTTGTAAGGACACAAAAAATCATTGATATTATACTAAAATACAAACTTGTTTACTGCTTTACTCTTATTTCAGAAAGCCTATTAAAAGAGTTTTTATTGGAAACATTAGTAGAAGCATAGTTGGATTAAAAGAGTCACCCAAGGGGAGATGGAGTTTTTGAGCATTCTCCAAATCATACTGACCAATATGCAAACGTTCTTAGAATTGGTATTATGTATTCCTAGACCCCCACTAGATGTGGGTTGGCATATGGTAGACCAATTTACAAGGTGTAATTCTCTCGTTTCATTAGTAGTTCCCCATATAAAGTCCCTTTACACCTTATCAGTATTTTTCAAGGTCTTTTTAAGGAGTAAAGTATATTGCATATAATGGATAGAAATTGAATTATGGCAAGAGTGTGCCAGGGTGGTTCTGCCAGCAATATTTAGAAAATTCATCTTCCAAGCAGCTAGTTGGGATCTCATTTTATCAATTATAAATTGACAATATTTTAATCTGGGTTGCTACTTAGTATTGGAAATCCTAAGTAGGTGCCAAAAGACTCACTTTTTCTTATACCTAATATGTTAGTAATATCAATTATGTCTTGTTCAGGGCAATACTTTGAAAACAAAATTTTAGATTTAGCAAGGTTAATCTTTTGTTCAGAAATTTTGCTAAAACAGTCAAGACCTTCTTTGATTGAGTAACAAGATTTCTTATTAGCTTTTGCCATCATAGTGAGGTCGTCTGCAAAGAATAAGTGGAAAAATTTTGGACTATTCCTACTAGTGGTTATTGCATCCCATTTTATTAAGTCCACTTGATGGTGAATATACCTAAAAAAATATTTCAAGGCAAAGAATAAAGATATATATGACCTTCTTTACCTTTGAATTTCCTTAAATTAGAGACTATGTCTTGGATAATAGCAACATTATAATAGGCTCTTCTATTTTTTTCAAAGTTGGCTTGAAAAGGGCTAATAAGGTTATTAGAAAAGGTTTTAGCCTATTTGCTAGAATCCTTGTCACTATTTTATAAATCGTATTACATAAAATAATAGGTCTAAAATTTCTTATGTTAGTGGCATTAGGAATCTTGGGTATAAGACATAAGTAGGTTTTGTTGATAACAGGTAGAATTGATTGGTTCTCAAAAATATTGTTACAGAGATTAACCACATATGGACCTATGATATTCCAATACTCTTGATAAAAAAAGGATGAAATCCATACGGCCCTGGTGCTTTAAAGGGTTTTAGAGAGAACAAGGCTCTCTTGATTTCAATTTCTTGTAAGGACCATCTAGTGTACTAAGATATTTTTGACCAATATTTGAGCCAGAGTTCATGGGTTTTTCCCTACTGGTTGCTTCATGAGTAGAGGTAAACAGGTTATTAAAATAATTGGTAACCTGAAACATAATAATAAGTGGATCATTTGATCTAATTACCATCTTCATCCTTAAAAAAAATTAATTTTGTTACGTCTCCTCTTATTAGTGGCACAGATGTGGAAAATACTTAGTGTTGGTGTCACCCTCATTAAGCCACATTTCTTGATCAAATTTTCCAGTAATCTTCTTCAATTAAGAGAAGATTGTTGTACTCATTTTTTAATTCCTTTTCCTGATTTTGAAGGAAAATACTAGTTGTATAGTGGCTCAAACTTTGAATGCCATTTAGTCAAGCTAGTGGGTTTCATTTTTTTTCATAAGATCTCCAAATGTACTGGTTTTCCATTTCTTAATACAATCCATAAAATTTGATAATTACTAAGTTAATTAGGCTCGCACCAAAGCTTTTTCACTAGAGGTTGGAATTTCGAATGATTACACCAATATATTTTTAGTGTAAAGAGTTGCTTGTGGAGCAGTCTAGTTTTTGGAATAAGTCCGACTAAAATAGGGTTATGGTTCGAATGGGTCTTAGTTAAATGAACTATGGAGCTATTAGGAAATAATTCAATCCATTTATCAATCCCCAAAACTTTGTCTAACCTTTCTATTATTAAACCTTTTTTCTGTGTCTATGACTCGACCATGTAAATTTGTAACCCTTGAAGCCAAGATCCACTAGATTACAGTTATTAATTTTAAACCAAAGAAAATTAGCCCGTGAATATTTTATAGGTCTTCCATCAAACTTATCACTAGTAGTGAAAACATCATTGAAATCCCCTCCCACCATCTAAGGTCCTATATGATTTTTACTAATTTGTTCTAGATTATCCCACATAGTATTCTTATTATGAATAAAAGTGCTAGCATAAATGGTACTAAATAGCCAATATTTAAGTATAGAAAGTACCTCTATTGTTGCATGGATTTTTCGGTTCCTACGAATAAAATTCTGGACAGTCACCACCTCATGGTTGTATAGAATAACAATCCCCCCTGCTTGGCCATCTGATGGAACTTCTATCATTTCTGTGAAACCAAACTCATTGAGCAAGTCCATGTGATTTCCCATTCTTGTTTCCAAAAGTGCTACCATGCAAGGTCTGTGAGTGTCGACCATTTCTCTAAAATTTTGCCTGAAGTTATCATTGTTACCCCCTCTTATATTCCAAATAATAATATTGGTGGGACGATTCATAGAAACATTAACGTTTTGGTTTGGTGGCTCCCCGTTTTCCCTGACATTCCCTAGAATGCGGTTCCTCCTTAAGGATGGTACTAATATCATGGCCATGTTCCTCACTGTGGGATCCTGTGGTGACTTGATGTCCATTGAAAATCTGTATAATGCTAGAGGGCAGTTGAGTACGTGCCTCTTCTCCTGCATCTCCGTAAGGAGAAATACAGTTACCTTGTCTAGGCTTGAGAACTCTAGGATTCGTTCTAAGATTTATTGAGTGGCTCATCTTCCTCCATTTCTTCCTCTACTGGCCCTTGGTTTTGCGCTTGTTGGTGAGGTGATGATGGTGGTTGTTGGGGTGGCTGGGGGATGTTGTGCTCTTAGGCTGGTGGTGGATTCTCCTAAGGCATGAAAATGGGGTTGAGGTGGGTTAGTGTTTCTGGAGGAAATAAAGGCTTGTCCAGTAGAGTATTCTGGGGATATATGGGGTTGAAGTGAGGGGGTAGATTTCACTGGTTTCTCATTGCATGAACCAGCTAGGGGTTCACTGAGGGAGCTAAGGGTTGTAGTATATTGTTTAGCCATATTTTGTTGAGGTAGTTGTTCATGTCTAGTCGCATGCCCCCCCGTTATTAGTTGAGCCAAGTATTGCGTGTGTAAAAACACCACTGAATCCTGGCCATTGATTTGCAGGTTGAAAGATACTATATGTCCAATGATTCCCATCTCCATACATGATATTGGTTGATAGTCTTGTGCTTGTGGTGGTTGGACAAATATTATCTGTTTTTTTATTTGTGGTGGGAATGGTGGAAGATTATCCATGGCAATTGCTCTGTGTTGCCTTAGAATTTGTATTAACCTGGGACGTCTCCTTATAGTTGGAGGTATTCTGGGCATTTTGAGGAGATGAAGAGATATCAAATGTTGCTAACTTAGGCGTGGGGGAAGGGCTAGAGAAGGGTTGAGAGGGACTGGGTGGTAGGGTAATGATTTAGTGTTCCATTTGATGGCTTTTGGCAACCCAATACCATGGTTTATAGGTGTTTCTTCCATCCGAGTAGTATCCATAGCGTGGATGCTTTGATTAGACAAATGTTAGACTTGGCTATTTCCTTTTTCCATTTGGCTTGCATGCTCGGGTAGGTTTAGATTATAAGATCCTAAGGCAAGGATTTTGTCCTGATTTTTTTATTAAAGTAGTGTAATTTTCAAACAGGTTAGTTTTATTGATGTGAGAGTTGGTGAAGGCTGTATTATTAGGGAGGGTACTTATGTCATTTCTCCCTATTTCATGTATGGGATTATTTTCTCTTATTGTTAATAGACACGTTAATATCCAACATGGCACTATCTCCGTTAGTGTTGGATATTTGTCTCTCTGCATAGATATTTTGCTTATCATTAAAAACTTTATTAATTTTGTTTATTTCATAAGTGGTTTCTTCTAAAATCATCTGCTCATTTTTAATAATATTAAAATTATTTTTAACTAGGAAAGGGCTGGTAGTTTTCACAATGTTTGCCAAATTTTTTATCATGGCGTTATCCATCTTAGATTTATCAGTTTTTGAATCCATAGAAGTAAGGTGATCTTTAGGATCCTTTTATTTATATTTTAAGTATTTGGTATCGAGATACTTACATGTACTAGCATTGACCGGGATACATAGGCCTTTGGGGTAGTGGGATTGGCTTGGGGGCATTTTGTTAAGAGTTCCTCTGGGCTGGCCTTCTTCCCTTGTTGAAAGAGACTTGTTGTCCACTTGTCTTCTTGTTTTTCCATAGTTGTGTTGGTTGTTTGTGCTTCATTGCCCTCCTTAGTGGTTGTGACATCCATTTCGATGAAAAAGTATTGGTCCTTTGTGTGTCCCAACTTGCCACAAATTGTACATAGAAAATATTCTACGTCATAGAGGGTATGTTGTTTGTGTTGTCCCCACGTATAGGAATTGTTGAACTGGTATTTTTAGGGGTATTTCCACACATAGCTTTGCATATCTTTCCCTTGGGGTAGTTTAGGTACAAACATCTACCTTTAGTAATCTAGCAATTGCATTACGAATCCTTCGTTATATTTCTCCATCATAGAATTTCGTAGGCAATTGTGGTAGTCTAATCCAGACGGCTGTTGTTGTCAACCTTTCTTTGGAGGCTACAAAGTTTGGTTTCCATTTAGTGATGGAGAGGAAGTGACCATTGATAAACCACTGACCTTGTTGAATGGCCTTTTCCATGTTGTCCTTTTTTGAATTTGATTATATAATAATCTTCCCCCAAATCAATCATTTGGAGATCCTCTGTTGGTCTCCGAAGATCTTGAATTTCTTTTGCAAATAGTGATACATCATATGTTTTCCCACTAATTTTACTATGATGGCATTGTTCCAAGGTTCGTAAATTCTCTGCCTATCTTCTTCCGTCAAAGCAACTGCCTTTATGTCGTTTGTAGAGAATGATTCCAGATTGTCATCCCTCACTTCCCCTTGATAGATATCAGTTAATTCTATGTCCTTGAAGGTTAGATTTGCATCAAATGTAGTAGTATTGGATGTTATTAGCATGTCCTTGAAATATGATTTGGTATCAATGTTGGGTTATCTGAAAAAATCCTGCCCAATATCCGGTGGTTTGGTGGATTTTGACTTTGGGATTCATGATTTTGGAGTTTCATTTGGACAAGATTCCTTGAGAACTTCTGTTACAAATGTATGTATGTTGCTTTACATATTCTTCCTTTCTTGTGAGCTTCTTCACTTGCGGGTATAGTTGTTACTTCTTGATTTTCCTTTATAACATGCGTCTTGTTTTAGACGTTCGTCTTCAAAACATTGGAATGCTTGATGTGCTTATGTCCATTGAGTGAATTTATCTCTTTCTTTGACTTAAAAGAGAGCTAAATAAAACTTTTTCTTATAGATGGAAAAACATGTGACTTTTTTATTCGCCAGATACATATACAAGCCATTCAGCTTGGCACCATTTTTCATTGTTGGCATTTTATTTCTACGTTGTTCCATTTTGGCCCTTCAAATCTATATTATATATTCCATTTTGGCCCTCCAATTCTATTTATTATGTTCCACGTTAACACAAAAGTTAAAACAATGCAAAAAAATGTAGTGCTTGTGTGTGTATACACAAATCTAAGGTTTAATAAATATCCAATTAAATGGTGACACCTAATTTTTTTCATCCAAATCAAACGGGTCAATAATAAAATACCTGAACCCGACCATATTTTTTATGGGTTTATTTCATCTAAACGAGCTAGTATGAAATCGCCAGATGAAAGGTTTGGAACTTACAGAATGAAGATGAGCCATAGAGGATGAAAAAATACGGCCAGGTTCGGGTATTTTAGTATTGACCCATTTGAAATGGATAAAAAAATAAGGTGGCAACATTTAATTGGATAGTTATTACACCTCATATTTGTGTATACTCATGCGCTATATTTTTTGTACCGGTTTCAACTTTTGTGTTAAAGTAAAACATAAAAGGCCAAATACATATACAACCCATTAAACTTGGCCCAATATTTCATTTTGGCCCTCTAATTAATTCTTGTTCCATTTTAGCCCTACAACTCCATTTTTTTTATTTAACTTTGACACAAAATTTTCTCCTAGGTAAAAATATAGAGCGTGCAAATACCCCTGCTAACCTCCACCCCCATCCCACTCCCCCCTCTCCCCTCCCCTCTCCCCCCGCAAATATTTCTTTAAACTTTTTTTTTAACTTCAAATTATTTTGTTTTTTATTTTTTCTGCCAACATCCCGGGGAAAAATATTTTTTATATATATTTTTAGTAATAACTACGGGTTCAACTGAACCCATAACTTTCGAGTCGGGGTAAAAATTTGTATGTAAAAATTCATTAAAATATAAAAAATAGATATGTACCCATAATATTTAAAAATATAATGGGTTTTTTGTTCTACTTTAACATAAATTTTTTTATCCCAGGCAAAAATACAGCGCAGACAAATTCTCAGTTGCTACTTCCAAACCCTCCCCCCTCCCCCCTCCCGTTTTTTATTTTTTTGTAATTTCAAATTATTAGTTTTCGTTTTTTTTGCCCCCTCCCCTGGAATATATATATATATATATATATGTATACATATATATGTATACATATATATATATATACATTTTTTCAGTAATAACTACGGGTTCAACTAAACCGATAAAAGGGTTCAACTAAACCGATAAATTTCGACGCGGAGTAAAAATTTGTATGTATAACTTTATTAAAATTATAAAAAATAGATATAAATCCATAACTTTAAAAATATAATGGTTTCAATGTTAAAACATTACAATTCAATCCATTTGATTTTAATTATGGATCCGTCTCCACGTTGGGAGTATGAAATTTGGCTTTAAAAATGGCTCTCACGCGCCTAAAAGGGTAAGGTAAATCACAAATAAAATCTAGTCATCTTTTGTGTCAAAGTGAAACAAAATAAATGGAGTTGGAGGGGCCAAATTGGAACAAGGCTGAGTTAAAGTGCCTAAATAAAAAGTTGGACCAAGTTAATGGGTTGTGTATGTATTTGGCCATGAAAATTTGGGTGAAAAATGCTCCCTCACGCGTCTAAAGATGGAGGCAAATCACACACTAAATCTAGTTAGCTTTTGTGTTAAAGTGGACTAAAAAAATGTTGGAGGGCAAAAATGGAACAAGAGTTAGTTAGAGTGCCAAAATATTGGGCCAAGTTTAATGAGCTGTGTATGTATTTGGTCAACATAAAAAATAGAATTGGAGAGTCAAAATGAATCATATAAAATAGAGTTAAAGGACCAAAATAAAACATACAAAATAAAGTTAAAAGGTCAAAATGAAACAAGATAAAGATAGAGTGTCAAAATAAAAAATAAGCCTAGATGTATTTGGCCGTTTTTATTTTTATAGAAAAGAAGGTCTATTATAGAAATGATTTTCTTAAAGAAAAACAGAAAAAAGAGCAAAAGGTAGTGGCTATTGTGGACATCAAAGAGGATGAACCTATGAGAAATATGTCGCTTGACTTCCTCTTCCCCTCCCCCACCCTCCCCCTCCCAAGAGAAGGACAAGGCATTTGAATAGTATATAGTAGAATGACGAAAAAATAGTATATAGTTGAATTGTTGTCTATTTTCGTCAAAGTGAGATGTAACATACCCTGTGACCTACGATAGAGTGATAAGTATTTCTTGATTTTTAATAAGAAATTTTGGGTTGAAGCTCTAAGTATAAAATTATTTTTATAATGGAGTGTTTTATTCTAATATGTAATTTTTTGATACAAATTCATATTTAATCGTACCCTAGTACAAATATCGTATACCAAATGAAAGATAGAAAGAAAACACACCCAATGACGTTTACTGTCATGCCACAAACCATCCAAATAAAGAAAGAAAAGTAGGAATGTATACTTCTGATTATAAAATTTGAAGAGAAAAAGGGGCCAAAATGGTTCTCTTTAGTCTTGAAAGAGACGTTATATATATTAGTTATAGAGAATTATTTATAATAATAATTGTAAGCATATTCCATCATTATTGACCATTTTCTTTTTGAAACTAATCACGTCTAGTCCTTTATTTCTTTATTTCTTTCTCTGTCTTTTTTTTTGGGAGTCAACTTCTTTGGGCATTACTCACTCCTAGTGACCGTTTGGATATAAGAATTGTAAAATTTCGAGTAAAAAAATAATTGTTTCTAAAGTGAAAATGGTATTTGAAAATTAGAGTTATGCTTGGATATAAATATAATTTAGGGTTGTTTTTGAATTTTTGTGAGGGATTTGAATGAATATTTTAAAGAAATTTTTTTGAAATATTTTAAACTTTCGAAAAAATTCAAAATTTATCTTCAAGTGAAAATTGGAAACTTTATGGTATTTCGAAATTTTTTCATGGCCAAACAGGCTCTAGTGTGTGTGTGAGTGTCTGGTGAATACAGAAACTGTTTATTCAGCTATAAGATTTAGATCAGATCTCTTTTCTCATTTTTAGATCTGGTTTCACTTATTGTTCTTGTTTGTGAATATTTCTTTACTGTCAATCTGAATTTTTAGTTATTCTTAAATAGGCTGATCTACCAAAACAATAAAAAAAAATTAAAAGATTTTGTCACCTCCAAGGCTGTCTTGATTACTTTATTAGCCCATCTCCATGTCTAATTTTGAGTAAAACCAAAATAAATTCAGCTTCTTTTTGGTCAAATTTGAAATATCTTTTATACTTTTTTAAAAAGCATAACTTAAGATATTCTATATTTGTTTTTGGACGGGACGAGTTCTTGTTGTTATAGGCATTAACAGATTAATTAAAAAAATATAAAGTTGCCCAACAAATGACTTTTATTAGACTTGATTAATCATTAGCTTTTACTCCAATTATTGATTAGTATTAAATTTAGAATAATGAGTTCACTCTGACATGCAATGTACATGACTGAAAACCGAATATGTTTTCAAGATTAATCAACACTTGTTGATAAAAATAAGGGTGTGTTTGTTGTTTGGTACAAAGGAAAATGTTTTTCATGGAAAATATTTTCCTAGAAAATGTTTCATGGAAAATGAGTAGTTTTATTATTTATTTTCTCTTGTTTGGTTGGTAAGTGAAAAATATTTTTCGGAAAATATTTTCTATTATTTGGTTAGAGAATAGAAAATAGTAAAAACAGAAATTTGAAATTGCCAAAAACAAAAATTTCAGGTAAAAAAAATAATTTTTTTGTGAGGGGCGGTGGTAGGGGTGGGGTGGTACAGAAAAATGAAAAACAGAAATTTGAAATTGCAAAAAAAAAAAAAATTGAGGTAAAAAATATTTTTTTGCGGGGAGGGAAGTAAGGGGTAGGGGTGGAGATTGGGTGGTGCAGAAAAATAAAAAACAGAAATTTGAAATTGCAAAAAAAAAAATTAAGGTAAAACAAAAAAAAAAATTGCGGGGGAGGGGGTGGTAGAGGGGTGGGGCAGAAAAATGAAAAAATATAAATTTAAAATTGCAAAAAAAAAAATGAAGCTAAATTTATTTTTTTTTTGAGCGGGGGAGGGTTTAGAGGGGTGGGGTGGAGGTGGAGTTGGGTGGTGCAGAAAAATAAAAAAATCAAAATTTGAAATTGCAAAAAATAAATTTAAGGTAAAAAATATTTTTTTGCGGGGGAAGTGTGGGTGTGGTAGGGGGTGGGTGGGGCTGGGGCTTGGAGGTGCAGAAAAATGGAAAAACAGAAATTTAAATTGCAAAAAAAAAAAATTTAAGGTAAAAAAATATTTTTTTTTGTGGGTGGTGGGGGTAGTAGGGTGGATGGAAAAAACTAAAATTTAAAAAAAAAAAACTTAGTTTGGAGAGGGGGTAGGGTGGGTTGGTGAGTGGTGAAAAATGTTGAGAAGGAGTTTTGTAAAATGTTTTCCCTTCTTTTGATAAGGAAAACATTTTCCTCCAATTGGAGGAAAATGAATTGAAAAGGAAAATATTTTCCAAAACATTTAAGCCAACCAAACATGGGAAAATTGAAAAACATTTTTCAGAAAATATTTTCCTTCATACCAAACACATCCTAAGTGATTAGTCCTTTAAACTAAATTTGTTATTTGATTACTTAACAACAACAACAACCCAGTATAATCCCACAAGTGGTGTATAGGGAGGGTACTATGTACGCAGACCTTACCCCTACCCTAGGGGGCAGAGAGGCAATAAGTTAGTACTATCAATAGACTCGTACTAAAAATAACATAAAATACACAACATAACACAAAATCACAAAATAGCAGTAATATAAGAAATATAAGAAATACGAAATAGATGAAAAGTATACTAAATATCCAACAAATAACTCCTTGTATCGGTAATCAGTAACCTCCTGCGATTACCTCATAATAACTAGTCTCACTCTAGTACGCCGTGAAAATATCCACAACTTCCCTCTAACCTACAATTTTAATGCTCGACCTCCACGATCCCCTATCAAGGGTCATGTCCTCAGTAATCCTAAGACGCGCTAAGTCCTGCCTTATCACCTCTTCCGAATACTTCTTAGGTCTCCTTCTACCTCTCATAATGCCCACCACCGCCAGTCGCTCACACCTTCTTACCGGTGCATCAGTGCTCCTCCTCTGAATGTGTCCGAACCATCTGAGTCTTGCTTCCCGCATCTTGTCCTCTATGGGGGCCACGCCCACCTTCTCTCTAATATCTTCATTCCTAATCTTATCCATCCTTATATGCCCGCGCATCCACCTCAACATCCTCATCTCTAGTATTCGTGCGTTCTTAACTGGCTAACACTCGGTCGCATACAACATTGCAGGCCTAACCACTACTTTATAAAACTTACCTTTTAGTAATGGTGAAACTTTCTTGTCATACAAGACTCCTGACGCTAACCTTCACTTTATCCAACCCACCTGTGTGTGACATCCTCGTCGATCTCTGCTATTTGATTACTTAACGTTCGTAGTAACAAAATGAGCTTCCTTAGTCAAGTTAAGTGAAATAATCTTTAGAGCAAATTGGCTCTTCCCATTTAGTACTTCTTCCTTGTCAATAGGAAATGCCAATTCTTTAATTTTCAAATTATGCTAGTATGTAAAATTACGATAGATTTCTTTGATTTTCTTTTCTACTTAGATTAAAACAATGAAGAAGAACAAATAAAATAGGCCAGCAAAGTCTTCGATTATTGTTTTATAATTATAATAACAAGAAATAAAATAGAAGTTGAACTTTGAGATGTGCTCCTACCAAACTCGTCACAAGCCTCGATAAAAAGTCAACAGAATATACCACAGAATATGCACCTACCAAATATTCACATCAAGACCCTTGCCTTTTATTAGCCAACTACACTTAAATTAAACATCTACTTCATTTAATCCTCCTTAAGCAAAGGAACAAACTTTTTACGCAAGAAAATCATTCAATAATTTCTCCTTAAATTTATCTCTTGAAGTAAAAAGAGATCATAATTTGGGACAAATTATCATAAGTTTGAGTCCAGCAGCCTTCTATGCATCGTAAATTCAATTCGATAAATATATTATCGAACTTTTTATACCCAACTACATCTTATAATTGGTATACTCTCTTTTAAGTCCTTTATTATTTTTTCTTTCTTATATATAACTTATCTAATGTCATGATGAAGCTGCCCTGTGTACGGCTGAAATCGGGGGTAATATATACCCCGATTTTCCGGTGGATCAAATGAAGCAAGAATATAATTATATGAGATTAGAATTGGGATTAAGAACTTATTGTACCAAGTCTCGAACAGAATACTTATCATCGGATTTTTAATAAGACGACACACCTCCGGGGCCCGGGAAAGGTTCTGAGATTTCGGGAAGCGCACCAAAAGGTTGCATACGACTAACGGAGGACTGTGATATCACAGGGCAAATCTAGCCCAATGACTGTAACGGTTCAGTGATAAACGAGAAAGGAATATTTTTATCCTTTTTAGACTTGTACTCAGGATGAAACTCTACTACTATATAAGGGGAAACTTTTATTTCAATAAGATACATTGCAACACGCAATATATAATTATTTCTCTACTTTATAACTACTGCAAAGTCTTTACTTTACTTTTATTCTTTGCTATCCGGAAACCATCCAAGGCCCTCGAGACCTTAACCAATTATGCCAACACATCCTAAATCATGATACAAACTTAGCCGAGGCCTCAAATCAGGTCAAACAATATCAAAATCACGAATCACACCTCAATTCATACCCAATGAAAATTAAAAAATTCCAACTTCTACAATCGATGTTGAAGCCTATCAAAACCACGTTCGATTGACCTCAAATTTTGCATACAAGTCATAAATGAACAACGGACCTATTCCAACTCCCACAACCAAAATCGGAGCCCAGTACCACATAGTCAACTCTCGGTCAAACTTATCAATTTTCAAATTTTTTATTTTTCAGCTTTTGCCATTTCAAGCCATATTCCACCACGGACCTCCAAATACTATCCAAACACACTCTTATGTCCAAAACCATCCTACAGAGCTATCAGAGAAATCAAAACTCCATTTTGGAGCCATTTACACATAAATCAACATCAGATCAACCTTTTCAACTTAAGCTTCCAACCTTGAGACTAAATATCTCAATTCATTCCGAAATATCACTGGACCCAAATCAACTACCTCGACAAGTCACATAATACAATTGAGCATAGAATAAGCATTAAATGGAAGAACATGGCTACAATACTCAAAATGACCTACCGAATTATTATAACAAGAGACTACATTTTTTCATGTAAAATAATAATGTTATAGTATAAGGGATATACTTGTCCTCTTGTTATCACTAGATAATTAAGGTCTGAACTCTCGTGATTTTTTAGTTAGAATTCATTGACCACTACCAAACTCTTTGATGCTATATTTTAACTATTTTTAATAGTTAAAAATATTATTCCTACTATTCTTACTGTTTGTCTCAAAAGTTATTGAACACTTTTGAACAAATCAATCAATATAAATAAAGGGACAATCGGAATCAATGGTAATATATGCTGAAGATCGATCGTTGGATTGGTATATAGGTTATCTTTATAGGAAGATGACAAAATTTAATCAAGTGTAAAGAACAAATGAGCAGTAGAATGATGATAGTAGAGAGAAAAAATAGTAGAGAGAGAAAGAGAGAAAGAGTTGTATTATTAACCATCCATCCCCATTACAAATGAGAGGGACCCTCCTTTATATAGAGGAACGGTCCCCTCGCCAAACAATTACATCGCCCTAAGGCCACTACTATTATAGCTGAAATACAAGGAGAAGGGAGGTGAGGACGTCCATCTGGACTGACTTGTCGACGTGCCACTACAGATGGGGGGCATATCCTTCTCGACGTGCGGTCATGAGGGAGGACGTCTCCGGATGTCGCCGGTCTCATAAGGAGGCGTCTCCGGCCTGTAATTCATACGAGTCGGCCACGTGTATGTATGTACTAGCCTTATTTTGCATCCGACTTGCCCTCATACAGATAGTCCCTCCGCTTATCGGAGATGTGTTCGAAGCGCATCTGCGATAGGCGGACAAGGCCAGCCCATGTTGGGTCCGTGTACACGCACACACGTGGCACGTTCTTCTGAAACGTCGCCTGCTGACGGTGTGCGTCATAAGTACTGTTGTTTTCAATGCAGGTTTCGGTTTCCCGCCTCTTTTCCGGTGCAAAACCCTTCGAATTTCGCGTAACGACTCATTAAAAATAGAGGACAGTATAAAGGCTTTCCACTCTTTAGATCATCAAAAATCTTTTGCCCCTAACATTTTTTCATATATGTTGCAACCTTTTCCTCTGTTCTTTGTGTCCTTGCTACTGTCTCCTTAGCATATCCAATCAGTACTTCAAAAAAAAGGCTAAGGGTAACCGTCGCCGGGAACCGGAAGAGGGTGAGGCTGCTTCTGGGGCTTCCCAGCAATCGAAGGGTAGCAAGAAGGTTTGTAAACCTCTTGTCCCTTTAACCGTGGAAAACCTCTTCCCTCACGAACTGCATGTTCGGAGGTATTTCTCAACGCCGGCGGAGACCCCCGTATGGGAGAGGTCCACATACACTGTGGTTTTACTTCATGACCTCCGGGTGGCTTGCCAGATACCGGAGGCGGGTAGTTATGCATACGGCCGGGAGGGACCTGTTCTACGTTCGCAGGCCGGGGTTCTGTGCCATCTACGAATACCCGTTCATAATGGGGTGTGGACTCCCAATTTATCCATTGGCGGAGGAGTTGTGCCGATTTTACAACATCTGCCCGGTCCAGCTTACTCCGTGCACGTGGAAGATCTGTCTGATACTGAAGACGTATGCGGAGAGAGCCGGCGTATATGTCACTATCCACCACCTACTGCAGTTGTTCAGTCCCAGCTTTTTTAGGGGAAAGATGCTACAACTAAGAATCGCGGAACGAAGGGCTTAGTCGTCGAGGCGGACGATAAGCCCAATCGCTAGTTTTGGGTGAAATACTTCTACGTTCATACCTCGGATGGTGGCGGACGCGGCCGAGTTTCCCGAGGCGTGGAATGATAATTGTAAGTATCGACCTGTGTTTTTAGCGTCTTTGTGTTTTACTCGGCTTTCCATCGTTTTCAGATGCTAACGCTTATTATTTTCTGTGTACGTAGTGAGGGCTCGCACGCCTCAGTCTGTGCCTGACTTAAGGGCGTGGGTGAGATGGCTGATCCCTTACGCTAAAGAATGTAGGACATGGGCTGCCTTCACCCTCAAATACGACCTTCTAAGTATGGTTCCACTTCGTTGAATTTGCCCCTTGTTTTAGGTGTCGCTATACCTGACACTTTGTTTTACTTGTTTTTCTGCAGCTCAGAACGTATCGCGGAGACGGAGATGCCGTGCCGCCAGTTCCCCATTGCCGGAAACCGAACTCATGTTCGCTGTAAGGGAAGGTCCCCTCGAAACTGCTCAACCTGAAGAGGGCCGGGCGGACGTAGTAGCACCTGGCGACGAAGTTGCCAAGGCCGCCTACTCGGAGCTTGACCAAGTCATCCGGGAGTCTGTCCTAGCCGACATTCCCAGAATTTCTCGTTCCACGCCCGAGCCGGTCATTGACCAGGCGTCCGAGGTGGACGTCGGGCCTTCGTCCCTTGCTGCCGAAGAGGGCGCTCCATCGGATGATGAGCTGTTGGAGCGGAAGAGACGTAGGCTACTCCTTGGAAAAGGAGTGGCCGTGGAACAAAGGGAGGTGGTAACTCGCCGCCCGTATTCGAGACCGGTCTTTATGGCTGATGCCATCCGGCCGGAGAGGGCGATGCTTCTGAGGGCAGCTAGGGTGGACGCTGCTCCTCCATGTGTCAAGGGCGGAAGCATTCCGGCTATCGCCGGTGGAACCGTAGACGGGGGGGGGGGCAACTGCCGCTGAGCCGACCTCCGAACCTGCGGACGTGCCGCCGCCGGAAGGTGTCGAAGCGGCCTCTGAACCTGCGGACGTACCGCAGCGGGAGCATGCCCGGGTGGGTATGATGGAGACGGGCCGCAACCGTCGAATCATGGTCCCCACGGGGGATAACCTACTGCTGGAGAGCGAGCAGGCTGCGACGGACATGTCCTTGTTGTGCGAGGCTGCCGAAGCGGAGTCTCTAAAAACGGTGAGCGACAGAGACTTATCTCGTCGAGTTGCTGGTGCCGCTCTGCAGGTATGACTCGATCATTGTTCATTTTGCTTTCCTTTCTTTCGAGTTTTTAACTTGTTTTCTTTTTTTTTAGACCCTTATTTTGGAGGTCGAGCGGAGCCGAAGGGATCGGAAAAAAATTGCTACCCTTCGGAAGGCATAGAAGAAGTACAAGGAGGTCCGAGACAAGCACAAGACGCTTGTGGATGACTATACCTAAGACCCTGACTTCCGAGTCCTCTACGAGAGCCTGCAGTCGATGGAGGAACAACTGTGCAAGCGGACAGCCCAACTTGAAAGGGCGGATGCTTATCTACTGGCCGCAGTAACCCGGAACGCTAAACTGGAGAATCTTCTTGAGCAGCGGGAGGGGGAGCTGGATCTTGGTCACGTAGAAATAATGGAGGCAGCCGAGCTACGTGCTAAGGTTGATGTCCTGTCGGCCGAGCTTCAGGCAGCTTCGGCTAGTGCGGCGGTCCCTCAGCAAGTTGAGGTCGTTGCCCCAATTGGCGACATGTCCCGCGAAGCCCAAGATATGCTTGTGTATGCCGAGGTGAAGCAGACCGTGTTCGAGGAATTGCTGGTCGCTGGCAGAGCCACCGAAGCGGAAGTTGATGAGCAGCGTCATCTGGTCAGGGTAGCGCGTGAAGCCTGTAGGTACGACCCTGATTCTCTAGTTCAGACGGGCGGCTCCTTCGCAAAGGCAGAATAACTGGGCACCGGGTCCTGGATCGAGAGGATGTTCCTGGACGAGGGTGAGGATGGCGCAGCTGGGGCAGAGGGAGGCGACGGGAGTCTTAGTGGTTAGATAGGGCTTGTATATATTTGTAATCTGTAATCCCTTGTAACTTTGTAACCATATTCAATAAAGAAAATTTTATCAATTTCTCTAGAGTTCTTTGTTGCCCTCCCTTTGTTTTTTTTCATTATTTCCATACTTTTTGGGGCGTAGCCTTATATTTGAGCGAGGTTAGGCTCATAAAAGTTTAAATGACGGAGGCATTTATCCTGAGTCCCGGATCGAATGAGGCCGAACCTATACTTTTGGTGTCGAAGGCACTTAGCCTGAATCTTAGTTCGAGCGAGGCTGAACTTATACTTTGGTGTCGAAAGCACTTAGCTTAAGTCTTAGTTTGAGCGAGGTCGAACCTATATTTTTGGTGTCGAAGGCACTTAGACCGAATCTTAGTTCGAGCGAGGTCGAACTTATATTTTTGCGTAGTTAAGGCCTTAGCCTTTTGTTTTTCCTGGAAGGGGCCGTAGCCTCTCCTTTCGTTATTAAGGCCTTAGTTTTCTGTTTTTCCTGGAGGGGGCCGTAGCCTCTCCTTTCGTTGTTAAGGCCCTAGCCTTTCGTTTTAACTGAGGAGGTCGTAACTCTCCTTTCGTTGTTAAAGCCTTAGCCTTTCGTTTTGACTGGAGGAGGTCGTAACCTCTCCCTTCGTTGTTAAGGCCTTAGCCTTTAATTTTAACTTGGAGGAGGTCGTAACCTCTCCTTTCGTTGTTAAGGCCTTAGCCTTTCGTTTTAACTGGAGGAGGTCGTAACCTTTCCCTTCGTTGTTAAGGCCTTAGCCTTTCGCTTTAACTTGGAGGAGGTCGTAACCTCTCATTTCGTTGTTAAGGCCTTAGCCTTTTGTTTTAAATTGGAGGAGGTCGTAACCTCTCCTTTCGTTGTTAAGGCATTAGCCTTTTGTTTTAACTTGGAGGAGGCCGTAACCTTTCCTTTCATTGGAGATGGTCGTAGCCTTTCATACATTGGGGATGGCCGTTGCCTTTCATTCGTTGGAGATGGCCGTAGCCTTTCATTCATTGGGGGATGGCTGTAGCCTTTCATTCATTGGAGATGGACGTAACATTTCATTTATTGGACATGGCCAAAGCCTTTCATTCATTGAGGGATGGTCGTAGCCTTTCATTTATTGGAGATGGCCGTAGCCTTTCATTCATTGGAGATGGTTGTAGCCTTTCATTCATTAGAGATGGCCGTAGCCTTTCATTCGTTGGAGATGGCCGTAGCCTTTCATTCATTGGAGATGGCTGTAGCCTTTCATTCGTTGGAGATGGCCGTAGCCTTTCATTCATTAGAGATGGCCGTAGCTTTTCATTCATTGGAGATGGCCGAAGCCTTTCATTCGTTGGAGATGGCCGTAGCCTTTCATTCGTTGGAGATGGTCGTAGCCCTTCATTCATTGGAGATGGCCGTAGCCTTTTACACATTATGGCCGTAGCCCTTTACACATTATAGCATATCGATTTGTACATTCATCAGAGTAAAATTCTTGTATCTAGTCCCTTCATTTATCGGCATGGAGACGTTATCGACAGGTTGGGCGATGAATTATACCTTGAATATCAAGACGTCCCCCTCGTCGCCTCATTAAAAATCTTCCCAAGAAAACCCGATTGGGATAAAACCTGGATGAGGGAAAAAGAGTACGGCTTGCGGGATGCCTTTCAGAAGTGGAAACGTTTGAGGTGTGAGATATCCCAGTTGTTTTGGAGTATCTTTCCGTCCATGGTTTCTAATTTGAAGGAACCTTTGTCTGCTACTGCGATGATTCTGTAGGGCCCGTCCCAATTAGTGCCCATCTTCCCCTCGTTTGGATCTTTGGATGCAGTGTCTTGGCTTTTAGCACATAGTCGAATGTCTTGAGTGGACGAATTTTCGTCCTTTTGTTGTAGTATCTCTCGGCCTGCTGTTTTTGGGCCACTAACCAGATGTGGGCCATTTCTTTTCTTTCTTCGGCTTCGTCCAAGTCTTGTATTCGGGTCGCGTCATTCTCATCTTTACTTGTGTGCGAGTATCTGAGACTTGGTTCGCCGAATTTGACTGGTATGACGATGTCGGTTCCGTAGACTAATGAGTAGGGAGTCTCTCCTGTGGAGGATTTGGGGGTGGTTCTATATTCCCACAATACTTCTGGTAGCAACTCAGGCCACGATCCCTTGGCGTCTTCGAGTTTTTTCTTCAGGATGTTTAATATGGTCTTGTTGGATGATTCTGCTTGGCCGTTGGCGGCTAGGTGATATGGCGTTGAGAGTATTCTTTTGATGCGCCATTTGTCGAAAAAGTCGGTTGTCTTTTGTCCTATGAACTGTCGTCCGTTATCACACGTTATTTCTTTGGGGTTGCCGAAGCGACATATGATGTTTTTCCAGATGAAGGCTATGACTTCTTGCTCTCGGATTTGGGCGTAGGCACCTGCTTCTACCCACTTAGAAAAATAGTCAGTTAAAACTAATAAAAAGTGTACCTTTCCTCGTCTGACAGGTAGCGGTCCGACTATGTCCATTCTCCATTTGATGAAGGGCCAGGGGGACGTGAGCGAGTGGAGGGGCTCTCTTGGCTGATGTATCATGAGAGCGAACTTTTGGCATTTTTCGCATCGTCGGACGTATTCTGCCGCGTCCTTTTTCATGGTAGGCCAATAGTAACCGGCTCGTATTAGGCATCGCACGAGTGCTCGGTTGCCTGTATGAGCGCCGCAATGACCTTCGTGAACCTCCTCTAATACCGGCGTCATTTGGTTGGGGCCTAGGCACTTTGCGAGGGGTCCTCCAAAAGTCCTATTGTAGAGGTCATTGTTTATCGTACAATACCTTTCTGCCTGCATGCGAAGCTTTTTTGCTTCTTTTTTTCGTGTGGTAGGTGCCCTTCCTGCAAGTATGACACAAACTGATTGCGCCAGTCCCAAGTTAGGTACAGAGAAAATACCTCGCTGTGGTCGATGGCGGAGTGCATGAAGGTGACGGTGCTCTCTTTGTTTAGGTTAGTGGCTGTTATGGCCAGCTTAGCCAGCCCGTCGGTTTTGGCATTGTGTACCCTACGAACTTGTTCGAAGCGACATTCGTCGAATTGGGCCATCAGTTTACAGACCTCGACTTGATATTTCTGTAACCTTTTCTCCTTGATCTGGTAAGTCCCGATGACTTGATTTACCACAAGTTGCGAGTCGCAATGCAGGATCAGTCGGCGGGCCCCGTACCTGGCGGCCAGTTTCAAACCTGCAATAACAGCTTCGTACTCCGCTTTGTTGTTAGTCATCTCGGGGGATCGTATAGACTGGCGAATGACCTCGCCCGTAGGGACTTCAAGAACATGCCCCAGTTCCAATCCTGAGGCGTTCACGGCCCCATCGGTGTGGAGTATCCAGGAGTCCATGTTAAGGGTTGTTTGTAGGGCCTCCTTCTCTGCCTCAGGTAAGATTTTGGCACTGAAGTCGGCTATAAAGTCGGCGAGGACTTGCGATTTGATGGCGGTTCTGGGGATATAAGTGATGTCGTGCTTGTTGAGCTCTATAGCCCATCTGGCGAGACGGCCCGACAATTCGGGCTTATGTAGGATGCTTCTTAGAGGGAAGGTGGTCACTACTCGGATGGGGTGACATTGGAAGTAGGGTCTCAGCTTTCGAGAAGCCTTGACCAACGCCAATGCCAACTTCTCGAGGTGTGGGTACCGAGTCTTGGTGTCCACTAGATTCTTAATAATATAGTAGATAGGCAATCGCGTATCTTTTTGTTCGCAGACGAGCACTGCACTGACCGTAACCTCTGAGACGGCCAGATATGTCAGTAGGGGTTCGCCTGGTTCTGCCTTTGCCAACAATGGTGGGGACGTCAGATACGTTTTCAACTCTTGGAGGGCTTTGACGCATTCATCATTCCAGTGGAACCCGTTATCTTTTCTCAGCACATTGAAGAATTTGTGGCACCTGTCCGACGATCGGGAGATGAAACGAGAAAGAGAGGCTATTCGGCCTGTCAACTTCTGAACCTGTTTCTTGCTGGTAAGTGCTTCGGGTATCGAGGCAATCGCCTTAATTTTGTCGGGGTTGACCTCGATCCCTCTTTGTGATACAAGAAAGCCAAGAAATTTCCCGGACGCCATGCCAAAGGCGCATTTTTCGAGGTTCAGCTTCATTCCGTAGTTGTTCAATATCTCGAAGGCCTCTCGCAAGTGGTCGATATGATCCTCCTTCCTTGCTGATTTGACTAGCATGTTGTCGATGTAAACCTCCATGGTTGTCCCAAGTTGCTCCTTGAACATCTTAGTGACCAACCTCTGGTAAGTAGCCCCTGCGTTCTTTAGCCCGAAGGGCATCACCCTGTAGCAGTAGGTGCCTTGGTGGGCGATGAAGGTGGTTTTATCCTGATCTTTCTCGGCCATCAAAATTTGGTTATAGCCGGAATAGGCGTCCAAGAAGCTTAATAGCTTGTGTCCGACGGTGGCGTCGATTAGTTGGTCGATGTGAGGCAGGGGGAAAGAGTCCTTAGGGCAGGCCTTGTTCAGGTCGGTGAAGTCCACGCACATCCTCCATTTTCCGCTTTTCTTCTTGACCATTACCACGTTAGCTATCCATTGCGGGTACTTTGACTCCTGACGGAACCGTTGGCTAGTAACTTGTCTACCTCCTCCCGGACCGCCTTCATTAATGGCAGCATTAAACTTTCTCCTAACTTGCTTTACTGGCGGATGTAATGGATCCACGTTGAGCCGGTGGGTGGAGATATTTGGCGAGATCCCCTGAATATCTGCATAGGAAAAAGCAAACATGTCTGCATGTTTAGTTAAGAATTCATGGTACTTACCCGGTTTGACGAGCCTCTGACCGATGTAGGCCTTCTTCTCGGGGTCGTTCCGATCTAGTTGGACTGGGTCGAGCTCCTAAACCGTTGCTTTGCAGGCTTCTATGGTGTGTGGATCTCTAATGGTATTGGCCGTCGGGTCCGCTTGGGTCCCCGACATGGTTGATTGCTATGCTCTCGCACTCACCCTGCTTAATTGTCGGGTGTGGGCGCAGTCTTGAGTTATCTTGTAACATTCTTGCGTTGTGCGCGGCTCCCCTTTGATGCTGAATATTCCCTATGGGGTAGGGAATTTGATCACTTAGTACAGAGGCTCGACGGGACCGCTCACATGGCGTGTATCCATGGGCGCCCAATGATGACGTTGTAGGCTGTCTCTTGGTTCATCACGTGGAAGGTAGTTTGCAGGGTGACTCCTCCCACGAGGACGGACAGGGTCACCTCTCCTGATGTGCGCTCTACTGCATTATTAAAACTAGTTAGAGTTATGCACATGGGGGTTATCCTATCCTCGAGTCCCATCTTTGCAAGGACTCTCGGATGAATGATGCAGGCGCCGCTACCGTCATCGATCATGACTCTCCTGACATCGGTATCAATGATACGTAGAGTAATAACTAAAGCATCATAATGAGGGAAACACAAACCGTCGGCATCAGACTTATCGAAGGTGATACTTCCTTCAAGGTCATCGTACCGTTCGTGGGAGATGGTCCTTATTAGTCGGTGTATGTTGGGGAATTTGACGTGATTGATGGTGATGTCGTCCCCTTCTCCGACGATCATGTTTACCGTACGTGTAAGAGAGGGCGGCTTTGGGGGTCCCCGGGAGTGCTCCCGTCCGCGCGCAAAATTAGCTTTCCCCTTATCGCTAAGCAGCTCCTTCAAGTAACCCTGGTTGAGCATTCTGACGACTTCCTGCTATAGACCGATACAGTCTTCAGTTAGGTGCCTCATTCCTGATGGAACTCGCACAGGACATTTGATTTCCTTGTGGTTGGGTCTGATTTCATCTTTTGGGGCCACTGCACCTTAGTGCGGAGCTTCCCTAGTACGTACACCATTTTTGAGGGCGAAACACAAAAGTTATGTGAAGAAAGTAGAGGGGGCGTACCTCGTTCGTTCCTGAGTGGGGCAAGGTGATGTTGCACGACGTCTGTATGACGTGGGGATGGAAATGAAGATCTCGTATAGGGTTGGTGTCGCTCCTTGCTAGGACGAGGGGGAAGTTCCCGGCATCCCTCATGCCGTCGATCTCTCCTTGTGTCCTGGTGCACGACCGCCAGCCGTCGGGTTGGTCCGTTAAGATCCTCCTCATCTGCAAGTACCTCGGCGCAGAAGGCATTGTAGATCTCGTCCCAGGTCGTGGGAGGGTACTTCATAAGCCGACTCAGCAGTTTTTTGGTAGCTCCGGAGCCGTCCCTGCTAAGTCCGTTCTGGAAGGCTGCTACCGCTATTCCTTCCGACACATTTGGCAGGCTCATTCTTACCTTGTTGAATCTGGTGAGGAAGTCCCCGAGGCCTTTGCCCGTGGTCTGTCGGATGACGAATATGTCGTTCACCCTCGCTTCTGCTTTCTTGGCACCGGCATGTGCGGTGACGAATTTATCAGCCATTTCCTCGAAGGTCGAGATCGCCTTAGCGGGTAGTTGGGACCAGGTCAATGCTCCCCCGGTCAGCATTTCGCCAAACATTTTCAGCAGCACTGATGGTACCTGTTCTTTAGACAAGTCATTACCTTTTACGGCGATGACGTAGTGGATGAGGTGATCCTCGGGATCGGTGGTTCCGTCGTACACCTTCAGGTAGTGGGGCATCTTGAAGGTTTTCGGGATGGTGTAGGGTGCCGCTTCTTCGGAGTAAGGTTGTTCCACAAACCTTCCTACATCTCGTTTGGGTAGTAGTTTAGGCGCCCCAGGAATCTTATCAACCCTATCTTGGTGCTCCTTCATCTGGTCGCGGAGGGCCTGATTTTCGCCTTCCATTTCCTTCATTTTTCTGAGGATGGAGGCTAGTGTATTGTCGTGTGTTTGCGTCTCGAGGAGTTGGCCGTTGGTCCGTGTTTCTTCCTGTTCATCTGTCGCGGTGGTGTTGCTCGTTGCTGGTGCTGCATTTTCGCAACCTTGCGATGGCTTTTCCACTAAGCTGCTCAAGGTGCTGGTAAGCCATTCTTCCGGTAGCCTCTTGACTGCTGGTGGTGCCTCTCTTGGATTGGAGTCCCTTTCCTGCGGGGTAATAGGGTTCCCAAAGAGGGGAGAGGAGGCCTCTGCTTCAGGCGCGACAAAGGGAGTAACGTTGATGGCTGTGCTACCACCAGCCTCGTTCATGTCACTGAGGAGGTTTGTGGTAACTTCTGCCACAACCTTGGGTCGTGTGTTATTTTCGGCCATTTCCGAACTTTTTCCGATGATCAGATCTTGCGAATGTATACTACGAGTTTGATTCTCGAAATCCCCACAGACGGCGCCAAATTGTTTGTCTCAAAAGTTGTTGAACACTTTTGAACAAATCAATCAATATAAATAAAGGGACAATCAGAATCAATGGTAATATATGCTGAAGATCGATCGTTGGATTGGTACATAGGTTATCTTTATAAGAAGATGACAAAATTTAATCAAGTATAAAGAACAAATGAGCAGTAGAATGATGATAGTAGAGAGAAAAAATGGGAGAGAGAGAGAGAGAAGGAGTTGTTTATTAATAATCCATCCTCATTATAAATGAGAGGGACCCTTCTTTTTATAGAGGAACGATCCCCTCGCCAAACTATTACATCGCCCTAAGGCCACTACTATTATAGCTGACATACAAGGAGAAGGGAGGTGAGGACGTCCATCTGGAC
>JASVEL010000708.1:0-210260 GCA_032618575.1 Nicotiana noctiflora
CAACAACTTTTGAGACAAACAATTTGGCGCCGTCTGTGGGGATTTCGAGAATCAAACTCGTAGTATACATTCGCAAGATCTGATCATCGGAAAAAGTTTGGAAATGGCTGAAAATAACACACGACCCAAGGTTGTGGCAGAAGTTACCACAAACCTCCTGGGTGCCATGAACGAGGCTGGTGGTAACACAGCCATCAACGTTACTCCCTTTGTCGCGCCTGAAGCAGAGGCCTCCCCTCCCCCCTTTGGGAACCCTATTACCCCGCAGGAAAGGGATTCCAGTCCAAAAGAGGCACCTCCAGCAGTCAAAAGGCTACTGGAAGAATGGCTGACCAGCACCTGGAGCAGCTTAGTGGAAAAGTCATCGCAAGGTTGCGAAAATGCAGCACCAGCAACGAGCAACACCACCGCGACAGATGAACAGGAAGAAACACGGACCAACGGCCAACTCCTCGAGACGCAAACACACGACAATACACTAGCCTCCATCCTCAGAAAAATGAAGGAAATGGAAGGCGAAAATCAGGCCCTCCGCGACCAGATGAAGGAACACCAAGATAGGGTTGATAAGATTCCCGGGGCGCCTAAACTACTACCCAAACGAGATGTAGGAAGGTTTGTGGAACAACCCTACTCTGAAGAAGCGGCACCCTACACCATCCCGAAAACCTTCAAGATGCCCCCATACCTGAAGGTGTACGACGGAACCACCGATCCCGAGGATCACCTCATCCACTACGTCATCGCCGTAAAAGGTAATGACTTGTCTAAAGAACAGGTACCATCAGTGCTGCTGAAAATGTTTGGCGAAACGCTGACCGAAGGAGCGCTGACCTGGTACTCTCAACTACCTGCCAAGGCCATCTCAACCTTCGAGGAAATGGCGGACAAGTTCGTCACCGCACATGCCGGCGCTAAGAAAGCGGAAGCGAGGGTGAACGACATATTCGTCGTCAGACAAACCGCAGGCGAAGGCCTCAAGGACTTCCTCGCCAGATTCAATAGGGTAAGAATGAGCCTGCCAAATGTGTCGGAGAAAATGGCAGTAGCAGCCTTCCAGAACGGACTTAGCAGGGACGGCTCCGGAGCTACCAAAAAACTGCTGAGTCGGCTTATGAAGTACCCTCCCACGACCTGGGACGAGATCTACAATGCCTTCTGCGCCGAGGTACTTGCAGATGAGGAGGATCTTAACGGACCAACCCGACGGCTGGCGGTCGTGCACCAGGACACAAGGAGAGATCGACGGCATGAGGGATGCCGGGAACTTCCCCCTCGTCCTAGCAAGGAGCGACACCAACCCTATACGAGATCTTCATTTCCATCCCCACGTCATACAGACGTCGTGCAACATCACCTTGCCCCACTCAGGAACGAACGAGGTACGCCCCCTCTACTTTCTTCACATAACTTTTGTGTTTCGCCCTCAAAAATGGTGTACGTACTAGGGAAGCTCCGCACTAAGGTGCAGTGGCCCCAAAAGATGAAATCAGACCCAACCACAAGGAAATCAAATGTCCTGTGCGAGTTCCATCAGGAATGAGGCACCTAACTGAAGACTGTATCGGTCTATAGCAGGAAGTCGTCAGAATGCTCAACCAGGGTTACCTGAAGGAGCTGCTCAGCGACAAAGGGAAAGCCAATTTTGCACGAGGACGGGAGCACTCCCGGGGACCCCCAAAGCCGCCCTCTCTTACACGTACGGTAAACATGATCGTCGGAGAAGGGGACGACATCACCATCAATCACGTCAAATTCCCCAACATACACCGACTAATAAGGACCATCTCCCACGAACGGTACGATGACCTTGAAGGAAGTATCACCTTCGATAATTCTAACACTGACGGTTTGTGTTTCCCTCATTATGATGCTTTAGTTATTACTCTACGTATCATTGATACCGATCTCAGGAGAGTCATGATCGATGACGGAAACAGCGCCTGCATCATTCATCCGAGAGTCCTCGCACAAATGGGACTCGAGGATAAAATAATCCCCAGGTGCATAACTCTAACTGGTTTTAACAATGCAGTAGAGTGCACATCAGGAGAAGTGACCCTGCCCGTCCTTGCGGGGGGCGTCACCCTGAAAACTACCCTCCACGTGATGAACCAAGAGGCGGCCTACAACGGCATCATTGGGCGCCCATGGATACACGTGATGCGAGCGATCCCGTCAAGCCTGTACTAAGTGATCAAATTCCCTACCCCATAGGGAATATTCAGCATCAAAGGGGAGCCGCGCACAACGCAAGAATGTTACAAGATAACTCAAGACTGCGCCCACACCCGACAATTAAGCAGGGTGAGTGCGAGAGCATAGCAATCAACCATGTCGGGGACCCAAGCGGACCCGACGGCCAATACCATTAGAGATCCACACACCATAGAAGCCTGCAAAGCAACGGTTTAGGAGCTCGACCCAGTCCAACTAGATCGGAACGACCCCGAGAAGAAGTCTTACATCGGTCACGGGCTCGTCAATCCGGGTAAGTACCATGAATTCTTAACTAAACATGCAGACATGTTTGCTTTTTCCTATGCAGATATTCAGGGGATCTCGCCAAATATCTCCACCCACCGGCTCAACGTGGATCCATTACATCCGCCAGTAAAGCAAGTTAGGAGAAAGTTTAATGCTGCCATTAATGAAGCGGTCCGAGAGGAGGTTGACAAGTTGCTGGCCAACGGCTCCGTCAGAGAGTCAAAGTACCCGCAATGGGTCGCCAATGTGGTGATGGTCAAAAAAAAAAAGCGGAAAATGGAGGATGTGCGTGGATTTTACCGACCTAAACAAGGCCTGCCCTAAGGACTCTTTCCCCCTGCCTCACATCGACCAACTAATTGACGCCACCGCCGGACACAAGCTATTAAGCTTCTTGGACGCCTATTCCGGCTATAACCAAATTTTGATGGCCGAGAAAGATCAGGATAAAACCACCTTCATCGCCCACCAAGGCACCTACTGCTACAGGGTGATGCCCTTCGGGCTAAAGAACGCAGGGGCTACTTACCAGAGGTTGGTCACTAAGATGTTCAAGGAGCAACTTGGGACAACCATGGAGGTTTACATCGACAACATGCTAGTCAAATCAGCAAGGAAGGAGGATCATATCGACCACTTGCGAGAGGCCTTCGAGATATTGAACAACTACGGAATGAAGCTGAACCTCGAAAAATGCGCCTTTGGCATGGCGTCCGGGAAATTTCTTGGCTTTCTTGTATCACAAAGAGGGATCGAGGTCAACCCCGACAAAATTAAGGCGATTGCCTCGATACCCGAAGCACTTACCAGCAAGAAACAGGTTCAGAAGTTGACAGGCCGAATAGCCTCTCTTTCTCGTTTCATCTCCCGATCGTCGGACAGGTGCCACAAATTCTTCAATGTGCTGAGAAAAGATAACGGGTTCCACTGGAATGATGAATGCGTCAAAGCCCTCCAAGAGTTGAAAACGTATCTGACGTCCCCACCATTGTTGGCAAAGGCAGAACCAGGCGAACCCCTACTGACATATCTGGCCGTCTCAGAGGTTACGGTCAGTGCAGTGCTCGTCTGCGAACAAAAAGATACGCGATTGCCTATCTACTATATTATTAAGAATCTAGTGGACACCAAGACTCGGTACCCACACCTCGAGAAGTTGGCATTGGCGTTGGTCAAGGCTTCTCGAAAGCTGAGACCCTACTTCCAATGTCACCCCATCCGAGTAGTGACCACCTTCCCTCTAAGAAGCATCCTACATAAGCCCGAATTGTCGGGCCGTCTCGCCAGATGGGCTATAGAGCTCAACAAGCACGACATCACTTATATCCCCAGAACCGCCATCAAATCGCAAGTCCTCGCCGACTTTATAGCCGACTTCAGTGCCAAAATCTTACCTGAGGCAGAGAAGGAGGCCCTACAAACAACCCTTAACATGGACTCCTGGATACTCCACACCGATGGGGCCGTGAACGCCTCGGGATCGGGACTAGGACTCATTCTCGAAGTCCCTACGGGCGAGGTCATTTGCCAGTCCATACGATGCCCCGAGATGACTAACAACAAAGCGGAGTACGAAGCTGTTATTGCAGGTTTGAAACTGGCCGCTAGGTATGGGGCCCGCCGACTGATCCTGCATTGCGACTCGCAACTTATGGTAAATCAAGTCGCCAGGACTTACTAGATCAAGGAGCAAAGGTTACAGAAATATCAAGTCGAGGTCTGTAAACTGATGGCCCAATTCGACGAATGTCGCTTCGAACAAGTTCGTAGGGTACACAATGCCAAAACCGACGGGCTGGCTAAGCTGGCCATAACAGCCACTAACCTAAACAAAGAGAGCACCGTCACCTTCATGCACTCCGCCATCGACCACAGCGAGGTATTTTCTCTGTACCTAACTTGGGACTGGCGCAATCAGTTTGTGTCATACTTGCAGGAAGGGCACCTACCACACGAAAAAAAGAAGCCAGAAAGCTTTGCACACAGGCAGCAAGATATTGCCTGATAAACAATGACCTTTACAAAAGAACTTTTGGAGGACCCCTGGCTAAGTGCCTAGGACCTAACCAGACGACACCGGTACTGGAAGAGGTCCACGAGGGGCATTGCGGCGCCCATACGGGAAATTGAGCACTCGTGCGGTGCCTAATACGAGCCGGTTACTATTGGCCTACCATGAAAAAGGACGCGGCAGAATACGTCCGACGATGCGAAAAATGCCAAAAGTTCGCTCTCATGATACATCAGCCAAGAGAGCCCCTCCACTCGCTCACGTCCCCCTGGCCCTTCATCAAATGGAGAATGGACATAGTCGGACCGCTACCTGTCAGACGAGGAAAGGTACACTTTTTATTAGTTTTAACTGACTATTTTTCTAAGTGGGTAGAAGCAGGTGCCTACGCCCAAATCCGCGAGCAAGAAGTCATAGCCTTCATCTGGAAAAAACATCATATGCCGCTTCGGCATCCCCAAAGAGATAACGTGTGACAATGGACGACAGTTCGTAGGACAAAAGACAACCGACTTTTTTGACAAATGGCGCATCAAAAGAATACTCTCAACGCCATATCACCCAGCCGCCAATGGCCAAGCAGAATCGTCCAACAGGACCATATTAAACATTCTGAAGAAAAAACTCGAAGACGCCAAGGGATCGTGGCCTGAGTTGCTACCAGAAGTATTGTGGGAATATAGAACCACCCCCAAATCCTCCACAGGAGAGACTCCCTACTCATTAGTCTACGGAACCGACATCGTCATACCAGTCAAATTCGGCGAACCAAGTCTCAGATACTCGCACACAAGTAAAGATGAGAATGACGCGACCCGAATACAAGACTTGGACGAAGCCGAAGAAAGAAAAGAAATGGCCCACATCTGGTTAGTGGCCCAAAAACAGCAGGCCGAGAGATACTACAACAAAAGGACGAAAATTCGTCCACTCAAGACATTCGACTATGTGCTAAAAGCCAAGACACTGCATCCAAAGATCCAAACGAGGGGAAGATGGGCACTAATTGGGACGGGCCCTACAGAATCATCGCAGTAGCAGACAAAGGTTCCTTCAAATTAGAAACCATGGACGGAAAGATACTCCAAAACAACTGGGATATCTCACACCTCAAACGTTTCCACTTCTGAAAGGCATCCCGCAAGCCGTACTCTTTTTCCCTCATCCGGGTTTTATCCCAATTGGGTTTTCTTGGAGAGATTTTTAATGAGACGACGAAAGAGATGCCCGGAATCGTTTATAAGGTTATTCTGATACACCAAGCGTACCGCCAACCGGCACGAATGGTGCATCACAGGGACTAGGGCTACGACCATAATGTGTAAAGGGCTACGGCCATCTCCAATGAATAAAAGGCTACGGCTATAATGTGTAAAGGGCTACGGCCATAATGTGTAAAAGGCTACGGCCATCTCCAATGAATGAAGGGCTACGACCATCTCCAACGAATGAAAGGCTACGGCCATCTCCAACGAATGAAAGGCTTCGGCCATCTCCAATGAATGAAAAGCTACGGCCATCTCTAATGAATGAAAGGCTACGGCCATCTCCAACGAATGAAAGGCTACAGCCATCTCCAATGAATGAAAGGCTACGGCCATCTCCAACGAATGAAAGGCTACGGCCATCTCTAATGAATGAAAGGCTACAACCATCTCCAATGAATGAAAGGCTACGGCCATCTCCAATAAATGAAAGGCTACGACCATCCCTCAATGAATGAAAGGCTTTGGCCATGTCCAATAAATGAAATGTTACGTCCATCTCCAATGAATGAAAGGCTACAGCCATCCCCCAATGAATGAAAGGCTACGGCCATCTCCAACGAATGAAAGGCAACGGCCATCCCCAATGTATGAAAGGCTACGACCATCTCCAATGAAAGGAAAGGTTACGGCCTCCTCCAAGTTAAAACAAAAGGCTAATGCCTTAACAACGAAAGGAGAGGTTACGACCTCCTCCAATTTAAAACAAAAGGCTAAGGCCTTAACAACGAAATGAGAGGTTACGACCTCCTCCAAGTTAAAGCGAAAGGCTAAGGCCTTAACAACGAAGGGAAAGGTTACGACCTCCTCCAGTTAAAACGAAAGGCTAAGGCCTTAACAACGAAAGGAGAGGTTACGACCTCCTCCAAGTTAAAATTAAAGGCTAAGGCCTTAACAACGAAGGGAGAGGTTACGACCTCCTCCAGTCAAAACGAAAGGCTAAGGCTTTAACAACGAAAGGAGAGTTACGACCTCCTCAGTTAAAACGAAAGGCTAGGGCCTTAACAACGAAAGGAGAGGCTACGGCCCCCTCCAGGAAAAACAGAAAACTAAGGCCTTAATAACGAAAGGAGAGGCTACGGCCCCTTCCAGGAAAAACAAAAGGCTAAGGCCTTAACTACGCAAAAATATAAGTTCGACCTCGCTCGAACTAAGATTCGGTCTAAGTGCCTTCGACACCAAAAATATAGGTTCGACCTCGCTCAAACTAAGACTTAAGCTAAGTGCTTTCGACACCAAAGTATAAGTTCAGCCTCGCTCGAACTAAGATTCAGGCTAAGTGCCTTCGACACCAAAAGTATAGGTTCGGCCTCATTCGATCCGGGACTCAGGATAAATGCCTCCGTCATTTAAACTTTTATGAGCCTAACCTCGCTCAAATATAAGGCTACGCCCCAAAAAGTATGGAAATAATGAAAAAAAACAAAGGGAGGGCAACAAAGAACTCTAGAGAAATTGATAAAATTTTCTTTATTGAATATGGTTACAAAGTTACAAGGGATTACAGATTACAAATATATACAAGCCCTATCTAACCACTAAGACTCCCGTCGCCTCCCTCTGCCCCAGCTGCGCCATCCTCACCCTCGTCCAGGAACATCCTCTCGATCCAGGACCCGGTGCCCAGTTATTCTGCCTTTGCGAAGGAGCCGCCCGTCTGAACTAGAGAATCAGGGTCGTACCTACAGGCTTCACGCGCTACCCTGACCAGATGACGCTGCTCATCAACTTCCGCTTCGGTGGCTCTGCCAGCGACCAGCAATTCCTCGAACACGGTCTGCTTCACCTCGGCATACACAAGCATATCTTGGGCTTCGCGGGACATGTCGCCAATTGGGGCAACGACCTCAACTTGCTGAGGGACCGCCGCACTAGCCGAAGCTGCCTGAAGCTCGGCCGACAGGACATCAACCTTAGCACGTAGCTCGGCTGCCTCCATTATTTCTACGTGACCAAGATCCAGCTCCCCCTCCCGCTGCTCAAGAAGATTCTCCAGTTTAGCGTTCCGGGTTACTGCGGCCAGTAGATAAGCATCCGCCCTTTCAAGTTGGGCTGTCCGCTTGCACAGTTGTTCCTCCATCGACTGCAGGCTCTCGTAGAGGACTCGGAAGTCAGGGTCTTAGGTATAGTCATCCACAAGCGTCTTGTGCTTGTCTCGGACCTCCTTGTACTTCTTCTATGCCTTCCGAAGGGTAGCAATTTTTTTCCGATCCCTTCGGCTCCGCTCGACCTCCAAAATAAGGGTCTAAAAAAAAAGAAAACAAGTTAAAAACTCGAAAGAAAGGAAAGCAAAATGAACAATGATCGAGTCATACCTGCAGAGCGGCACCAGCAACTCGACGAGATAAGTCTCTGTCGCTCACCGTTTTTAGAGACTCCGCTTCGGCAGCCTCGCACAACAAGGACATGTCCGTCGCAGCCTGCTCGCTCTCCAGCAGTAGGTTATCCCCCGTGGGGACCATGATTCGACGGTTGCGGCCCGTCTCCATCATACCCACCCGGGCATGCTCCCGCTGCGGTACGTCCGCAGGTTCAGAGGCCGCTTCGACACCTTCCGGCGGCGGCACGTCCGCAGGTTCGGAGGTCGGCTCAGCGGCAGTTGCCCCCCCCCCCGTCTACGGTTCCACCGGCGATAGCCGGAATGCTTCCGCCCTTGACACATGGAGGAGCAGCGTCCACCCTAGCTGCCCTCAGAAGCATCGCCCTCTCCGGCCGGATGGCATCAGCCATAAAGACCGGTCTCGAATACGGGCGGCGAGTTACCACCTCCCTTTGTTCCACGGCCACTCCTTTTCCAAGGAGTAGCCTACGTCTCTTCCGCTCCAACAGCTCATCATCCGATGGAGCGCCCTCTTCGGCAGCAAGGGACGAAGGCCCGACGTTCGCCCCGGATTCCTCGTCAACGACCGACTCGGGCGTGGAATGAGAAGTTCCGGGAATGTCGGCTGAGACAGACTCCCGGATGACATGGTCAAGCTCCGAGTGGGCGGCCTTGGCAACTTCGTCTCCAGGTCCTACTACGTCCGCCCGACCCTTTTCAGGCTGAGCAGTTTCGAGGGGACCTTCCCTTACAGCGAACACGAGTTCCGTTTCCGACGGTGGGGAACTGGCGGCACGGCATCTCCGTCTCCGCGATACGTTCTGAGCTGCAGAAAAACAAGTAAAACAAAGTGTCAGGTATAGCGACACCTAAAACAAGGGGCAAATTCAACGAAGTGGAACCATACTTAGAAGGTCGTATTTGAGGGTGAAGGCAGCCCATGTCCTACATTCTTTAGCGTAAGGGATCAGCCATCTCACCCACGCCCTTAAGTCAGGCACAGACTGAGGCGTGCGAGCCCTCACTACGTACACAGAAAATAATAAGCGTTAGCATCTGAAAACGATGGAAAGCCGAGTAAAACACAAAGACGCTAAAAACACAGGTCGATACTTACAATTATCATTCCACGCCTCGGGAAACTCGGCCGCGTCCGCCACCATCCGAGGTATGAACGTAGAAGTATTTCACCCAAAACTAGCGATTGGGCTTATCGTCCGCCTCGACGACTAAGCCCTTCGTTCCGCGATTCTTAGTTGTAGCATCTTTCCCCTAAAAAAGCTGGGACTGAACAACTGCAGTAGGTGGTGGATAGTGACATATACGCCGGCTCTCTCCGCATACGTCTTCAGTATCAGACAGATCTTCCACGTGCACGGAGTAAGCTGGACCGGGCAGATGTTGTAAAATCGGCACAACTCCTCCGCCAATGGATAAATTGGGAGTCCACACCCCATTATGAACGGGTATTCGTAGATGGCACAGAACCCCGGCCGGTGAACGTAGAGCAGGTCCCTCCCGGCCATACGCATCTCCACCGCCTCCGGTATCTGGCAAGCCACCCGGAGGTCATGAAGTAAAACCACAGTGTATGTGGACCTCTCCCATACGGGGGTCTCCGCCGGCGTTGAGAAATACCTCCGAACATGCAGTTCGTGAGGGAAGAGGTTTTCCACGGTTAAAGGGACAAGAGGTTTACAAACCTTCTTGCTACCCTTCGATTGCTGGGAAGCCCCAGAAGCAGCCTCACCCTCTTCCGGTTCCCGGCGACGGTTACCCTTAGCCTTTTTTTTGAAGTACTGATTGGATATGCTAAGGAGACAGTAGCAAGGACACAAAGAACAGAGGAAAAGGTTGCAACATATATGAAAAAATGTTAGGGGCAAAAGATTTTTGATGATCTAAAGAGTGGAAAGCCTTTATACTGTCCTCTATTTTTAATGAGTCGTTACGCGAAATTCGAAGGGTTTTGCACCGGAAAAGAGGCGGGAAACCGAAACCTGCATTGAAAACAACAGTACTTATGACGCACACCGTCAGCAGGCGACGTTTCAGAAGAACGTGCCACGTGTGTGCGTGTACACGGACCCAACATGGGCTGGCCTTGTCCGCCTATCGCAGATGCGCTTCGAACACATCTCCGATAAGCGGAGGGACTATCTGTATGAGGGCAAGTCGGATGCAAAATAAGGCTAGTACATACATACACGTGGCCGACTCGTATGAATTACAGGCCGGAGACGCCTCCTTATGAGACCGGCGACATCCGGAGACGTCCTCCCTCATGACCGCACGTCGAGAAGGATATGCCCCCCATCTGTAGTGGCACGTCGACAAGTCAGTCCAGATGGACGTCCTCACCTCCCTTCTCCTTGTATTTCAGCTATAATAGTAGTGGCCTTAGGGCGATGTAATTGTTTGGCGAGGGGACCGTTCCTCTATATAAAGGAGGGTCCCTCTCATTTGTAATGGGGATGGATGGTTAATAATACAACTCTTTCTCTCTTTCTCTCTCTACTATTTTTTCTCTCTACTATCATCATTCTACTGCTCATTTGTTCTTTACACTTGATTAAATTTTGTCATCTTCCTATAAAGATAACCTATATACCAATCCAACGATCGATCTTCAGCATATATTACCATTGATTCCGATTGTCCCTTTATTTATATTGATTGATTTGTTCAAAAGTGTTCAATAACTTTTGAGACAAACAGTAAGAATAGTAGGAATAATATTTTTAACTATTAAAAATAGTTAAAATATAGCATCAAAGAGTTTGGTAGTGGTCAATGAATTCTAACTAAAAAATCACGAGAGTTCAGACCTTAATTATCTAGTGATAACAAGAGGACAAGTATATCCCTTATACTATAACATTATTATTTTACATGAAAAAATGTAGTCTCTTGTTATAATAATTCGGTAGGTCATTTTGAGTATTGTAGCCATGTTCTTCCATTTAATGCTTATTCTATGCTCAATTGTATTATGTGACTTGTCGAGGTAGTTGATTTGGGTCCAGTGATATTTCGGAATGAATTGAGATATTTAGTCTCAAGGTTGGAAGCTTAAGTTGAAAAGGTTGATCTGATGTTGATTTATGTGTAAATGGCTCCAAAATGGAGTTTTGATTTCTCTGATAGCTCTGTAGGATGGTTTTGGACATAAGAGTGTGTTTGGATAGTATTTGGAGGTCCGTGGTGGAATATGGCTTGAAATGGCAAAAGCTGAAAAATAAAAAATTTGAAAATTGATAAGTTTGACCGAGAGTTGACTATGTGGTACTGGGCTCCGATTTTGGTTGTGGGAGTTGGAATAGGTCCGTTGTTCATTTATGACTTGTATGCAAAATTTGAGGTCAATCGAACGTGGTTTTGATAGGCTTCAACATCGATTGTAGAAGTTGGAATTTTTTAATTTTCATTGGGTATGAATTGAGGTGTGATTCGTGATTTTGATATTGTTTGACCTGATTTGAGGCCTCGGCTAAGTTTGTATCATGATTTAGGATGTGTTGGCATAATTGGTTAAGGTCTCGAGGGCCTTGGATGGTTTCCGGATAGCAAAGAATAAAAGTAAAGTAAAGACTTTGCAGTAGTTATAAAGTAGAGAAATAATTATATATTGCGTGTTGCAATGTATCTTATTGAAATAAAAGTTTCCCCTTATATAGTAGTAGAGTTTCATCCTGAGTACAAGTCTAAAAAGGATAAAAATATTCCTTTCTCGTTTATCACTGAACCGTTACAGTCATTGGGCTAGATTTGCCCTGTGATATCACAGTCCTCCGTTAGTCGTATGCAACCTTTTGGTGCGCTTCCCGAAATCTCAGAACCTTTCCCGGGCCCCGGAGGTGTGTCGTCTTATTAAAAATCCGATGATAAGTATTCTGTTCGAGACTTGGTACAATAAGTTCTTAATCCCAATTCTAATCTCATATAATTATATTCTTGCTTCATTTGATCCACCGGAAAATCGGGGTATATATTACCCCCGATTTCAGCCGTACACAGGGCAGCTTCATCATGACATTAGATAAGTTATATATAAGAAAGAAAAAATAATAAAGGACTTAAAAGAGAGTATACCAATTATAAGATGTAGTTGGGTATAAAAAGTTCGATAATATATTTATCGAATTGAATTTACGATGCATAGAAGGCTGCTGGACTCAAACTTATGATAATTTGTCCCAAATTATGATCTCTTTTTACTTCAAGAGATAAATTTAAGGAGAAATTATTGAATGATTTTCTTGCGTAAAAAGTTTGTTCCTTTGCTTAAGGAGGATTAAATGAAGTAGATGTTTAATTTAAGTGTAGTTGGCTAATAAAAGGCAAGGGTCTTGATGTGAATATTTGGTAGGTGCATATTCTGTGGTATATTCTGTTGACTTTTTATCGAGGCTTGTGACGAGTTTGGTAGGAGCACATCTCAAAGTTCAACTTCTATTTTATTTCTTGTTATTATAATTATAAAACAATAATCGAAGACTTTGCTGGCCTATTTTATTTGTTCTTCTTCATTGTTTTAATCTAAGTAGAAAAGAAAATCAAAGAAATCTATCGTAATTTTACATACTAGCATAATTTGAAAATTAAAGAATTGGCATTTCCTATTGACAAGGAAGAAGTACTAAATGGGAAGAGCCAATTTGCTCTAAAGATTATTTCACTTAACTTGACTAAGGAAGCTCATTTTGTTACTACGAACGTTAAGTAATCAAATAGCAGAGATCGACGAGGATGTCACACACAGGTGGGTTGGATAAAGTGAAGGTTAGCGTCAGGAGTCTTGTATGACAAGAAAGTTTCACCATTACTAAAAGGTAAGTTTTATAAAGTAGTGGTTAGGCCTGCAATGTTGTATGCGACCGAGTGTTAGCCAGTTAAGAACGCACGAATACTAGAGATGAGGATGTTGAGGTGGATGCGCGGGCATATAAGGATGGATAAGATTAGGAATGAAGATATTAGAGAGAAGGTGGGCGTGGCCCCCATAGAGGACAAGATGCGGGAAGCAAGACTCAGATGGTTCGGACACATTCAGAGGAGGAGCACTGATGCACCGGTAAGAAGGTGTGAGCGACTGGCGGTGGTGGGCATTATGAGAGGTAGAAGGAGACCTAAGAAGTATTCGGAAGAGGTGATAAGGCAGGACTTAGCGCGTCTTAGGATTACTGAGGACATGACCCTTGATAGGGGATCGTGGAGGTCGAGCATTAAAATTGTAGGTTAGAGGGAAGTTGTGGATATTTTCACGGCGTACTAGAGTGAGACTAGTTATTATGAGGTAATCGCAGGAGGTTACTGATTACCGATACAAGGAGTTATTTGTTGGATATTTAGTATACTTTTCATCTATTTCGTATTTCTTATATTTCTTATATTACTGCTATTTTGTGATTTTGTGTTATGTTGTGTATTTTATGTTATTTTTAGTACGAGTCTATTGATAGTACTAACTTATTGCCTCTCTGCCCCCTAGGGTAGGGGTAAGGTCTGCGTACATAGTACCCTCCCTATACACCACTTGTGGGATTATACTGGGTTGTTGTTGTTGTTAAGTAATCAAATAACAAATTTAGTTTAAAGGACTAATCACTTAGGATGTGTTTGGTATGAAGGAAAATATTTTCTGAAAAATGTTTTTCAATTTTCCCATGTTTGGTTGGCTTAAATGTTTTGGAAAATATTTTCCTTTTCAATTCATTTTCCTCCAATTGGAGGAAAATGTTTTCCTTATCAAAAGAAGGGAAAACATTTTACAAAACTCCTTCTCAACATTTTTCACCACTCACCAACCCACCCTACCCCCTCTCCAAACTAAGTTTTTTTTTTTTAAATTTTAGTTTTTTCCATCCACCCTACTACCCCCACCCCCACAAAAAAAATATTTTTTTACCTTAAATTTTTTTTTTTTGCAATTTAAATTTCTGTTTTTCCATTTTTCTGCACCTCCAAGCCCCAGCCCCACCCACCCCCTACCACACCCACACTTCCCCCGCAAAAAAATATTTTTTACCTTAAATTTATTTTTTGCAATTTCAAATTTTGATTTTTTTATTTTTCTGCACCACCCAACTCCACCTCCACCCCACCCCTCTAAACCCTCCCCCGCTCAAAAAAAAAAAAATTTTAGCTTCATTTTTTTTTTTTGCAATTTTAAATTTATATTTTTTCATTTTTCTGCACCACCCAGCTCTCTACCACCCCCTCCCCCCGCAATTTTTTTTTTGTTTTACCTTAATTTTTTTTTTTTGCAATTTCAAATTTCTGTTTTTTATTTTTCTGCACCACCCAATCTCCACCCCTACCCCTTACTTCCCTCCCCGCAAAAAAATATTTTTTACCTCAATTTTTTTTTTTTTTGCAATTTCAAATTTCTGTTTTTCATTTTTCTGTACCACCCCACCCCTACCACCGCCCCTCACAAAAAAATTATTTTTTTTACCTGAAATTTTTGTTTTTGGCAATTTCAAATTTCTGTTTTTACTATTTTCTATTCTCTAACCAAATAATAGAAAATATTTTCCGAAAAATATTTTTCACTTACCAACCAAACAAGAGAAAATAAATAATAAAACTACTCATTTTCCATGAAACATTTTCTAGGAAAATATTTTCCATGAAAAACATTTTCCTTTGTACCAAACAACAAACACACCCTTATTTTTATCAACAAGTGTTGATTAATCTTGAAAACATATTCGGTTTTCAGTCATGTACATTGCATGTCAGAGTGAACTCATTATTCTAAATTTAATACTAATCAATAATTGGAGTAAAAGCTAATGATTAATCAAGTCTAATAAAAGTCATTTGTTGGGCAACTTTATATTTTTTTAATTAATCTGTTAATGCCTATAACAACAAGAACTCGTCCCGTCCAAAAACAAATATAGAATATCTTAAGTTATGCTTTTTAAAAAAGTATAAAAGATATTTCAAATTTGACCAAAAAGAAGCTGAATTTATTTTGGTTTTACTCAAAATTAGACATGGAGATGGGCTAATAAAGTAATCAAGACAGCCTTGGAGGTGACAAAATCTTTTAATTTTTTTTTATTGTTTTGGTAGATCAGCCTATTTAAGAATAACTAAAAATTCAGATTGACAGTAAAGAAATATTCACAAACAAGAACAATAAGTGAAACCAGATCTAAAAATGAGAAAAGAGATCTGATCTAAATCTTATAGCTGAATAAACAGTTTCTGTATTCACCAGACACTCACACACACACTAGAGCCTGTTTGGCCATGAAAAAATTTCGAAATACCATAAAGTTTCCAATTTTCACTTGAAGATAAATTTTGAATTTTTTCGAAAGTTTAAAATATTTCAAAAAAATTTCTTTAAAATATTCATTCAAATCCCTCACAAAAATTCAAAAACAACCCTAAATTATATTTATATCCAAGCATAACTCTAATTTTCAAATACCATTTTCACTTTAGAAACAATTATTTTTTTACTCGAAATTTTACAATTCTTATATCCAAACGGTCACTAGGAGTGAGTAATGCCCAAAGAAGTTGACTCCCAAAAAAAAAGACAGAGAAAGAAATAAAGAAATAAAGGACTAGACGTGATTAGTTTCAAAAAGAAAATGGTCAATAATGATGGAATATGCTTACAATTATTATTATAAATAATTCTCTATAACTAATATATATAACGTCTCTTTCAAGACTAAAGAGAACCATTTTGGCCCCTTTTTCTCTTCAAATTTTATAATCAGAAGTATACATTCCTACTTTTCTTTCTTTATTTGGATGGTTTGTGGCATGACAGTAAACGTCATTGGGTGTGTTTTCTTTCTATCTTTCATTTGGTATACGATATTTGTACTAGGGTACGATTAAATATGAATTTGTATCAAAAAATTACATATTAGAATAAAACACTCCATTATAAAAATAATTTTATACTTAGAGCTTCAACCCAAAATTTCTTATTAAAAATCAAGAAATACTTATCACTCTATCGTAGGTCACAGGGTATGTTACATCTCACTTTGACGAAAATAGACAACAATTCAACTATATACTATTTTTTCGTCATTCTACTATATACTATTCAAATGCCTTGTCCTTCTCTTGGGAGGGGGAGGGTGGGGGAGGGGAAGAGGAAGTCAAGCGACATATTTCTCATAGGTTCATCCTCTTTGATGTCCACAATAGCCACTACCTTTTGCTCTTTTTTCTGTTTTTCTTTAAGAAAATCATTTCTATAATAGACCTTCTTTTCTATAAAAATAAAAACGGCCAAATACATCTAGGCTTATTTTTTATTTTGACACTCTATCTTTATCTTGTTTCATTTTGACCTTTTAACTTTATTTTGTATGTTTTATTTTGGTCCTTTAACTCTATTTTATATGATTCATTTTGACTCTCCAATTCTATTTTTTATGTTGACCAAATACATACACAGCTCATTAAACTTGGCCCAATATTTTGGCACTCTAACTAACTCTTGTTCCATTTTTGCCCTCCAACATTTTTTTAGTCCACTTTAACACAAAAGCTAACTAGATTTAGTGTGTGATTTGCCTCCATCTTTAGACGCGTGAGGGAGCATTTTTCACCCAAATTTTCATGGCCAAATACATACACAACCCATTAACTTGGTCCAACTTTTTATTTAGGCACTTTAACTCAGCCTTGTTCCAATTTGGCCCCTCCAACTCCATTTATTTTGTTTCACTTTGACACAAAAGATGACTAGATTTTATTTGTGATTTACCTTACCCTTTTAGGCGCGTGAGAGCCATTTTTAAAGCCAAATTTCATACTCCCAACGTGGAGACGGATCCATAATTAAAATCAAATGGATTGAATTGTAATGTTTTAACATTGAAACCATTATATTTTTAAAGTTATGGATTTATATCTATTTTTTATAATTTTAATAAAGTTATACATACAAATTTTTACTCCGCGTCGAAATTTATCGGTTTAGTTGAACCCTTTTATCGGTTTAGTTGAACCCGTAGTTATTACTGAAAAAATGTATATATATATATATGTATACATATATATGTATACATATATATATATATATATATATTCCAGGGGAGGGGGCAAAAAAAACGAAAACTAATAATTTGAAATTACAAAAAAATAAAAAACGGGAGGGGGGAGGGGGGAGGGTTTGGAAGTAGCAACTGAGAATTTGTCTGCGCTGTATTTTTGCCTGGGATAAAAAAATTTATGTTAAAGTAGAACAAAAAACCCATTATATTTTTAAATATTATGGGTACATATCTATTTTTTATATTTTAATGAATTTTTACATACAAATTTTTACCCCGACTCGAAAGTTATGGGTTCAGTTGAACCCGTAGTTATTACTAAAAATATATATAAAAAATATTTTTCCCCGGGATGTTGGCAGAAAAAATAAAAAACAAAATAATTTGAAGTTAAAAAAAAAGTTTAAAGAAATATTTGCGGGGGGAGAGGGGAGGGGAGAGGGGGGAGTGGGATGGGGGTGGAGGTTAGCAGGGGTATTTGCACGCTCTATATTTTTACCTAGGAGAAAATTTTGTGTCAAAGTTAAATAAAAAAAATGGAGTTGTAGGGCTAAAATGGAACAAGAATTAATTAGAGGGCCAAAATGAAATATTGGGCCAAGTTTAATGGGTTGTATATGTATTTGGCCTTTTATGTTTTACTTTAACACAAAAGTTGAAACCGGTACAAAAAATATAGCGCATGAGTATACACAAATATGAGGTGTAATAACTATCCAATTAAATGTTGCCACCTTATTTTTTTATCCATTTCAAATGGGTCAATACTAAAATACCCGAACCTGGCCGTATTTTTTCATCCTCTATGGCTCATCTTCATTCTGTAAGTTCCAAACCTTTCATCTGGCGATTTCATACTAGCTCGTTTAGATGAAATAAACCCATAAAAAATATGGTCGGGTTCAGGTATTTTATTATTGACCCGTTTGATTTGGATGAAAAAAATTAGGTGTCACCATTTAATTGGATATTTATTAAACCTTAGATTTGTGTATACACACACAAGCACTACATTTTTTTGCATTGTTTTAACTTTTGTGTTAACGTGGAACATAATAAATAGAATTGGAGGGCCAAAATGGAATATATAATATAGATTTGAAGGGCCAAAATGGAACAACGTAGAAATAAAATGCCAACAATGAAAAATGGTGCCAAGCTGAATGGCTTGTATATGTATCTGGCGAATAAAAAAGTCACATGTTTTTCCATCTATAAGAAAAAGTTTTATTTAGCTCTCTTTTAAGTCAAAGAAAGAGATAAATTCACTCAATGGACATAAGCACATCAAGCATTCCAATGTTTTGAAGACGAACGTCTAAAACAAGACGCATGTTATAAAGGAAAATCAAGAAGTAACAACTATACCCGCAAGTGAAGAAGCTCACAAGAAAGGAAGAATATGTAAAGCAACATACATACATTTGTAACAGAAGTTCTCAAGGAATCTTGTCCAAATGAAACTCCAAAATCATGAATCCCAAAGTCAAAATCCACCAAACCACCGGATATTGGGCAGGATTTTTTCAGATAACCCAACATTGATACCAAATCATATTTCAAGGACATGCTAATAACATCCAATACTACTACATTTGATGCAAATCTAACCTTCAAGGACATAGAATTAACTGATATCTATCAAGGGGAAGTGAGGGATGACAATCTGGAATCATTCTCTACAAACGACATAAAGGCAGTTGCTTTGACGGAAGAAGATAGGCAGAGAATTTACGAACCTTGGAACAATGCCATCATAGTAAAATTAGTGGGAAAACATATGATGTATCACTATTTGCAAAAGAAATTCAAGATCTTCGGAGACCAACAGAGGATCTCCAAATGATTGATTTGGGGGAAGATTATTATATAATCAAATTCAAAAAAGGACAACATGGAAAAGGCCATTCAACAAGGTCAGTGGTTTATCAATGGTCACTTCCTCTCCATCACTAAATGGAAACCAAACTTTGTAGCCTCCAAAGAAAGGTTGACAACAACAGCCGTCTGGATTAGACTACCACAATTGCCTACGAAATTCTATGATGGAGAAATATAACGAAGGATTCGTAATGCAATTGCTAGATTACTAAAGGTAGATGTTTGTACCTAAACTACCCCAAGGGAAAGATATGCAAAGCTATGTGTGGAAATACCCCTAAAAATACCAGTTCAACAATTCCTATACGTGGGGACAACACAAACAACATACCCTCTATGACGTAGAATATTTTCTATGTACAATTTGTGGCAAGTTGGGACACACAAAGGACCAATACTTTTTCATCGAAATGGATGTCACAACCACTAAGGAGGGCAATGAAGCACAAACAACCAACACAACTATGGAAAAACAAGAAGACAAGTGGACAACAAGTCTCTTTCAACAAGGGAAGAAGGCCAGCCCAGAGGAACTCTTAACAAAATGCCCCCAAGCCAATCCCACTACCCCAAAGGCCTATGTATCCCGGTCAATGCTAGTACATGTAAGTATCTCGATACCAAATACTTAAAATATAAATAAAAGGATCCTAAAGATCACCTTACTTCTATGGATTCAAAAACTGATAAATCTAAGATGGATAACGCCATGATAAAAAATTTGGCAAACATTGTGAAAACTACCAGCCCTTTCCTAGTTAAAAATAATTTTAATATTATTAAAAATGAGCAGATGATTTTAGAAGAAACCACTTATGAAATAAACAAAATTAATAAAGTTTTTAATGATAAGCAAAATATCTATGCAGAGAGACAAATATCCAACACTAACGGAGATAGTGCCATGTTGGATATTAACGTGTCTATTAACAATAAGAGAAAATAATCCCATACATGAAATAGGGAGAAATGACATAAGTACCCTCCCTAATAATACAGCCTTCACCAACTCTCACATCAATAAAACTAACCTGTTTGAAAATTACACTACTTTAATAAAAAAATCAGGACAAAATCCTTGCCTTAGGATCTTATAATCTAAACCTACCCGAGCATGCAAGCCAAATGGAAAAAGGAAATAGCCAAGTCTAACATTTGTCTAATCAAAGCATCCACGCTATGGATACTACTCGGATGGAAGAAACACCTATAAACCATGGTATTGGGTTGCCAAAAGCCATCAAATGGAACACTAAATCATTACCCTACCACCCAGTCCCTCTCAACCCTTCTCTAGCCCTTCCCCCACGCCTAAGTTAGCAACATTTGATATCTCTTCATCTCCTCAAAATGCCCAGAATACCTCCAACTATAAGGAGACGTCCCAGGTTAATACAAATTCTAAGGCAACACAGAGCAATTGCCATGGATAATCTTCCACCATTCCCACCACAAATAAAAAAACAGATAATATTTGTCCAACCACCACAAGCACAAGACTATCAACCAATATCATGTATGGAGATGGGAATCATTGGACATATAGTATCTTTCAACCTGCAAATCAATGGCCAGGATTCAGTGGTGTTTTTACACACGCAATACTTGGCTCAACTTTCAACCCCATATATCCCCAGAATACTCTACTGGACAAGCCTTTATTTCCTCCAGAAACACTAACCCACCTCAACCCCATTTTCATGCCTTAGGAGAATCCACCACCAGCCTAAGAGCACAACATCCCCCAGCCACCCCAACAACCACCATCATCACCTCACCAACAAGCGCAAAACCAAGGGCCAGTAGAGGAAGAAATGGAGGAAGATGAGCCACTCAATAAATCTTAGAACGAATCCTAGAGTTCTCAAGCCTAGACAAGGTAACTGTATTTCTCCTTACGGAGATGCAGGAGAAGAGGCACGTACTCAACTGCCCTCTAGCATTATACAGATTTTCAATGGACATCAAGTCACCACAGGATCCCACAGTGAGGAACATGGCCATGATATTAGTACCATCCTTAAGGAGGAACCGCATTCTAGGGAATGTCAGGGAAAACGGGGAGCCACCAAACCAAAACGTTAATGTTTCTATGAATCGTCCCACCAATATTATTATTTGGAATATAAGAGGGGGTAACAATGATAACTTCAGGCAAAATTTTAGAGAAATGGTCGACACTCACAGACCTTGCATGGTAGCACTTTTGGAAACAAGAATGGGAAATCACATGGACTTGCTCAATGAGTTTGGTTTCACAGAAATGATAGAAGTTCCATCAGATGGCCAAGCAGGGGGGATTGTTATTCTATACAACCATGAGGTGGTGACTGTCCAGAATTTTATTCGTAGGAACCGAAAAATCCATGCAACAATAGAGGTACTTTCTATACTTAAATATTGGCTATTTAGTACCATTTATGCTAGCACTTTTATTCATAATAAGAATACTATGTGGGATAATCTAGAACAAATTAGTAAAAATCATATAGGACCTTAGATGGTGGGAGGGGATTTCAATGATGTTTTCACTACTAGTGATAAGTTTGATGGAAGACCTATAAAATATTCACGGGCTAATTTTCTTTGGTTTAAAATTAATAACTGTAATCTAGTGGATCTTGGCTTCAAGGGTTACAAATTTACATGGTCGAGTCATAGACACAGAAAAAAGGTTTAATAATAGAAAGGTTAGACAAAGTTTTGGGGATTGATAAATGGATTGAATTATTTCCTAATAGCTCCATAGTTCATTTAACTAAGACCCATTCGAACCATAACCCTATTTTAGTCGGACTTATTCCAAAAACTAGACTGCTCCACAAGCAACTCTTTACACTAAAAATATATTGGTGTAATCATTCGAAATTCCAACCTCTAGTGAAAAAGCTTTGGTGCGAGCCTAATTAACTTAGTAATTATCAAATTTTATAATTTTTCCTTATTTTTTACAATTCGTATTAATTAGGTGCATGAAAAATCATATAAAAAATACAAAAAAATATGCATTTGCATTTAGGAAATTAATTTTGCTAGTAGGTATTAATTCATTTTAGAACAATTAAAGAAAAATCAAAAAATAACATTAGTTAGCTTTTTAAAATGAAAATTGCCAAAAAAGAAGGTAATTAGTTTAATTTTTAATAAGTGCCTAATAATTACAATGTAGGAAAATATAGAAAATACAAAAACAATAAAAATAGTACAAAAGAAAATACAATGCAAAAGATCAAAGGGAAAAACAAAGAACAAAGATTTGGGCCAAAGAAATGCCTAACACCCAGGCCCAGACGGAAACCCCAACCCCAGCCCAATTACCCAACCCACGCACTACCCGAGCCCAACCCATTACCTTGTTAATATCGGAGCTTCATCCAATAATACAGACACGCAAATTCCGTGTCTGTATCATCTCCTTCAGCAACGGACACACACGCATAAAACAGAGAACACACAAAAGCGGGGGCCTTCAACGAAAAATCAAGGAGAAAATCCCATTTTTTCCTTTTCCTTCGGCTCGATTCTCGGATGGATTCTCTGATGGGCACACACTCTCCTCCATTCACTAAACTCACAAAAGAAAAATCCAAAATAATTTGAGAGTGGTCGCTGCTTCGAAGCCACGATTTCATTTGTGTTTCTGGATTTTTAAAGTGAATTCAATGGCGATTTACTGTTGGTTAGTCGTTGTTTCTTCAATCGGAAAGCTGTGTTGATTTCCGCTGCATTATCCTCTCAATTTCTGGTTTGTTCGAGTTGTATATCGAATTCGATGCCTGAAGTTATGTGCTGTTGTTTCTGCTTATGCTGGGCTCCAAGCTGCTGATTCTCGGCATGTATTTGGCCTCCTTATTTTCTAAATATGGTCCTTGAGCAGATAGGTATGTTATTCATAGAATTATTCCAAAAATCTGCTTTCAGTAGTAAATCATGATGTTGTTCAATTCATTTAATGCTATTGCTGGTATCTTCGTTGGATTTGGTTCATAACAGTGATTTTTTTTAGAATGGCTTATACGATTTCGGCTTTGGTTTCATGAATAAGTTCAACAATCGGTTGTTTATGCTTGTTTAGTGTTTTGATTGTAGTGTTAATCAACTATAAGTGGTATTTGTCAGAATGAGTGATTTTTACATTGTATATGGTTGAATATTTGTATGTTGGTCGATTCTTCGTTTGGATTGTAGCAGATTGGCATATTTCTCACTCTTGTTTGTGAATGTTTGGGCTTAAATGATATTAGCCGTGTGTTAGCACTCTCTTAGTTTAATTAGTGCTGAGTCCCGGCGCATATTTCAAATTTTTGTCTGAGGCTCACGATTTCTACTCAAAGCTGTTGTTGTTTCTGCACTGGAATTATTAGCTGAGCCATATTGTTTGTTTGCTTAAGAGCTTCTGTCGCTGCCTTCAAAGTGTATCGATTTTCATACAGAGGATTAATTTAAAGCCTATTTCAGGTTCATTTTGTAAAATCCTCTCAATTTTAGTTTATTTACTGTGAATCGAGTTTTGTTTTTGTTTTAAATGAACCATTAAGATGGGGTTAATAAATGGTGTCCATTGAGGTTTAAAATTTCCCCTGTTTAGTTCATATAAGTGTGGCTTTGTGTTGTTTTCTTCTTCAGTTCTTTCTGCTAGTTTCTGGGTAATGCTTCAAAAAATTAAATTCGATTTTTCTTACGGTTGTTGCATTATTGGTGGGTCTTCACTGTTTGAGACCTTTGTTAAGATTAGAATAATACTTGGTTGGGTTTCTTTCGTCTAATTTCAGTATGGTATGGGACTTGGCCATGGTAAATACTAATCGAATGGGCCTGGAGCACTTGTGTAAATACGATTAAGGAAAGAACAAATGTAGAAAACGTAGCCAAATACTAGTATCCTGTAATGAAAAATTGGGATGAGCCTCGCCCGAATAACAAACACCGGGGCCCCCATTTAGTAATAGAATAACATAATAGAACCGGAGAGGCTAATAGCGAATTCCATAGCCTCTCCCAAAGTTAAAAGCCGATATAGATTATCTTAAGGCACGGTTTTAATATACCTTCCTATGAATGAGTGTGCACTTGGTGCGACTCAAAATCCAAATCTCGGTAAAGCTGAAATACACCAAAAGTCATAGGCGTACTGGTTGCGGTATGACTCGAGGCGTGTTTTCGCGATACCGCAAATTCCAAAAAATAATATTAAACGTAAAAAGCACATAGTTAAAATATATAAAGAAATCAGATAAAAACAAAAATTGCAGTTGAGCGACCGTGCTAAAACCACGGAATCCGGGAGTGCCTAACACCTTCTCCCGGGTTAACAGAATTCCTTATCCAGGTTTCTAGTTTCGCAGACTGTAATACAGAGTCATAAATTTCCTCGGTTCGGGATTAAACCGGTGACTTGGGACACCATTATCTTCCCAAGTGGCGACTCTGAATAATTAAATAAATTGATCCCGTTCCGACTGTCCTTTAATTGGAAAAACTCCTTCACTGATTATTATTATATCCCTTTCGGGGTGTAGTATTAAACAGTGGCACCTTTACGTTTTTTTTACGTACATGTGCGGTAAAAAAGGAGGTGTGACAGCTCTGGCGACTCTGCTGGGGACTAATAACCCAGAACTTCGGTTCAGGGTTTAAGAATTCGAGCTCAGTTAAATTGCTGTTTTTGCTTATATCCGATTTCATTATATATTTTGATTAATGTGCTACATGTTTACCGCTTTGATATTGCGTGAGCTGTATATATAAAACTGTGCCGAAAACCCTTCTCTTCTTACCTCCGGGGATGTGCTTACTGGTTGAGATTCCCCTTTCTGTTAGTGTCAATACCAAAAATAAGAAAAAGAGGCCGAATAAGTTACAAAGCCGATTGACTCCGCGGGTCACCGGTACGTAGCCCCCTCCTCGATCCGAGTTGTCCGCTCGGGTACACGGTCTAGTACCGATGAAAACATCAGGATATTGAGCCTAGATTTAGGACGTTTATTTGCATCATATCTGACTTAGGGGACTCAACACAGGGGTTGGGTCCGTCTAGGACAGGTGACCCGGTAATCAAAAGACCGAGCATGATATATGTTGCATTTATTTGTCCTATTATGCTGATTGGCTAAATTTCTGAAAAACAAAAATAGAGGAAATTTTAGAATAGAAAAATATCGACATATTGACGAATTGTTGTCGAAATTTTAAAAAATTTTGAAAAATAGGTGGAACAATTTTTGTTGAAATAAATTGGTCAATTAATCTGACCGAACTACGCAGGTTTGATTCTCGCCATTAGGTGGGATACGTAGGCAACCCTCATCGGGTCCAACCACCCCTTTAAAAAAAAATGTCGAAATTTTAGTTTTCAATAAAATCAAAGTGATGCTGTTTTTGAAAATAGCCGAATGTTCCGAAAGGACGCCGGAAGGCTGTTTTTGCAAAAATAGCCACTTTGAATCATTTTTAATAATTTGCGGGCACGACCTTGAAATATTCCTTGTGGAAATGTTGCAAGGCCATAGCCGCAAAATCAAGTCCGGGTTCACACCCTTTTTGCAAAAATAACCAAAAATGTCAAAATTTTTATTTTTGTTATAAATAAGTCGGGTAATGCTATTCTTGCTTAAAATATGCCGAATGTCCCTCAAAAGACACCGGAAGGCCGTTTTTGCAAGAATAGCCACTTTGAGTCATTTTAAATAATTTGCGGGCATAGCCTTGAAATGTTCCCTCGCGGAAATGTCGAAAGGCCATATCCGCAAAATCAAGTCTTGAGTCATCACTCAACTCTTCAAAAATATCCACTTTATCAAATAAGTCATTACATGGCTGGAATTTTGCAAAAAGAGCCACTTTGTCCAATAAGCCATTACATGGCCATTTTATGAAAAATAATCTTGTGTTGGTTTATGGTGATGCCGAACGTTGCCCCATGAGCCACAAGATAAAAAAAAAATTCTATCTTTCTTAAATAATTTTTGCAAAAAAATAGTCATTTTGTCAAATAAGCCGTTATGTGGCCAATTTTGTAGAAATAGTCATAATTGACACCAAAAAATATTCTTATTCTTGTAGAAATCTCCGATACAAAATGTGAAAGTTTTTCAAGTTTGTAGTCGGTTTCTGTAATTTTTCCTTCAAAAAAAAAAAAAAAAAAATCAAATAAACATATCTTTATTTCTTGCATTAATTTGCAAGAACTACGCTCGGTCTGATTCATGCGGGGTCATGATACGTAGGCAATCCACATAGGATTCGACCATGTCCATAACCAAAAAGAAAAAAAAAAGTGAAAAAAAACCACAAAAAGAAAAAGAAAAGAAAATAGCAGGAAAAAAAAAACAAAGGAAATCAATAAGTGGAATACCTTAACGCTAACCCGGTGGTTTCGTTTTGTTAATCCAGAAAGTCGAGGTGGTTGGTTGTGGTAAATTGGAAAGCAAGATCCAAGGAAAATGATAACCGACATCGAAGTTGTTACGAGTGCTCAAGAGACTCAGGGTCAGAAAATTCAACAAGGGTCTACTATGGTTGAGGAAACCGGAGCATTGAAACAACAAATGACCAAAATGTGGGCCAATGGCCAAGGACAGCCTTCTCATGAGTCACAATCTGATATACAACAAGAACAGTACCACTCTCCCGAGTACCACTCGTACTCGTTTGACCTTCCTGCAAACGTTGAGAAGCTTACCCGAAAGAATGTACAAGAAGAAATGGCCCAAAGATTGAAGAGATTAGAACAACGACTGAAAAACATGCAAGAAATGGCAGGTCAAAAGAGTGTTGCCTTCAGAGATCTTTGTATGTTCCCCGATGTCCACTTGCCGCTTGGTTTCAAGGTTCCCAAATTGGAAAAGTATGATGGACGCGGAAACCCCATAGCCCACCTGAAAAGGTATTGCAACCAATTGAGAGGTGTGGGAAGAAAAGAAGAATTGCTTATGGCTTATTTTGGGGAAAGCCTCTCGGGAGTAACATCTGAATGGTTTTGGGATCAGGACGCATCTGGTTGGCACGTCTGGGATGATTTGGCACGAGCCTTTATCAAACAGTTTCAATACAATATTGACGCCACCCCAAACCGCATTTCCCTTTCTAAACTGAAAAAGAAACCAACTGAAAGTTTCAGGGAATATGCCATCAAATGGAGAGAGCAGGCAGCGAGAGCTAAGCCACCCATGAATGATCACGAGTTGGCCACTGTTTTCCTTCAGGCTCAAGAGCCGGATTACTTTCAAAACATGATATCTGCAGTTGGTCACTCCTTTGAAGAAATAATCAAAATGGGAGAAATGGTGGAAGATGGTCTTAAGACGGGCAAAATTATAAGTCAAGCAGCTCTCAAAAATGCGGCTCAGGATGTCCAAAGTGAATTCAGTGATGTGAATGGGAGGGATGACGAAGTCATGATGACATCAGGGTCGAGGAGAGGTCCTATGAGAACATCTCGAAGGTATATGCAACCTCATCAAGTTTTCCATGACCCTCTTAAGCATTACTACCCGCCTCAGAACCCTATATACTCTGTTGATCCAGTCCGGTATGTTGCTCAATCCTCAAAACACCCAAGAAAGCGAGCCCGAACATCACAAAACCTTTACCAGCCTCCGCAAAATTTTCAAATACCTTATAACCCACATCCAAGCCAGGGGTATGGAAAGGAACAGAAGTTGAAAGATAATTTTACATCAATCGGAGAGTCCTATGCAAGCTTGTTTGAGAAGCTAAAACGACGTGGCGTGATTGCACCCATCCCTCCAAATCGGGTGGACCGACGTGCGAGAAGTTTTGACTCATCCAAAAGGTGTGAATACCACTCCAATGCCATGGGGCACGATGTTGAAAGTTGTCGGGATTTGAAAAGAGAGATAGAAAGAATGATTCAGGAAGGAATAATTGCGGTCCAAGGCAGTGGCATCCAAAACATTGCACAGAATCCTTTACCTGCACATAATGGAGCACATTTTGTGGGAATGATGCCCGGTGACGTGGGTGATGAAAATCTTCTTGGGAGGTCAAGTGAAGTTGAAGATATTGAAACAGAAAGTGATCTTGGCAACATTAATGCAGAATTCGGTGGCTAGGATGCCATGCTTGTCAATTGGGAAGGCGCTCCGTCTCTTGGAGTTTTGGTGGTATATTTTGATGTCATCTCTTTTGCCCGGGTTATTTCAGGGTTGTAATCCGGACGTTGTCTTGAGAGTCAAAACCCTTCTGTCTTTCCACTTTGCTTTGTTTTAGTAATAAATTTGTTTAGTGTTGTCTAGGTTTGTAATTCTAGTCTAGTCTGTTAGTTTTGTTGTTCGTTTTGTTGTTTCGAGACCTATTAACCTAGGCTCTGATACCAACTTGTCACGACCCAAACCCTGGTCGTGATGGCGCCCCAACACAATGCTAGGCAAGCCCGACCATAATATCCTCTTAACCAGCCAATTATTAAATAAATTAAACTTAAACAGTAGTTAGTCATAACAAGGTGATAACCGAAACGTCAAAACATACAAAATACGGTCCCAACATATCGTGGTGTCACGAGACTGAGCCTCTACGGAATAGCATCCTAATACAACCAAGTCTAGACAAATAGGAAATCAACAAGATGATAAAGAAGGAGAAAACAAGCTCTGCGGACGCTGGCAGCTACCTCGTAATCTCCGCCAAAGTAGATATGGATCAGCAGCTAAAATGTCTCAACTGCTCTCGGGCACCTGTGGATCTGCACCAAAAAGTGCAGGGGAGTGGGGTGAGTATATTTCAACTCAGTGAGTAACAATAATAAATAATAACTGAAAGTAAGAACTCCTGTGCTGTCACTTAGCAGTTCTAAGGCAACCTTCACAAGTACGTCATCACTATAGTAGTACTTTAACCTCCAATCTACATTTATCTCTACAAGATTTCCACACTGAACAACCCTCGCTCGTACCCCTACGGTGTACGGCCATCTCAACATATAAAGGCACATACTTATGTCTATAATGTCTAAGTATCTAAGTAAATAGTAGGATATGATTAAGTATAATGCTTCGGCGTGCAGCCCGCTCCAATACATATACCGCTGCGGCGCGCGGCCCGCTCCATTTAACGTCGACGACGCTCACCGGGGGTGTATACGGACTTCGGAGGGGCTCCCTAGGCCCAAGCGCTATGGTGCGTATGGCGTGCGGCCAGGTCCACCATATATGACTGCGGCGTGCGGTCCGATCCAACATATATACTGCTGCGGCGTGCAGCCCGATCCCATAATATACCAGCGCTCACTGGAATGTGTGCAGACTCAGACTCCGAAGGGGCTCCTACAGCCCAAGCGCAATAATACTGCGGCGTGCAGTCCGTCCCACATGTATATTACATGTATATTACATGTACATTACTGCGGCGTGCAGTCCGATCCAATATAGGTATCTATATACATAATACCTCATCATGGGTCCTCGACCCTATCCCAGTCAGTATGCACTTGGCCTCTCAGGCCCAATGTAATATATCACAATGGGTCCTTGACCCTGTCTCAGTTAATATAGACTTGGCCTTTCAGGCCCAATATAACATCTCATAGTGGGTCCTTGACCCTATCTCATCTCAATCGGTAAAGACTTGGCCTTTCAGGCCCACTCAGCTAGAACAGGGAATTTCCACCCTAGATAATCTCTCTCAATGTACACATCTAGTACGGGCTCATATTATGCTATACAGCTAGAGCTATGGCTGAGTGTATGTTTCCAACATGATATAAGGGTCACCTAGCTCTATAGGTTCCCTAATGTTCTACAGATCGGCACAAGGCCCCAAACATGGCTATTAGCCCAATTGTACAGTTATAGTCTCATTAACAGTTGTACAACACAGTATTCTATTAGCCGGGAAGGACTAAGTCCGAACCCCCTATCACAATGTCACCACGCCCGTCATAGAACGCGTGTCTCATCTCAATATAGCACTGTAAAGTGCTAGTACGGGGTTTCAAACCCTCAGTGCATTGTTTACTACTACCACTCACCTCGAACCGGTAGAAACTTCAATCCGCCTTGCGCTTGCCTCGCAATTCAATCTCCTCGGATGTCAACTCTGTTCAAAATCATAGAGAATGCATCAATATACGCTAATTTCACGAAATTCATTCGAAATAACCCAATTTATATCAAAACCCACAAGTTGTCAAAACCCGACTTTTGGTACACTTGTCGAAAAATTACAAAAATTACATATTCGGAATCCTCATCTCGATACGAGTCTAGGCATATAAAATTTACCAAAATCGGACTCCATTTGCCCACTCGAATCAGTGTTTTTCTTAAATTTAGGCCTAGGGCTCAAACCCACCTTAAATCTTCCATTTACAGGATTTAACCAAGGATTTCATGTTAAAATGATGTAATTAAGCCACAAAACTTACCTCCAACGAATTCCCGATGAATTACCGGCAATTCCCGTGAGTTTCTCCTCTTGGAACTCAAAAATGGGGTTTTGGGTATATGAACCCGCGACTGGTTCTGTTCTGGTTTTAATTTCACTGCCAGACACCATTTCTTCTATGCGATCGCAATGACTCTATGCGATCGCATAGAGTTAAATTTCCTGCCAATTTCCCCTTCTATGCGATCGCAATGTTCTCCCGCGATCGCATAGCACAACCTTCCAGGCCTCATCTTTTCTTCTCTGCGATCGCAACACTGGCTATGCGATCGCAATTCACAGTCTGACAAACCTATGCGATCGCACCCTTTGCTATGCGATCGCATAGCACATTCTGCTCACCCCTCCATTCTCTTCTATGCGATCGCACAAGTGACCCTGCGATCGCATAGTGCCAGTTTCCACACCTATGCGATCGCATCTCCTGTTACGCGATCGCATAGAACAACTCTGAGGCTCACTTCCATCCTTCTATGCGATCGCATTAACCCTATGCGATCGCATAGAGCATCCGTCTGCAACAAAACCAGCAGCCAACAGCAGTTCAAAAATAGAAGAAATGGTCCGTTTGGACCCCCGAAATCAACCCGAGGCCCCCGGGACCCCAACGAAAACCACCAACATACTCCAAAACACGATACGAACTTGTTCCAATCATGAAAACACCGTCCTAAACATCAAAATCACCAATTACTCACGGATTCAAGCCTAAATTTCTTAAAACTTTCCGAATTACACATTCGATGAAAAACCCGACCAAACGACTTCCGAATGACCTGAAATTTTGCAGGCACATCCAAAATCACCTAACGGAGCTACTACAACTGTCGGAATTCCATTCCGACCCCTGGATCAAAATCTCACCTACCGTTCGGATTCCGCCAAAATTCAACCTTAGTCAATTCAAGCCTATTTCTACACCGGACCTCCAAATTCAATTCCGATCGCTCTCCTAGCTCACAAATGACCTCCCGGAGCTGACCGAATCATCGGAATTCGATTCCGAGCTCTCTAACTAAATAATCAACTCCGGGTTGACTTTCCTTATTCAAGTTTCCTTCAAAAAGGCTATATGCCTCATTTTCAGTCCAATTCACTCCTAACTCCCCCAATAGACTCTAGTACGTATATAAAAGCATGAATTAAGTAATTACAACACAACGGGGTGGTAATTCCCGTGACGACGGGCCGGGTCGTCACATTCTCCCCCTCTTAAGCAAACGCTCGTCCTCGAGCGGGTCAAGAAACATACATGAAGTCTCAAATAGCTGAGGGTATCTGCTCCGCATCTCCTGCTCAACCTCCCAAGTAGCCTCCTCCACGGGTCGACCTCTCCACTGAACCTTAACCGATGCAATCTCCTTGGACCTCAATTTTCTCACCTGACGACCCAAAATAGCAATAGGCTCCACATCATAGGACAGATCACCATCAAGCTGGATGGTACCGAAGTCTAATACATGAGACGGATCTCCAATGTACTTCCGGAGCATAGACACATGGAATACCGGATGAACGCTGGATAAACTGGGTGGCAAGGCTAACTCATATGCCACCTCTCCAACTCTCCCGAGTATCTCAAAAGGGCCAATATACCTGGGACTCAACTTCCCTTTCCTCCCGAACCTCATGACACCCTTCATGGGTGAAACCTTCAGCAATACTCTATCACCAACCATGAAAGACAACTCTCGAACTCTACGGTCCGCATAACTCTTCTAGCGTGACTGTGCTGTGCGAAGCCTCTCCTGAATCAACTTCACTCTCTCCAAAGCATCTTGAAATAACTCAGTCCCTATCAATCTATCCTCACCGGGCTCAAACCATCCCACGGGAGATCTACACCGTCCGCCATACAATGCCTCATATAGAGCCATCTGAATACTCGACCGATAACTGTTGTTGTAGGCAAACACTGCAAGTGGAAAGAACTCATCCCATGAACCTCCCAAATCAATCACACATGCCCGCAACATATCCTCCAGGATCTGAATAGTACGCTCAGACTGCCCGTCTGTCTGGGGGTGAAATGCTGTACTCAACTCAACCCTCGTACCCATCTCTCGCTGAAATGCTCTCCAAAACTGGGAAGTGAACTGAGTGCCTCTGTCAGATATAATAGACACTGGGACCCCATGCAACCTGACAATCTCCCGAATAAAGATCACCGCCAACCGCTCCGATGAGTAAGTAGTACTAACTGGGATGAAATGTGCGGACTTAGTCAGCCGATCAACAATCACCCATACGGAATCAAACTTCCTCGCTGTCTGAGGAAGCCCAGTAACAAAATCCATGGTGATCCTCTCCCATTTCCACTCGGGAATAACCATACGGTGAAGAACACCGCCCGGTCTCTGATGCTCATATTTGACCTGCTGGCAATTGAGGCACTTAGCTACATGCCTAACAATATCCATCTTCATTCTCCTCCACCGGTAGTGCTGTCTCAAGTCTTGGTACATCTTTGCGGCACCTGGGTGAATAGAGTACCGCGAACTGTGTGCCTCCTCAAGTATCAACTCCCGCAAACCATCAACATTGGGCACACATATACGGCCTTGCATCCTCAAAACACCATCACTGTCGATAGTCACATCTCTAACATCATTATGCTGCACTCTGTCCTTAAGGACAAGCAAATGTGGGTCATCATACTGTCGCTCTCTGATGCGATCATATAAGGAAGATCGAGAAACAATACAAGCCAACACTCGACTCGGCTCCGAAATATCTAATCTCACTAGCCGATTGGCTAGGGCATGAACATCATAAGCAAAAGGCCTCTCCCCAACTGGGATGAAAGCTAAGCTGCCCATGCTAACCGCCTTCCGACTCAAGGCATCGGCCACCACATTGGCCTTTCCCGGATGATACAAAATAGTGATATCATAGTCCTTAAGCAACTCCAACCACCTCCGCTGTCTCAAATTAAGGTCCTTCTGTCTGAATAAGTGCTGAAGGCTGCGATGATCCGTGAACACCTCACATGAGACACCATACAGGTAATGCCTCCAAATCTTCAAGGCATGAACTATGGCTGCTAGCTCCAAATCATGAACAGGGTAGTTCTTCTCGTGGGGCTTCAACCGACGAGAGGCATAAGCAATGACCCTACCCTCCTGCATCAACACACAACCAATGCCCACTCCTGAGGCATCACAATATACAGTATAAGAATTTGACGTTGTCGGTAGAATCAAGACTGGTGCTGTGGTCAGTGCTGTCTTGAGCTTCCGAAAGCTCTCCTCGCACTCCTCGGACCATAAGAAAGGAACACCCTTCCGAGTCAATCTAGTCAAGGGTGAAGCAATAGAAGAGAACCCCTGAACGAATCGGCGATAATACCCTGCCAATCCCAGAAAGTTCTTGATCGTTGTAGCTCCGGGCCAACTCTGCACTGCCTCGACCTTCCTCGGATCTACCCGAATACCATCACGGGACACCACGCGCCCTAAGAATGCCACAGACTCAAGCCAGAACTCACATTTGGAGAACTTGGCATACAGCTTCTTCTCTCTCAATCTCTGCAACACAATACTCAAGTGCCGAGCATGCTCCTCCTGGCTACGAGAGTAGACTAGTATGTCATCAATGAATACGATCACAAATGAACCAATATAGGGCCTGAACACACTGTTCATCAGATGCATAAATGTTGCTGGGGCGTTGATCAGCCCAAAAGACATCACAAGGAAGTCATAGTGACCATATCTGGTCCTGAATGCAGTCTTCATAATGTCGGACTCTCTAATCTTCAGTTGATGGTAGCCCGAACGAAGATCAATCTTCGAGAACACCCTAGCTCCCTGGAGCTGATCAAATAAATCATCAATACGAGGAAGAGGATACTTATTCTTCACCGTTACTTTGTTTAGCTGCCTATAGTCAATACACATCCTCATAGATCCGTCCTTCTTCTTAACAAACAGGACTGGTGCACCCCACGGCGACACACTCGGCCGAATGAACCCCTTATCTAGGAGTTCCTGGAGCTGCTCCTTCAATTCCTTCAACTCGGCTGGTGCCATACGATACGGAGGAATAGAAATAGGCTGAGTGCCCGGCACCAAATCGATACCAAAATCAATATCCCTGTCCGGCGGCATGCCCGGCAGGTCTGAGGGAAACACATCGGGAAAGTCTCGCACAATGGGAACAGAATCAATACTGGGAGTCTGGGCCTCGACCTCCCGCACAAATGCTAAATAAGAGAGACATCCCTTCCCAACCATTCGTTGGGCCTCGAGGAAAGATATTACCTTGCTAGGTACATACTGAGTCATGCCTCGCCACTGGATCCTCTGAATGCCCGGCATAGGCAACGTGACTGTCTTAGCATGACAGTCCAGAATAGAATGACATGGAGATAGCCAGTCCATGCCCAATATAACATCAAAATCAATCATGCTGAGAAGGAACAGGTCTACTCGGGTCTCCAGACCTCCAATAGTGACCAAAACAGGACCAGTATATGTGGTCCACAACAATAGTATCCCCTACCGGGGTAGATACATGCACTGGCGCTCAAGACTCCCTCGGGTCGTGCCCAAATGAGGAGCAAAATATGTAGACACATAAGAATAAGTAGAACCGGGATCAAACAATGCTGAGGCATCTCTGTGGCAGACTGAAATAATACCTGTAATGACATCATCAGAAGCAACAGCCTCAGATCGGCCCTGAAAAGCATAGCATCTAGCCTGACCGCCCTGATCGGCCTCCCCCTCGAGGGCGACCCCTAGCTGTCTGACCCTCACCCCTAGCTGGCGGGGCGGGTGCTGAAGTAGAAGGACCAGATGACGAGGGCTGCCCCCTCTGCTGATAAGATCTGGAAACAAGACGGGGACACCCCCTACGGTGATGCCCAAACTCTCCGCACTCGTAGCAACTCCCCGGTCCTGGGGGCTGAGACTGATAAGGATCCCTGGTGCTGGAGTGGCCAGATGATGAACTAGGCCGAGAATAACACTAGGCAGATGGGGCCTGTGAAGAACTCTGAGATGGAATGGCACTGAGAGATGGCTGGATCGGGTGCGAACCTTGATAACCCTCTCTAGAAGACCAACTACCGCGATCTGAGCGGCCCGACTGCGAAGATCTGAAAGAGCGACCTCGGTTCTGCTAACTCTGGCCTCTAGTCTGAGTGCCACTGGAACTAGCTGCTCCTCGAGGCCTCTTGGCCTCCCTCTCATCCCGCTCCCTGTGACGATCTGTCTCTATGTCGCGAGCAATGTCCACAACATCCTCAAATGTACGACTCAAAACCCTCTCCCGAGTCATCGGAATACGAATGGGGTAAATGAGGCCGTCCACAAAGCGTCCAATCCTCTCTCTGTCAGAAGGAACCAACCACGGTGCATATCTGGACAACTCTGTAAATCTGATCTCATACTCTGACACTGACATGTCCCCCTGACGGAGACCCTCAAACTGCCTACGCATCTCCTCTCTCCGAGATCGAGGCACCCATTTCTCCAAGAACATAGTGGAGAACTCCGGCCATGATAGCGGTGCTGCTCCGGCTGGCCTGCGGCGCTCATAAGCCTCCCACCGAGCAAAGGCTGGTCCCCGAAACCGAAAGCGTAGTGAAAGATACCCCACTCGGACTCCAATATCCCTCGCCGTACGAAGCATCCGAGCGGCACTCATCCGAAAACCTCGGGCGTCCTCGCCCGGAGCACCGCGTGAACACCGGAGGAGATAACCTCGGTGAACCTCTCGAGACGACGCCGCTCATCGTCTCGTCGTAGCTCGGGACCCTCGTCCCCCCGAATCCGATCCGTCGGGCCGAACCGGAACCACGAGTGCTGAACCGGAGGAGCCTGCGGTGTCCGTATGCCCCGCACCGCGCGGCTCGGAGTGCGTCATCGCGGGGTCCGATGACCACCCCCGATCCCCGATGCATCTGTGCAGTAGTAACCGAAACCGCCCGTGCTGAGGCCAGTGCAAACTGCTAGTATCCGAGCCGGGGTCTCCTCGTAGACCCGAATAGCAACGGGCACAGCCGGTGCACCGATCCGGTGCTGCTCGGCACCTCTCGCAACCGGGGGCGCGGGTCGGCCGGGCATCGCTCAGCCGCCCTAACTCCGCCACGACCGCGACCGCGTCCACGCGCCTCTAGTAGGTGGTAGTGGTGGTCGTCCTCCACGTCCGGATGATCGAGTTCTCGCCATCCGCGAGAGAATAGAATGTCAAAGTTCAGTTCAAGTCAAGAGTAATCGCACGACAAGAATTCCAAGAATTGAAACTTTTCCTAAAAAGGTTTGCGGCCTCCCGAGGATAAGTACAGGCGTCCCCGCACCGATCCACGAGACTCTACCAACCGGCTCACGACTCGCGAGACCTATTAACCTAGGCTCTGATACCAACTTGTCACGACCCAAACCCTGGTCGTGATGGCGCCCAACACAATGCTAGGCAAGCCCGACCATATTATCCCTTTAACCAGCCAATTATTAAATAAATTAAACTTAAACAGTAGTTAGTCATAACAAGTGATAACCGAAACGTCAAAACATACAAAATACGGTCCCAACATATCGTGGTGTCACGAGACTGAGCCTCTACGGAATAGCATCCTAATACAACCAAGTCTAGACAAATAGGAAATCAACAAGATGATAAAGAAGGAGAAAACAAGCTCTGCGGACGCTGGCAGCTACCTCGTAATCTCCGCAAAAGTAGATATGGATCAGCAGCTAAAATGTCTCAACTGCTCTCGGGCACCTGTGGATCTGCACCAAAAAGTGCAGGGGAGTGGGGTGAGTATATTTCAACTCAGTGAGTAACAATAATAAATAATAACTGAAAGTAAGAACTCCCGTGCTATCACTTAGCAGTTCTAAGGCAACCTTCACAAGTACGTCATCACTATAGTAGTACTTTAACCTCCAATCTACATTTATCTCTACAAGATTTCCACACTGAACAACCCTCGCTCATACCCCTACGGTGTACGGCCATCTCAACATATAAAGGCACATACTTATGTCTATAATGTATAAGTATCTAAGTAAATAGTAGGATATGATTAAGTATAATGCTGCGGCGTGCAGCCCGCTCCAATACATATACTGCTGCGGCGCGCAGCCCGCTCCATTTAACGTCGACGGCGCTCACTGGGGGTGTATACAGACTTCGGAGGGGCTCCCTAGGCCCAAGCGCTATGGTGCGATGGCGTGCAGCCAGGTCCACCATATATCACTGCGGCGTGCAGTCCGATCCAACATATATACTGCTGCGGCGTGCAGCCCGATCCCATAATATACCAGCGCTCACTGGAATGTGTGCAGACTCAGACTCCGAAGGGGCTCCTACAGCCCAAGCGCAATAATACTGCGGCGTGCAGTCCGTCCCACATGTATATTACATGTATATTACATGTACATTACTGCGGCGTGCAGTCCGATCCAATATAGGTATCTATATACATAATACCTCATCATGGGTCCTCGACCCTATCCCAGTCAGTATGCACTTGGCCTCTCAGGCCCAATGTAATATATCACAATGGGTCCTCGACCCTGTCCCAGTCAGTATAGACTTGGCCTTTCAGGCCCAATATAACATCTCATAGTGGGTCCTTGACCCTATCTCATCTCAATCGGTAAAGACTTGGCCTTTCAGGCCCACTCAGCTAGAACAGGGAATTTCCACCCTAGATAATCTCTCTCAATGTACACATCTAGTACGGGCTCATATTATGCTATACAGCTAGAGCTACGGCTGAGTGTATGTTTCCAACATGATATAAGGGTCACCTAGCTCTATAGGTTCCCTAATGTTCTACAGATCGGCACAAGGCCCCAAACATGGCTATCAGCCCAATTGCACAGTTATAACCTCAGTAACAGTCATACAACAGAGTATTCTATTAGCCGGGAAGGACTAAGTCCGAACCCCTATCACAATGTCACCACGCCCGTCATAGAACGCGTGTCTCATCTCAATATAGCACTGTAAAGTGCTAGTACGGGGTTTCAAACCCTCAGTGCATTGTTTACTACTCCCACTCACCTCGAACCGGTAGAAGCTTCAATCCGCCTTGCGCTTGCCTCGCAATTCAATCTCCTCGGATGCCAAATCTGCTCAAATTCATAGAGAATGCATCAATATACGCTAATTTCACGAAATTCATTCGAAATAACCCAATTTATATCAAAACCCACAAGTTGTCAAAACCCGACTTTTGGTACACTTGTCGAAAAATTACAAAAATTACATATTCGGAATCCTCATCTCGATACGAGTCTAGGCATATAAAATTTACCAAAATCGGACTCCATTTGCCCACTCAAATCAGTGTTTTTCTTAAATTTAGGCCTAGGGCTCAAACCCACCTTAAATCTTCCATTTACAGGGATTTAACCAAGGATTTCATGTTAAAATGATGTAATTAAGCCACAAAACTTACCTCCAATGAATCCCCGATGAATTACCAGCAATTCCCGTGAGTTTCTCCTCTTGGAACTCAAAAATGGGGTTTTGGGTTAATGAACCCGCGACCTCTCTGTTCTGTGATTTAATTCACTGCCAGAACAATCTCTTCTATGCGATCGCAATGACCCAATGCGATCGCATAGAGTTAAATCCTCCTGCCAATTTCCCCTTCTATGCGATCGCAATGCTCTCCCGCGATCGCATAGCACAACCTTCCAGGCCTCATCTTTTCTTCTCTGCGATCGCAACACTGGTTATGCGATCGCAATTCACAGTCTGACAAACCTATGCGATCGCACCCTTTGCTATGCGATCGCATAGCACATTCTGCTCACCCCTCCATTCTCTTCTATGCGATCGCACAAGTGACCCTGCGATCGCATAGTGCCAGTTTCCACACCTATGCGATCGCATCTCCTGTTACGCGATCGCATAGAACAACTCTGAGGCTCACTTCCATCCTTCTATGCGATCGCATTAACCCTATGCGATCGCATAGAGCATCCGTCTGCAACAAAACCAGCAGCCAACAGCAGTTCAAAAATAGAAGAAATGGTCCGTTTGGACCCCCGAAATCAACCCGAGGCCCCCGGGACCCCAACGAAAACCACCAACATACTCCAAAACACGATACGAACTTGTTCCAATCATGAAAACACCGTCCTAAACATCAAAATCACCAATTACTCACGGATTCAAGCCTAAATTTCTTAAAACTTTCCGAATTACACATTCGATGAAAAACCCGACCAAACGACTTCCGAATGACCTGAAATTTTGCAGGCACATCCAAAATCACCTAACGGAGCTACTGCAACTGTCGGAATTCCATTCCGACCCCTGGATCAAAATCTCACCTACCGTTCGGATTCCGCCAAAATTCAACCTTAGTCAATTCAAGCCTATTTCTACACCGGACCTCCAAATTCAATTCCGATCGCTCTCCTAGCTCACAAATGACCTCCCGGAGCTGACCGAATCATCAGAATTCGATTCCGAGCTCTCTAACTAAATAGTCAACTCCAGGTTGACTTTCCTTATTCAAGTTTCATTCAAAAAGGCTATATGCCTCATTTTCAGTCCAATTCACTCCTAACTCCCACAATAGACTCTAGTACGTATATAAAAGCATGAATTAAGTAATTACAACACAACGGGGTGGTAATTCCCGTGACGACGGGCCGGGTCGTCACATTCTCCCCCTCTTAAGCAAACAGTTCTTTTCATACTGATTTTAGTGACATGACATGCACATAATTCTCGGCTTGATTTTAAAAGTCAATTTAACAATGAAGCAATGTTGAAGATGTAATGATACTCGGAAGAAATAAAAACATATTGGAATACTGTGAAGCCGGAATCAAGTGAACATTGGGGAAAGCGTAAAGAAATGCCTTGGAAATGCATCAACGGTTTAAAGCCAAAGGCAAAAATACCCCAAAGCCGAAGGAACCATTCGTGGTATCAAGATTGTTGCCCAATGGCACTGAGAATCATCAAATACAGAAGGCAAATATGTGAATCGGTCGAAAGGTGTTTAACTGTGTAGTTTGTACTTGGTAGGTCTCGAAGATTGGAATGACGAAGGCATTTTATTCGGCTATCCAAACACTTTATCCATTGCTACCCCTTTGAGCCATATTATATTTTCTTTCATACCCCTCTTTCGGAATCAACAACAAAAATTGAGGATTGAGCGGAGAAATCCAAATGGAGAAACAAAAAGAAAGAAGAAAAGAAAAGAAAAAAAAGAAGATAAAAGAAAACAAAAAAAAGAGAGAAAAGAAAAAGAAAAGAAAAGAAAAAGAAAAGAAAAGAAAAAAAATCGGGAGAAGTCGAGATGCAACAATGAATACGGACGTAGTTTGAACTACGTCTGACTTGATCCCGAAAGGGTACGTAGGCAGCCTCTCTGAGGTTCAGTCACAATAAAGGAAAAATGAATGAAAAAAAAAACGGGAAAAAGTCAAAAGAAATTTATAAATTGATGACGTAGTCTGAACTACGTCTGACTTGATCTCGAAAGGGTACGTAGGCAGCCTCTCTGAGGTTCAGTCACAATAAAGGAAAAATGAATGAAAAAAAACGGGAAAAGTCAAAAGAAATTTATAAATTGATGACGTAGTCTGAACTACGTCTGACTTGATCCCGAAAGGGTACGTAGGCAGCCTCACTGAGGTTCAGTCACAATAAAAGAAAAATCCAAAAAATCCCCCAAGAAGGAAACTGGGGCCGAAGTTATGGTTGTTGAATAAATAAGATTCCGAAAGTTGTAATTTTAACCCACGATGAAATATTTTTGAGCCTTTATATCCTTTTTTCTATATCCCATCCAAAAGCCTGCATTACGGTCCAAAGGAAGACCTTCCGACCAATCGTCAAGAAATGCCGAGTCAAACGAGCAAAGGTGAATCACATCAAGGGCAACACTCCAGTCCGAACAAAGGAGAATGAAGAATTCAAGATGATGAGAACCACCACGAGACTCCAAGATGAGAGAAATCAAAATGAGAGAGTCTTATCGGTGAAAACCCGCACGGGCACCGTAAGGCGACGGTGAGTCGAGAGAAAGAAAGAGCAAATGAGAGAGGCTTGATGGTGAAAACCCTATGGGCACTACAAGTCGACTAAGGATCAGATCAAAGAAATGAAGTGTTGAAGACCGGTTTCACAGCAGAGCTTGCAACAAGAGTTGAACATCAAATTTGCTATACAGAGAAGGCCAAAAGTGCATGTCAAGGTCGCTAGAGTCGGTATTCAAAATCCGATAGGTCATTCTTCTGTAGGTTTCTTGTTAGGAATTATGTTTTCCTTTCTTTCTATCCTTTGTACCTTGTTTTACCCTCCCTCTTATTGAGTCTGTCGGGTCATAACAAGTATAGAAATGATTTCAAAATTTGCCACCAAGCTTTCCAATTGCACAAGATGGGATTTAGCCAACACGACAATTGTCGTAAGTCAGGAAAAGGTAAGGCCAGTGCTTTAAGCCAAAAGAGCAACATGTGCAATGGAGCGGGCAACAATAAAAATGTTTGGGGTGCGTACAAGACGCAAAGGTCGGCAAAGTGCCAATTCGAGAAAATATAACAAATGGAAATATGGGAGTGTATTCTGACAAAAGAAAGAGCCAGTCAAGAAACACCCAAGGCTGTCCAGTGAAATCATTGAAGAAATCATAGACTTCAAGATCGGAATTGTGGGATCCGTCAAGAAAGGAACAACATACATGCCGTAAGGAAGGCGGGTTTTAAAACAAAAAGGTGAAAATGGATAGTCGGTGAACAGGCCAAGCACTCAAGTGGAAAGTTCAAGGCCACAACCAACCACCGCATTTTTAAACCGACAGAGTTTTCTTTGCTTTGAAACAGGAGCAAAAGATATTGTCAAACTGGGGCAGGAAAAATTTTCTGTCATCAGATAGTCATCTGAATACAATTGTTTTGAAGATGAACAAGGCAAGTTGAAAGGTGAATGAAACAAGTGTCGGAGAATGATAAAATCTTAGTCCGTTGAAACTTTCTCCTAAGACAAAAGTCTTAGTCCGATGAATTTTTCACCTAAGATAAATGGATAAAATCTTAGTCTGTTGAATCTTTCTCGCAAGATAAAAGTCTTGGTCTAATGAATTTTTCACCTAAAAATGAAAGGAAAGAATCTTAGTCCGTTGAAACTTTCTCCTAAGATGAAATCTTAGTCTGATGAATTTTTCACATAAGATAAAGGGAAAAGCCGAAAAGAAAGGAAAGTATAAATAGACCCAGTCCGAAGAGTTATCTCCTGGAGTCATAATCTCAGTCCGATGGAAAGTCCTCTTGAGATAACACAGAAAATAGACCCAGTCCGAAGAGTTATCTCCTGGAGTCATAAACTCAATCCGATGGTTAATCCTCCTGAGATTACATTGAAATGGACATAGTCCAGTGAGAATGAAAATCTTAGTCTGTTGAAACTTTCTCCTAAGATTAAAAGTCTTAGTCTGATGAATTTTTCACCTAAGATAAAGGGATAGTGCAATTTGAAAACAAAAGGGAAAAACGGAAGTTTGGGAAATAAAGAAAGTTAAAAGTTGAAAGGAAAGAAAAGTTTGTTGAATGTGAAAGGCTTAAGAAAGTCTGAATTGAAAATGGACCCAGTCTGATGAATTATCTCCTGGAGTCATAAACTCAGTCCGATGGTTAATCCTCCTGAGATTACATTGAAATGGACATAGTCCAGTGAGAATGAAAATCTTAGTCTGTTGAAACTTTCTCCTAAGATTAAAAGTCTTAGTCTGATGAATTTTTCACCTAAGATGAAAGGAAACAATCTTAGTCCGTTGAATCTTTCTCCCAAGATAAAAGTCTTGGTCTGATGAATTTTTCACCTAAGATAAAGAGATAATGAAATGTGAAAACAAAAGGAAGGCAGAAGCCAATGAAAGCAGAAGAAGGCAATAAGAGGCAGGGACGGCAGATGCCAGTTGCCAGCAGTTTATATCTAATAAATTTTGTTTCATGCAGGAACAAATTGTCACTAATCACTTTAAAATGAATGTGACCAATGTGGAAAATAAAAAATAAAAAAACAAAAAGAGGTAGTTCGCCAATAAGTGGAGAAATTCACAGGCAAAAGATAATTGGTAAAAGAAAATACCAAAAAGAGGAAGGTAGCATCCTTTAAAATCTACTCCCCAGTCCTCAGGCTGCGGGAATACTTTTCTGCATCGCATTGCACGTTTAATTTCTCTGTTAGGTGCCCACCTTCAAATACGGGAATACTTTTCTGCATCGCATTGCACGTTTAATTTCTGTTAGGTGCCCACCTTCAAATACGGGAATACTTTTCTACATTTGCATTGCACGTTTAATTTCTGTTAGGCGCCCACCTTCAAATAAAGGAATATTTTCTGCATCGCATTGCACGTTTAATTTCCGTTAGGTGCCCACCTTCAAATACGGGAATACTTTTCTGCATCGCATTGCACGTTTAATTTCGTTAGGCGCCCACCTTCAAATACGGGAATACATTTTCGCATTGCACGTTTCAATTCTGTTAGGCGCCCACCTTCAAATACGGGAATAATTTTCTGCATCGCATTGCACGTTTAATTTCTGTTTGGCGCCCACCTTCAAACACGGGAATACTTTTCTGCATCGCATTGCATGTTTAATTTCTGTTAGGCGCCCACCTTCAAATATGGGAATACTTTTCTGCATCGCATTGCACGTTTAATTTCTGTTAGGCGCCCACCTTCAAATATGGGAATACTTTTCTGCATCGCATTGCACGTTTAATTTCTGTTAGGCGCCCACCTTCAAATACGGGAATACTTTTGTGAATGTGGCCAATGTGGAAAAATAGAAAACGCAAAAAGGGAAAGTTTGCCAATAAGTGGAGAAATTCACAGGCAAGGGATAATTGGTAAAAGAAAATACCAAAAAGAGGAAGGTAGCATCCTTGAAAATCCACTCCCCAGTCCTCAGGCTGCGGGAATATTTTCTGTATCGCATTGCACGTTTAATTTCTGTTAGCCGCCCACCTTCAAATACGGGAATACTTTTCTGCATCGCATTGCACGTTTAATTTCGTTAGGCGCCCACCTTCAAATACGGGAATACTTTTCTGTATCGCATTGCACGTTTAAATTCTGTTAGGCGCCCACCTTCAAATACGGGAATACTTTTCTGCATCGTATTGCACGTTTCAATTCTGTTAGGCGCCCACCTTCAAATACGGGAATACTTTTCTGCATCGCATTGCACGTTTAATTTCTGTTAGGCGCCCACCTTCAAATACGGGAATACTTTCTGCATTCGCATTGCACGTTTAAATTCTGTTAGGCGCCCACCTTCAAATACGGGAATATTTTTCTGCATTTCATTTCATGCATATCTGCATTTTAAAAGAAAAAAAAAAAGAAAAAGAAAGAAAAAAGAAAAGAAAAATAATAATAAATGAAAAAAAAAAATGAAAAATTCGTACATTCAATAACATGATGTGCCCAGTCACCATACTGGGGCAGAAAAATCTTTCTTTGGTTGTTTATTTTGTCACAAGCAGAGGTCCACCTGGAGAATGGACGAATACTTCATATTGAAGAATGTTTGAACAAGTCAAGGCAAGAACAAGAATGACGGTGAAGAGAAGTTGAACAAGTCGAGGCAATAACAAGAATGCCAATGAAAGAGAAATACAAGTCAAGGCTCAGCAACTAGGAGCCCACCTGAAATCATGGGCACTATATGTCCGGACTTGATCCAAAAGCTGAAGAAGATTGAACCAACACCCGCGGCTAACAAGCATCAAGATTCAGATCAGGGTCCGCATGAAGTACCAACCAACTCAAGATCAAGCTTCAGAAGACTCATAGATAGGAATTTTGTAACTCGTAGCTGATAGGTTTAGTTAGTCTTTTTCAATTTTGATGTAATAGCGGGACAACGGACCGGAGCCTCGGACGGAACCTCGACTCTCAACCTCGATACTCCATCACTCCCGAACTACACTGACCTGATTCCTGTTTAGCCCAGGATATGTAGGCAACCTCTGAAGCAAGGTGTGGTCAAAGCTTTTCAAAATGCTTCACAACGGAATACTCGAACGGGTAAAAATCGTTCGTAGTTGCTCACTTATCTTTGCACGGAAACTCTTCGTGTTCCCGAGCAAAGAGGGGCAGTTGTGAGCACGTGATTTTTACCCTACATATGAGTTATTCCCATAAATTCAAAATAAATAATTTTTCCTTATTTTTACAATTCGTATTAATTAGTTGCATGAAAAATCATATAAAAATACAAAAAATATGCATTTGCATTTAGGAAATTAATTTTGCTAGTAGGTATTAATTCATTTTAGAACAATTAAAGAAAAATCAAAAAATAACATTAGTTAGCTTTTTAAAATGAAAATTGCCAAAAAAGAAGGTAATTAGTTTAATTTTTAATTAGTTCCAAATAATTACAAAGTAGGAAGAATATAAAAAATACAAAAACAATAAAAAATAGTACAAAAGAAAATACAATGCAAAAGATCAAAGGGAAAAACAAAGAACAAAGATTTGGGCCAAAGAAATACCTAACACCCAGGCCCAGACGGAAACCCCAACCCCAGCCACCCAACAGCCCAACGCCCCAGCCCAATTACCCAACCCACGCACTACCCGAGCCCAACCCATTACCTTGTTAATATCGGAGCTTCATCCAATAATAGAGACACGCAAATTCCGTGTCTGTATCATCTCCTTCAATAACGGCTTCAAGAGCAAAAACAGAGAACACACAAAAGCGGGGGCCTTCAACGAAAAATCAAGGAGAAAATCCCATTTTTTCCTTTTCCTTCGGCTCGATTCTCGGATGGATTCTCTGATGGGCACACACTCTCCTCCATTCACTAAACTCACAAAAGAAAAATCCAAAATAATTTGAGAGTGGTCGCTGCTTCGAAGCCACGATTTCATTTGTGTTTCTGGATTTTTAAAGTGAATTCAATGGCGATTTACTGTTGGTTAGTCGTTGTTTCTTCAATCGGAAAGCTGTGTTGATTTCCGCTGCATTATCCTCTCAATTTCTGGTTTGTTCGAGTTGTATATCGAATTCGATGCCTGAAGTTATGTGCTGTTGTTTCTGCTTATGCTGGGCTCCAAGCTGCTGATTCTCGGCATGTATTTGGCCTCCTTATTTTCTAAATATGGTCCTTGAGCAGATAGGTATGTTATTCATAGAATTATTCCAAAAAATCTGCTTTCAGTAGTAAATCATGATGTTGTTCAATTCATTTAATGCTATTGCTGGTATCTTCGTTGGATTTGGTTCATAACAGTGATTTTTTTTTTTAGAATGGCTTATACGATTTCGGCTTTGGTTTCATGAATAAGTTCAACAATCGGTTGTTTATGCTTGTTTAGTGTTTTGATTGTAGTGTTAATCAACTATAAGTGGTATTTGTCAGAATGAGTGATTTTTACATTGTATATGGTTGAATATTTGTATGTTGGTCGATTCTTCGTTTGGATTGTAGCAGATTGGCATATTTCTCACTCTTGTTTGTGAATGTTTGGGCTTAAATGATATTAGCCATGTGTTAGCACTCTCTTAGTTTAATTAGTGCTGAGTCCCGGCGCATATTTCAAATTTTTGTCTGAGGCTCACGATTTCTACTCAAAGCTGTTGTTGTTTCTGCACTGGAATTATTAGCTGAGCCATATTGTTTGTTTGCTTAAGAGCTTCTGTCGCTGCCTTCAAAGTGTATCGATTTTCATACAGAGGATTAATTTAAAGCCTATTTCAGGTTCATTTTGTAAAATCCTCTCAATTTTAGTTTATTTACTGTGAATCGAGTTTTGTTTTTGTTTTAAATGAACCATTAAGATGGGGTTAATAAATGGTGTCCATTGAGGTTTAAAATTTCCCCTGTTTAGTTCATATAAGTGTGGCTTTGTGTTGTTTTCTTCTTCAGTTCTTTCTGCTAGTTTCTGGGTAATGCTTCAAAAAATTAAATTCGATTTTTCTTACGGTTGTTGCATTATTGGTGGGTCTTCACTGTTTGAGACCTTTGTTAAGATTAGAATAATACTTGGTTGGGTTTCTTTCGTCTAATTTCAGTATGGTATGGGACTTGGCCATGGTAAATACTAATCGAATGGGCCTGGAGCACTTGTGTAAATACGATTAAGGAAAGAACAAATGTAGAAAACGTAGCCAAATACTAGTACCCTTTAATGAAAAATTGGGATGAGCCTCGCCCGAATAACAAACACCGGGCCCCCATTTAGTAATAGAATAACATAATAGAACCGGAGAGGCTAATAGCGAATTCCATAGCCTCTCCCAAAGTTAAAAGCCGATATAGATTATCTTAAGGCACGGTTTTAATATACCTTCCTATGAATGAGTGTGCACTTGGTGCGACTCAAAATCCAAATCTCGGTAAAGCTGAAATACACCAAAAGTCATAGGCGTACTGGTTGCGGTATGACTCGAGGCGTGTTTTCGCGATACCGCAAATTCCAAAAAATAATATTAAACGTAAAAAGCACATAGTTAAAATATATAAAGAAATCAGATAAAAACAAAAATTGCAGTTGAGCGACCGTGCTAAAACCACGGAATCCGGGAGTGCCTAACACCTTCTCCCGGGTTAACAGAATTCCTTATCCAGGTTTCTAGTTTCGCAGACTGTAATACGGAGTCATAAATTTCCTCGGTTCGGGATTAAACCGGTGACTTGGGACACCATTATTTTCCCAAGTGGCGACTCTGAATAATTAAATAAATTGATCCCGTTCCGACTGTCCTTTAATTGGAAAAACTCCTTCACTGATTATTATTATATCCCTTCTCGGGGTGTAGTATTAAACAGTGACGCATTTACGTCTAAAAATATATTGGTGTAATCATTCGAAATTCCAACCTCTAGTGAAAAAGCTTTGGTGCGAGCCTAATTAACTTAGTAATTATCAAATTTTATGGATTGTATTAAGAAATGGAAAACCAGTACATTTGGAGATCTTATGAAAAAAAATGAAACCCACTAGCTTGACTAAATGGCATTCAAAGTTTGAGCCACTATACAACTAGTATTTTCCTTCAAAATCAGGAAAAGGAATTAAAAAATGAGTACAACAATCTTCTCTTAATTGAAGAAGATTACTGGAAAATTTGATCAAGAAATGTGGCTTAATGAGGGTGACACCAACACTAAGTATTTTCCACATCTGTGCCACTAATAAGAGGAGACGTAACAAAATTAATTTTTTTTAAGGATGAAGATGGTAATTAGATCAAATGATCCACTTATTATTATGTTTCAGGTTACCAATTATTTTAATAACCTGTTTACCTCTACTCATGAAGCAACCAGTAGGGAAAAACCCATGAACTCTGGCTCAAATATTGGTCAAAAATATCTTAGTACACTAGATGGTCCTTACAAGAAATTGAAATCAAGAGAGCCTTGTTCTCTCTAAAACCCTTTAAAGCACCAGGGCCGTATGGATTTCATCCTTTTTTTATCAAGAGTATTGGAATATCATAGGTCCATATGTGGTTAATCTCTGTAACAATATTTTTGAGAACCAATCAATTCTACCTGTTATCAACAAAACCTACTTATGTCTTATACCCAAGATTCCTAATGCCACTAACATAAGAAATTTTAGACCTATTATTTTATGTAATACGATTTATAAAATAGTGACAAGGATTCTAGCAAATAGGCTAAAACCTTTTCTAATAACCTTATTAGCCCTTTTCAAGCCAACTTTGAAAAAAATAGAAGAGCCTATTATAATGTTGCTATTATCCAAGACATAGTCTCTAATTTAAGGAAATTCAAAGGTAAAGAAGGTCATATATATCTTTATTCTTTGCCTTGAAATATTTTTTTAGGTATATTCACCATCAAGTGGACTTAATAAAATGGGATGCAATAACCACTAGTAGGAATAGTCCAAAATTTTTCCACTTATTCTTTGCAGACGACCTCACTATGATGGCAAAAGCTAATAAGAAATCTTGTTACTCAATCAAAGAAGGTCTTGACTGTTTTAGCAAAATTTCTGAACAAAAGATTAACCTTGCTAAATCTAAAATTTTGTTTTCAAAGTATTGCCCTGAACAAGACATAATTGATATTACTAACATATTAGGTATAAGAAAAAGTGAGTCTTTTGGCACCTACTTAGGATTTCCAATACTAAGTAGCAACCCAGATTAAAATATTGTCAATTTATAATTGATAAAATGAGATCCCAACTAGCTGCTTGGAAGATGAATTTTCTAAATATTGCTGGCAGAACCACCCTGGCACACTCTTGCCATAATTCAATTTCTATCCATTATATGCAATATACTTTACTCCTTAAAAAGACCTTGAAAAATACTGATAAGGTGTAAAGGGACTTTATATGGGGAACTACTAATGAAACGAGAGAATTACACCTTGTAAATTGGTCTACCATATGCCAACCCACATCTAGTGGGGGTCTAGGAATACATAATACCAATTCTAAGAACGTTTGCATATTGGTCAGTATGATTTGGAGAATGCTCAAAAACTCCATCTCCCCTTGGGTGACTCTTTTAATCCAACTATGCTTCTACTAATGTTTCCAATAAAAACTCTTTTAATAGGCTTTCTGAAATAAGAGTAAAGCAGTAAACAAGTTTGTATTTTAGTATAATATCAATGATTTTTTGTGTCCTTACAAATGATGAGACTTCTCCTTTTATAGTTGATTCTAGGTAAAGGAATGAAACCTAAGCTTTAATGAGATAATTATGAGTAATAAATAACATTAGCAATTGTAACGACCCAACCGGTCGTTTTGAGATACGGCGCGTCATTCAGCAGTTTGAGGCCATGAGCAACTTCATCTCAAGTATATTGACTTGTGTGTATGGTCAGAATTAAAATTCAAGAAGTTTGGAGTCAAATTTAAATGAAAATTCTTATTTCCAAAGCTTAAAACTGAAGAAATGAACTAGGATTGGAATTTTGAGTATACGACCTCGGAATTGAGATTTGAAGGTTCCAACAGGTTCACATGATGATTTCGGACTTGGGCGTATGCCTGGATCGGGTTTTGGATAACCCGGGAGCATTTTGGCGCATATTATGGAAGATAGCATTTTAGAAGAAATGGCATCAATTTGGCTTAAAATGCATTTTAGTGTTATTAATGTCCGTTTGGGATTCCGAGACTGGGAGTAGCTCCGTATGGTTATTCTGGATTTGGGAGCGCGATCGGAAGTGAATTCGGAGGTCCGTGGGTCATTTTGGAGTCGTTTGGCGAAAGATAGAAAATTGAAGGTTTTTGAGAAAATTTGACCGGAAGTGGAAATTTTGATATCGGACTCAAAATGCAAATCTTATGGTTCGGATAGTTTCGTTAGGTGATTTGGGACTTAGGAGTGTGTCCGAAATATTTTTGTGACGACCGGTGTAGAATTAAGCTTGAATTGGCAAAGTTAGTATTTTGGCGAATTTCGGTTGATAGGTGAGATTTTGATCCGAGGGTCAGAATGAAATTCCGAAAGTTTCTGTAGCTTCGATATATCATTTTGAACGTGTGTGCAAAATTTGAAGTCAATCGGATGCGATTTGATAGGTTTCGGCATCGGAAATAGAAGTTGGAAACTTCATAGTTCATAAAGTTTGAATCGGGGTGTAATTCATGGTTTTAGAGTTGTTGATGTGGTTTGAGGCCTCGAGCAAGTCCGTAATGTGCTTTGGGGTTGGTTGGTATGATTGATTGGGGTCCCGGGGGCCTCGGGTGTGTTTCGGGTTGTGATCACGCTCTTATTTGATGTTTCAACCTTTGCTTCTTTGAACATAAAGGGGTACCATATTAGGTAAATGATCTCCAAATTCAATTTTGTTTAAACGATTAGATCCGTATCGAAATTACGGAGCCATAGGAAAAAGAATCATCGAATTTGGACATCGTATGAGGAAGTTATGCTTATTTTTGTGTCAGGGAAAAACTGCTGCTTCTGGTATGCTCGCAATTGCGAACATTTCCGTCGCAATTGCGATGCCTGTTCGCAATTGCGAACTTTTTGTCGCAAATGCGACCCTTCCCAGCCTCTCTTTGTTCGCAATTGCGAAGAACTTCTTCGTTTTTGCGAGGGTTCGCAATTGCGAACCCCGGATCGCAAATGCGACTTCCGCAGCTTGATTTTAGCTGTGAACCTCGAGTTTTTGCTTCATTTTACCATATTTTGAGCCCTAGGTCCGAGAATGGGCGATTTTGAGAGTGGATTTTCATACCAAATCATTGGGTAAGTTCCTCTAACTAGTTTTCAACCTTTATTTTGTGTTTATACCTTAGATTTAACATCAAAATTCATGAGAATCAAAAGGAGAATTTGGGTTTTAAAGAAAAAACCTAGAAATTGGGATTTTTGGATTTTGACCACGATTTTGAGTATGGAATTAAGAGAAATTTATATATTTGAGTTCCTAAGGTCATGGGTAATCTTTATCTTCAAAAAATTTCAGATTCCGAGCTCGTGGGTCCGAGGGCATTTTGGTCATTTTACATAATTTCACGTATTAGCTTAGAATTTATGTGTAGAATAAATTACTTGAATTATTATTTACAATATACAATTTATTTGGATAGAGTTGAGCCACTCGGAGTCGGATACTCGTGGCAACAGAGTCGTTTCTTAGCGGTTTTGTACCGGAATTGAGGTAAGTGGCTTGTCTAACCTCGTGTGGGGGAACTTTCACCCCTAGGATATTATGTGATAGTTTAAATGCCTTGTACGCGAGGTGACGGGCGTGTACATGCGCTCGTTGTTGTAACACACACTTTACTTGAATTGTCTGATTAGTGATATTCCTGCTCTTAGCTGATAAAAGCGTTACCATTACCCGGTATTACTTAGAAAAGCATGATTAGCTAGGATTCAACATGTTTAATTGCCTAGTTGATTTACTTAAACTCTTGATAAATTGTTGGCACTAATTTTGATGAAGTTGTAATTTAACATATTATATTCTCTCTGTGTGTTTTCTTTATTTGATGTGTTTGTGGACTGCGGGTTCAATTCCTGGAGATCCCAGGGCTGTGGGTTCGATTCCCAGAGACCCGGAGTGATATTGTTTGTGGACTGCGGGTTCAATTCCCGGAGATCCCGGGGCTGTGGGTTCGATTCCCAGAGACCCGGAGTGATATTGTTTGTGGACCGCGGGTTCGATTCCCGGAGACCCAGGGGCTGTGGGTTCGATTCCCGGAGACCCGGCGTGATATTGGTAGGGACTACGGGTTCGATTCCCGAGATTAAGCATATTATATTCTCTCTGTGTGTTTCTTTATTTGTTGTGTTGGTGGACTGCGGGTTCGATTCCCGGAGATCTTGAGATTCATTGAGACACATCTTGAGGTATTGAGACATGGGATGCGGGTTTGATTCCCGGAGACCCAGGGATACTGTTAATGGGACTGTGGGTTCAATTCCCACAGGTCTTGGGCTTGTTAACTGAGTTTTGTTACTTGTTGTTAGCTTAATTGTAGACGATTGCAGTAATCACTTTATTGTTGTTATTTCAGAATTATTATTATTTAAAACTGCTTATCATTGTTATTATCATTTTGTTATTCTCTCTCTCAGTAGGGCCCTGACCTTCCTCGTCACTACTCCATCGAGGTTAGGCTTGGCACTTACTGAGTACAGCCGTGGTGTACTCATGCTACTCTTCTGCACACTTTTGTTTTGCAGATCCAGGTACATCAGGACTAGCCCATACTAGGTGATATCAGCCGCACATTTGGAGACCTCGAGATATGATCTGCTACGTCCGCCGATCTGGAGGCCCTCATTCTATTCTGATAGTTCTAGTAGATGTTTTTCCTTCATTTCGTTGTTTTAGATACTCTTTACACATAGAGCCACAGTTGTATTTCTTTTAGTCTGTGTTACCCGTGGGATTCCGGGTCTTGGTGGTATTTTTATGCAGTGTGTTGACGAGTGTATGTGCCAAGCGGCACGGATTACATTCCTATTTATATCATTTTCCGCTATTTCTTGTTTAAAGTTCATAAACTTGAACATTCCGCAAAGTGTTAGGCTTACCTAGTCGTGGGGACTGGGTGCCGTCACGACATGTTCACGATTGGTGAACTAGGGTCGTGACAAGTTGGTATCAGAGCTCTAGGTTCGTAGGAGTCACGGGACACAGACCGGTTACTTAGATTCTCATTGATCTATATGGAGACGTCTGTATTTATCTACGAGGGGCTATGTAACCGTTTAGGAAACTCTTCAATTCTTTGAATTCCTTATCGTGCGCCATTTATTCAGTTGGAGCCTATGTCATATGTTCTTTTGCATCCACTCGTGTATTGAAATTTCGCACTCGGTATCAAGTATGCGCCAACGGTTCGTGACGCTGCAGAGAGATCTCAAGGAAGTCAAGAATTTACTCAACCATTGTTACCGCGTGTCATCCATATCGATAATGCAATAGAATTGAGAGATCTTCAACTGTGCACATGGGGGTGCACTAGGTTCTGACATTCAGTTGATAAGTATGGTCTTGAGAAGGTTTACTTAACTGCCTAATCGTCACAGTAAAGGTAGAATCACAACGTGGATGTAGATCTAAAGATAGTTAGTGGTAATAAAGACTATATGGTTCATATGAGATATCTATTTAGCGAAGAATTCAGCCAGCAGAGATACTGGAGGAAATGAGTTTAACCGTCTTAAGAAGGACATGTACCAAACCAATGTCTTGGGTTGTCTTATGATGAAGACGTACATATGATAAAGGCTATTATCGTGGATTAGCAAGATGTATCTTTAAGGCTTCGTGCTAACTAAAAGGATTTCACTATCAACGACCAAATTATGGGTCATGTATCATATCAGATTTGGCTCGCACTGTATTTAGGTGCTATTCAAAAAGTTCTTTGAAACTTGTGGAAGAGTAAGAGTTGAGACTCGTATGGTATGACGTTGGGACTTTTGATGTTCCTGTGTCCATAATAATTCTACATTTCATTATCAGCAGGGAAGACTTCGGCGAAGGCTACATGGTGCTTCGTAGGTGTGAGAATCACAGTATGTCTTAATCTGTCGTGGTAAAGAATGCTCGATACATAGAGCGGGAATATGCTTGGTTGTATTGGGATGAGTTCATACCCTATGGTGTTAGAGTGCTAATATAGCACAGGTGGTTATATTCGTTGGATCAAGTGAGTTGCAGTTGAATAATAGTAAATGACTTGAGAGAATGGTTATAATGTGTTCGAGAGTCGTGTAATAGTGGCTTTGGGCTAAGTGGGAGAGTCCCACCGCTTAAGATTGGGTCGCATGGTTAATTACCTGTGTGAATTCTGGATACTAGCGTATTATTGTGTTATTGCAGCCACGGAAAAGGGCCATGAGTGGTAATTTGAGTATATGTATTGTTGAATGCGTGTTATGTTTAGCCTTACTGGCTCATGTTCAAACTTGAGGGGAAATTCATGATTTATGCCTCGTATAGGTGCAGACTTCGCGGGAAGTGATTCCGCTGGATGCTTTATCGAGAGGGTATTCATATGTTATAAAGAAATTCAGTAGAGTTGGTTGCGTACTGGGGCAAGTTAGAACCGGATGGTTCTTAGTAGCGGTCCTAGTGAATTCAAGAGGTAAAGTGTGGTGCCTGATAATTCTAAGTCTATAAGTACAGTTAAGGCTCAAGCTTTTGAAGCAACTTATGAAGAAAGGCACAAAACGATCTATGATGTTTTGACTTATGGTGTAGTATTTGAGAGACATGAAATGGTCGTCGTTCTTGAGATAGCATGGCCTTATGATTTAAGGTCACTCGGGGTAAGTGCGGTTGAAATAAGTTAGGTATTGAAGGAAGATATTAACATTTCTAAGGTAATCAAGGATAACCTGGAAGGAAGTAGATTGATCAGCCATAGTTGAGTTGGCGTACTGGTGTCAATGATCGGTTCATGCAACGAGTTATGCATGTGATTTGTGGCGGTGCATTTGAGACTTGTCGGCCGCAGTGATTGATGTCATTCTGAAGTATTCGTCTGTTAGGGGCCTGTTATGAGTAGGCAGACCTCGGAAAGGGTTATGGTGGCTTGGACCACTACTTAGATATTGGCATATTCGATGGCTATGAGAATTCGCCGTGTGTTGTTATAGCTCTCCTGTAGTGAGCTAAATGGAAAGTATTATGTGATGAAGTATTAGTCTATCGTCAGTTCTAGAGCTATGATGGAAATTGTGTCTATTGTATATCGGCACGTGAGGTGCAGTGAGTAGTATGAAAATTGAAGTAAGGACCAAGGTCACAGTTTGGTCAATGAATGTGATATGAAGAGCTCGGATGAGCAGGAAAGGAGTTTCAGTGTTTTAAGTAAGATGGGTATTAACATCAGTATCATTTGAGATCGGTGTTCTATGAGAAAGGCTTTGCATCCCGGTTAGGGACTCCTGATCGCTTTTTAGTGTTAGTGCAGCCGGTGGGTTGAATGTGCAGGTCCGTTTAATTATTCGGAAGATGGTGGGAGCTTGACCCACAAGAAGATTGTATAGGTGTGACTTGTAGTCACTTGATTGGTTAGAAATTTAAACCAAGTATGAGGATTTTGGTGATATCATCCATTTGAGAACTTATGCCTGGAGGGCACTCTGCTTATTGGGTTATAGACCAGTGAAATATTATTGACTTAGCTTGGCACGACCAGGATAGACTTAAGGTCGGTGGATAGATTTAAATGTGGAAGTGAGCCTTGCGTCAGGGCAGTTATGTTTCTTCCAACAATGCGCCCTTTATGGAGGGATAGTCGCGGTCTTATTTCGCGGTTAGTTAATTCAAGTAAAGATATATTGCACCGTATGAGTGTGTGACGGCTTGGTAAGTTCCTTATGTGTTGAGGTTCCGCTCAGCGGTGATGTTATATGAGCATGATGGCTCTTGAGGCTCATATCTTATATCACACCTCAGTTGTGCTTAAGTTGTAGCCTATAGCGCTATATGTTTCATTGTGTCTGATATCATGCACCTTAGTGTGCTTATGATCGATAGTCGGTATTTTGATGTGACGAGCTATTCAGCTCGACATATGACTCCTTGTGTGAGTTTTATATCGTTGGGGTCGGATGGCACGCCGCCATGGTTATATTGTTGGGATCGGGTGGCACGCCGCCATGGTTATATTGTTGGGATCGGGTGGCACGCCGCCATGGTTATATTGTTGGGATCGGGTGGCACGCCGCCATGGTTATATTGTTGGGATCGGGTGGCACGCCGCCATGGGCATATTGTTGGGATCGGGTTGCACGCCGCAACAATGTGGTGTCTATTTCGGTGTCTATAATTGCTTTTATGTGTTATGTTTCCTATTTTCTGAGGAGGCCCATGTTTATGTGAGAGCTGAATAATTCTCTCTAGTTTTCGCCTTCCTTTTGTATCACGTACGAATCAGTAGCCTACTGGCACATTGTGTCATCTTGTGGGACTTTTGATTATGTCTGAGGTGGCTTATCGCCTGAGCAGTTCGTACTGGGTGAGATGAGGTTATGGGATTTGGGGTCAGTGCAAACCGATTATATGAAGTATATTATAGAGGAAAATAACATTCTCTGGTTTAGGACAAGGTAATGGATCTTGTTAGAAGTATAGACTGAATGATTTGTTGACTTGGCAACTAAATATGAATTCTTGCACATCCCTTCCGTTGTATCGGTGTTGTAAAAGCTAGAGCAAGACCCATGTAGGTCATGAGATGCAATGAGAGCATCAGATTTGTGGAATTTCGACTATTATATTTAAAGAATATTATTGTGGTCCCATGAGTAAAGTGATGCAAAGTGTGAATTCAACAAAGTTATGCAGTCATGTATGGGTACAACGTGTGAAGAATGATATTGTGGTCGTATGATGGAAACATGCTAGGCAGGAAATTTCGAATGTTGGAATTGGGTCTAATGGCTTATTTACTCGAATAAAGGAGTACGTCTATAGAGTTATCGAGCTAATGTGCTCAAATGAGTTGCGGAAGCACAGGAAGTTGCATGAGATGTTAAACCAGTGATTTCAGACTACTTCAGTGTAGTTCTCAGCACGTTCGAGGACGAACGTATGTTAAGTGGGGGAGATTGTAACGACCCAACCGGTCGTTTTGAGATACGACGCGTCATTCAGCAGTTTGAGGCCATGAGCAACTTCATCTCAAGTATATTGACTTGTGTGTATGGTCAGAATTAAAATTCAAGAAGTTTGGAGTCAAATTTAAATGAAAATTCTTATTTCCAAAGCTTAAAACTGAAGAAATGAACTAGGATTGGAATTTTGAGTATACGACCTCGGAATTGAGATTTGAAGGTTCCAACAGGTTCACATGATGATTTCGGACTTGGGCGTATGCCTGGATCGGGTTTTGGATAACCCGGGAGCATTTTGGCGCATATTATGGAAGATAGCATTTTAGAAGAAATGGCATCAATTTGGCTTAAAATGCATTTTAGTGTTATTAATGTCCGTTTGGGATTCCGAGACTGGGTGTAGCTCCGTATGGTTATTCTGGATTTGGGAGCGCGATCGGAAGTGAATTCGGAGGTCCGTGGGTCATTTTGGAGTCGTTTGGCGAAAGATAGAAAATTGAAGGTTTTTGAGAAAATTTGACCGGAAGTGGAAATTTTGATATCGGACTCAAAATGCAAATCTTATGGTTCGGATAGTTTCGTTAGGTGATTTGGGACTTAGGAGTGTGTCCGGAATATTTTTGTGACGACCGGTGTAGAATTAAGCTTGAATTGGCAAAGTTAGTATTTTGGCGAATTTCGGTTGATAGGTGAGATTTTGATCCGAGGGTCAGAATGGAATTTCGAAAGTTTCTGTAGCTTCGATATATCATTTTGAACGTGTGTGCAAAATTTGAAGTCAATCGGATGCGATTTGATAGGTTTCGGCATCGGAAATAGAAGTTGGAAACTTCATAGTTCATAAAGTTTGAATCGGGGTGTAATTCATGGTTTTAGAGTTGTTGATGTGGTTTGAGGCCTCGAGCAAGTCCGTAATGTGCTTTGGGGTTGGTTGGTATGATTGATTGGGGTCCCGGGGGCCTCGGGTGTGTTTCGGGTTGTGATCACGCTCTTATTTGATGTTTCAACCTTTGCTTCTTTGAACATAAAGGGGTACCATATTAGGTAAATGATCTCCAAATTCAATTTTGTTTAAACGATTAGATCCGTATCGAAATTACGGAGCCATAGGAAAAAGAATCATCGAATTTGGACATCGTATGAGGAAGTTATGCTTATTTTTGTGTCAGGGAAAAACTGCTGCTTCTGGTATGCTCGCAATTGCGAACTTTTTGTCGCAAATGCGATGCCAATTCGCAATTGCGAACTTTTTGTCGCAAATGCGACCCTTCCCAGCCTCTCTTTGTTCGCAATTGCGAAGAACTTCTTCGTTTTTGCGAGGGTTCGCAATTGCGAACCCTGGATCGCAAATGCGACTTCTGCAGCTTGATTTTAGGTGCGAACCTCGAGTTTTTGCTTCATTTTACCATATTTTGAGCCCTAGGTCCGAGAATGGGCGATTTTGAGAGTGGATTTTCATACCAAATCATTGGGTAAGTTCCTCTAACTAGTTTTCAACCTTTATTTTGTGTTTATACCTTAGATTTAACATCAAAATTCATGAGAATCAAAAGGAGAATTTGGGTTTTAAAGAAAAAACCTAGAAATTGGGATTTTTGGATTTTGACCACGATTTTGAGTATGGAATTAAGAGAAATTTATATATTTGAGTTCCTAAGGTCATGGGTAATCTTTATCTTCAAAAAATTTCAGATTCCGAGCTCGTGGGTCCGAGGGCATTTTGGTCATTTTACATAATTTCACGTATTAGCTTAGAATTTATGTGTAGAATAAATTACTTGAATTATTATTTACAATATACAATTTATTTGGATAGAGTTGAGCCACTCGGAGTCGGATACTCGTGGCAACAGAGTCGTTTCTTAGCGGTTTTGTACCGGAATTGAGGTAAGTGGCTTGTCTAACCTCGTGTGGGGGAACTTTCACCCCTAGGATATTATGTGATAGTTTAAATGCCTTGTACGCGAGGTGACGGGCGTGTACATGCGCTCGTTGTTGTAACACACACTTTACTTGAATTGTCTGATTAGTGATATTCCTGCTCTTAGCTGATAAAAGCGTTACCATTACCCGGTATTACTTAGAAAAGCATGATTAGCTAGGATTCAACATGTTTAATTGCCTAGTTGATTTACTTAAACTCTTGATAAATTGTTGGCACTAATTTTGATGAAGTTGTAATTTAACATATTATATTCTCTCTCGTGTGTTTTCTTTATTTGATGTGTTTCATGGATCTGCGGGTTCAATTCCCGGAGATCCCGTGGCCGTGGGTTCGATTCCCGCAGACCGGAGTGATATTGTTTGTGGACCGGCGGGTTCAATTCCGGAGATCCCGGGGCCGTGGGTTCGATTCCCGGAGACCCGGAGTGATATTGTTTGTGGATCGCGGGTTCGATTCCCGGAGACCCAGGGCTGTGGGTTCGATTCCCCGAGACCCGGCGTGATATTGGTAGGGACTACGGGTTCGATTCCCGAGATCCCGAGTTATTAGTAGGGACTACGGGTTCGATTCCCGAGATCCCGAGTTATTGGTAGGGACCGCGGGTTCGATTCCCGGAGATCCCGAGTTATTGATTATTTATCGAGATACGGGTTGCGGGTTCGATTCCCGGAGACCCGGAGGTATTGATATATTATTGAGATCGATTCCCACAGGTCCTGGACTTGCCGATTGAGTTTTTATTTAGTTATTTACTTGCCTGCTAGCTTACATTGTAGACGGTTGCGGAAATCACTTTACTGTCGTCATTCAGATTCATAATTATTTAAACCGCTTATTATTGTTATCATCATTATATTATTGTTCTCTCAGTAGGGCCCCGACCTTCCTCGTCACTACTCCATCGAGGTTAGGCTTGGCACTTACCGAGTACCGCCGTGGTGTACTCATGCTACTCTTCTGCACACTTTTGTTGTGCAGATCCAGGTACATCGGGACAGGCCCATACTAGGTGATATCAGCAGCACACTTGGAGACCTCGAGGTATGATCCTGCTACGTCCGCGGATCCGGAGGCCCTCCTTCTATTCCGATAGTTCTAGTAGATGTTTTCCTTCATTTCGTTGTTTTAGATACTCTTTACACATAGAGCCACAGTTGTATTTCTTTTAGTCTGTGTTACCCGTGGGATTCCGGGTCTTGGTGGTATTTTTATGCAGTGTGTTGACGAGTGTATGTGCCAAGCGGCACGGATTACATTCCTATTTATATCATTTTCCGCTATTTCTTGTTTAAAGTTCATAAACTTGAACATTCCGCAAAGTGTTAGGCTTACCTAGTCGTGGGGACTGGGTGCCGTCACGACATGTTCACGATTGGTGAACTAGGGTCGTGACAGTTTTCATAATCATTCCTATTAAATACTAATTTTCTAATGTATCAGGTATTTAATACTGAATTTGGACTCCTTTTTATCTTTAGATCCATGTCTTCAATGCATTTCAATCCATTGACTTTAAATGACTTGAACTGGTACGAGACTCGTGTCTAAACTGTTTCTCGTGCCTGTTTAACTTCCTCCTCCCGTATCTGTCATCTCCCATTGTCTCTCAATTGTTACGCTTTGCCCATTTGACCAGTTCATGTGTCATGCCACGTTATCTTCAATATAAATTCAAATTTTTTTCAATACAGATAGTCCCCCACTTTCTATTTATTTATCAATTAAATAATTGGGAAGTGGATATTCATAAAAAAGGGAATTTTTCCATAACCAATATGTATGACAATATTGACGTCACAGTTGTCTTTTCCATTTAATATTCTGTCCACGTGTCACTTTTTGATTAATTCTGCGGTCGTGACACTTTTTCAAGGCTTCTTCACTCCCACTATTCACGAAGTGATAGTTGCCTTTATTATAGGCTTTCCATCATTCCCGTTCTAAGTTTGACGGTTGTCATCATATATATACTTAACCTTTTCTTCCTTTGTCTTCTTCACAATAAATCTTTAGCAAACATTTTCTTCCTTACTTTTGCTCTCTTTCGATTCAACCTTGCTCAACAATGGCGTCTCCAAACCCTAACCCTAAAAGAGCTCCTATTTTAGACAAATTCCCCAATGCCCCTGTTAGACATAGAAGAGGTAGAGGAGGCAAGCTCGTACAGGATTAGAATCTACTCGAGGTGGCTCTCCTGGTTCTTCTTCTAGGAATTCTATTCCAAAAACTCCTTCTTCTAAAGGTAAAGAAATTCCTGATTGTTCTCGAGAACCTTTTGTTGATGAAATCGTGTGATAGACAATCTCTTTAAAAGCAAGTTGGTTGTTTAGAAAAAACTGATACTTATCCTACATTAGTGACCGAACTTACAATTCCTACCATCAGAAGAGATTGTAAGCGGAAAGATAGTCTTCGAATGTCAATTCCTTCCCCAAATCAAAGAATTTCTTCATTTAGGATTGGGTACTCTTTTGTTTATACTTGCCCTTTTACTTTGGGTTTTAATCCTCCGATTGACCCGGTCATTCTCGATTTTTGCCATTTCTTTAATATTTGTTTGGCCCAAGTTGGCCCCCTAATGTGGAGAGCAGTGACTTGTTTGAGATATCTATCTACCAAAGCCAATGCTAATTTCACCTTTTCTCACCTTATCCATTTATACCATCCTAATTTAATAAGCTATTAGTTTTTTACCTTAACTGCGAGAAGAAAGAAGGTTTTGGTAAGCCCAGAAGATGACCATGATCGTGGATGGTGTGCTCGTTACGTTGCTGTACGTACGGTGGAATTGCTTGGTGAAAGAAATATTCCCTTCCTTGAGAAGTGGAATTTTGCACGTAAGTTTTTTTTATTTGACCGTACCTATTTTTGAGAATTTCGATTCTTTTCCTAACTTCGTCTCTTTTTGGTTTTTTGTAGCAATCATGGGAGATGTGGAACATATTCCCAATTTTCGTGGTTGGGTAGATTCAATTTTGATGATTGCTCCTAAGGAGCGAAGAACTTGAAAATCAATTTCTGCTTTATATGGTTGAAAAGTTAAAACACACAGTATCACCTTTTTACACACTTTTCTTTTTGCACATTAAGTAGCTTTTCCTTAATGTTGATTGTGTATCCTTCTTTTAATCAGGATTTGGTTCCAAAGGAATGGCAGCTGATGTAGCTATGGCTATTCGCATGTCTGGTAATGCTGCACTTGACTTGGAAAAGGCTCGAACCTTTCTTCAAAAAAGGAAAAGGTATAGGAGAAGGTTCTAAGAATAAGGAAGAGGAAGGTACCTCATTAATAGACATACCAAGAATTAGGAAACGAGTCATTAATGATGATGAAATTGAAGATACTCCTGCTCAAACATCGACCACCGAGCCTGTTTTGATTCCTTCAGATGAGGACACCGTGCCAAGAGACACGAATAAATCAACCCAGCGTCTCTTTGATAGTGGTTTTGAGAGTGGCGAGCTCGGACCTGTTTTTGATGAAGACCTCTTTCTTCATTCGTACCTACTTTCTCCATTCCTTTCCCAACCGTAAGTGTTTTCTAGCCAACATTGACTACTTCTGTTCTTTTACCAGTTTTGACTGCTTCTACTTCTGTTCCTGTGTTAATTTTGACATCCACTCCTTCTATTCCAGCTTCAACTCCCACGACTCATGTAGTGTTTACCTTTTCTACTAATCCCCCTTCCGATGTTCCATATTCATCTGTCTCATATGTAGAGGTAAGTTCCGTTAATAGAGGCATGCCTATGAGGAGTGTCACACTCGAAGTCCCTGCCAATCAAAGCCTCTTACGAAAATCTGGGGGAGTTGATACTTGGCTTGAACCTCTTAGATTGAGAAGAACAAGATGCCGAGCCATAGTTGTTATACTTTGATGAATAACATAGTTCATTCAACTTTAAAGAAATTGTCTTGACCTTGAATGCTTTCGTTCTTTTCCCTTCTAAGTTCTCACTTCTATGCTTTATAACCGTAGGCTAATCTTATTGGGACTGAGCTGATGGGGCGAGTCTCTATGTTAGAGAAAAAGGAGCGTGAGTCTACAAAGGCTATCTCTGAAGCTAGGAAAATAGCTGAGGATGCCTTACTTGAGGCAAGAAACTGGAAAAAATAATTTGAGTGTGCCCAAGGGACTATAGAGGAGTTGTAGGAGAGCAAGGCTCACTTGGAGCAACAAAATCGTGGCTTAACTTCTGAGTTGGGAATTGTCAATGCTTCTTGGGGCTAGATTAAAAAGGACAAACAGCTTTTGAATGCTCTCTATCTAAAGTCAATGATGAAATTAAAGAGCTTAAGACACTCATGGAGAAGAAAGAAGAATACGTAAGGGAGTTAGCTTAAAACTTAACTCATGCTCAAAATGACTTAAGGACTTCTTCTGAAAAAATTCGTGCCTTGGAAAGTTCCCATGCCTCTCTTGAAGCTTCCTTGGATTATCACCTAGCTGAGTACCAAATAGCGAAAAATGATCGTGCTATGTGGGAAAAGGAATATAAGGCTTTGGAGTAGGAATATAATTCTCTTGAAGGAAATTTCAGCATAGATGTGAGTTGGGCTTTTCTAAATTCTCGGCGTAATGCTTTGATGGAAGCTTCACAAGGAAACTTTGACTTGCAATCTGAATTGGCCAAAGTCATAGACACTATCGAGAAAAATCAACAACCTGCTGATACTCCTTCTCCTGCACTTGGAACTATTAATACTCCTTCTCCAGCACTCAAAGCTCCTAAAACGGAAGAGTTATTGAACTCTGAAGCAGTTACTGAGGTACTTGAAGTTGTGATTCCGGCTTTCGAGGGTGAATCAATTGAAACCACTCATATTGCTGCTTCTTCAGAAGTTGTGTCAGCACTTGTTATTGCCTCTAAAAGTGATGTTACAACTTCTGAAGCTCCATCTCCTTTAGTGACCAGTTAAATGTGTTGAGGTTTTTTTTAAGTGATTGTTAATGTTATCCCTTGGCAATTTTGAAGGGATCTTTTGATGAAGTTCCCAGTTACCATAATGGGGCATTTGTAAAACAAACACTTTGATGTCTAAGTTTTTCCTTAGTCTTTTATGTTAAGAGGTTTTATGAGTACTTCTTTATATTTTATTCTTGCCTATTTACTTATTTAGGACTTATATAATAGCTTATCATTTTTATCCTTTGAAAATGCTTTATGATTCTTCTCATGGAATATCAACATGAGGTTTATAAAAGAGGGTCCTTTTATTTTATAGACACTTAATGAAGAAGATGTCTCAACTTCATAATGGTGTTATAGTACGATGAAAGTAATAAGAATACATATGTTTTGTATGAAACAACTTTGATAAGTTTTCATTCATGAACTTTGGCAAGTTTTTTGACTATTACATGTGTTAAAATACATCTATAACTTTCCCGCAACTGTTTTTCTTGTAACAAATTTTTTACATGATAAAATAGACAAGGTTTTTCTTCATAACCCATTTCAGTACGTAGTCATAACCCTATCTTTACATATTTATTAAGGGTTTGAGAAGTGACTTCATTTGCAACACTATAATGAATGTTTTATGCTGAGTCATGTAGACTTCGTAACTTCCTCTCAACACATGTCTTTTTGTAGCTGAATCTTGCCAAATATTTGACCAACTTTTGTTCGATATTCATGTCTTGTGATATTCGTATCTATTTTTTGCACACATCTGTGTATAATATGTAGTCCCCCAAGTGTTTGAGTGGTGAAGAATGAAGCCTCGAGCACTTGTTTGTTTCTCTCAGCTTGGTCCTTTTCCTGAAACAGAAAAATATACGGGACTCGGATGTAAGATTATAGATGAAGACTGCCTAAACAATGTGTATTTCCATAAGATTAATGTAACCCTAGGCTCGAAATTTAAGAATATTCCATTTTGTCGTGCATGTCGTGACTCATCATTTGGCATGAGTTAGGATTTTTGCCTAGCATCTAAAATTGTTAGTAAAACTTTAACAATTCAAAAGAAAAATTTAACATCGGGATACCTGACTGTGACCACTCCCGTAGAAGTAATATCTCTTTAGATGGACATCATTCCAATGTGAAGGTAAGACCTTGCCATCCGTTGTCTCCAACTCGTATGCTCCTTTCCCTGCAATGTCACGAACTCTGTAAGGCCCCTCACACGTTGGACTTAGTTTTCCAGAGTTAGCAGCCTTCGTAGATTGGAACACCTTTTTGAGCACATAGTCGCCAATTTTGAAGAACCCGAGGTGTGCTTTCCTGTTATAGTATCGTTCAATTGCTTGTTTTTGAGCTGGAATCCTTATTAATGCCGCTTCTCTTCTCCCTTCGAGCAAATCAAGGTTCACTCGAAACTCTTCATTGTTCGAGTTTTCCATTGCTTGAACGTATCATATGCTTGGTTATCCTATTTCTACTAGAATCAGAGCCTCAACACCATAAACCATCGGAAATGGGGGTTTTACCATGCTTGTTTTTGTCATTGTACGATAAGCCCATAATACCTTAGGTAATACCTCGGGCCAATACCTTTCGAATCCTGCAATCTTTTCTTCAAGTTGTTGATGATAACCTTATTCGTGGGCTCAGCTTGTCCATTTCCCACTGGATGATATGGTGTAGATGTTATTCTTTTAATCTGCCAACTTTCAGAAAATTCTTTGATTTGGGCCCCTATGAATTGTGGTCCATTATCACAGACGATTTACTTTGGTACTCCAAAATGACATATTCTGTTTCTCCAAATGAAGTCTTTAACTTCTTTCTCCTGCACCTGTTTAAAAGCTCCTGCTTCTACCCATTTAGTGAAGTAATCTATAAGCAAAAGTAGAAATTTTACCTGACCTTTTTCTTGTGGCAATTGACCTACGATATCCACCCTCCATTTCATAAAGGGCCACGGGGCTATGAATGGGTGGAGTAACTCAACTAGCCTATGAATATTATTGCCGTAACTTTGACATTTATCATATTTAGATACGGAATCGTTAGCTTTTTCTTCCATCTTAGGCCAATAATACCCTGGTCGAATCAATATTTTTACTAACGATCTCCCACCAGCGTGATTTCCATAATGTCCTTCGTGTATTTACCGCATCACATACTCTGTTTGAGAAGGTCCGAGACACCTTGCTAATGGTCCACCGAACAACTTTCGATAAAGATTCCCTTGATGCAAACAGTAACGAGCAGCTTTCTTGCGAAGTGCATATGCCTTTGCTTTGTCAATAGGTATGGTTCCATGCTGTACAAAAGCAACAATTTATTTCTCCAATCTCATGTTAAATGATTAAAATTTACCTCATTATTGACAGGTTCGAGAACAGAATAAAATATATGTACAACTGAAACATTTACATCATTTGCTATGTCCGCTGCATACGCGAGGTTAGATAAAGCATTCGCTTATGCATTTTCATCTCTTGGGATCTGCATTACCTTCCAAGTTTGGAATTGTTTTATTAATTCCCGTACCTTTTCCAGATATTCATGCATTCGAGTTTCCCTAGCTGTAAAAGTCCCCATTATTTGATTAACCACAAGTTGAGAATCACTCTTGATTATAATCTAGGTTATGCCAAGTTCCCGTGCCAGTTCTAAACCTGCAATTACAGCCTCGTACTCTGCTTCATTGTTCGTTATAGAATGACATTTTATAGCATGTCTAATAGTTTCACCTGTAGAAGGTACGAGAACTATCCCTAGGCCTGCAGGTCTGCGTACACACTACCCTCCCCAGACCCCACTAAGTGGGATTATACTGGGTTGTTGTTGTTGTTGTTGTACTCTGCTGCATTGTTAGTTATAGAATGCCATTTTATAGCTTGTCTAATAGTTTCACCTGTAAGAGGTAGGAGAACTATCCCTAGGCCTGCACCTTTTGCATTAGATGAACCATCAGCGAATAAAATCCAAGTCCTCGGGTTTGCACCATTAAAAACTTGTAACTTTTTTTCTGCTTCTAAATGTATTCCCTAACTAAAATCAGCTATGAAATCGGCTAATAATTGAGATTTTATTGCAGTCCTAGGTTGATAACTGATTTCATTGCAGGAGTACCTTTACGAGATTGACGTGGGGAAGTTTGAGGGGAAGAAGCTATGTTAATGTTGTGCAAATTCCCTTGACTACTATGGATTTTATTTTCATCAGCATTGTTGTTGTTGTTATTGTTGTTGCTTGCCATGATGATAACAATTAGTAGAATGTAATTTAAAAAGAAATAGATTATCAGATTTCCGGTAACACAACCAATTTGTTTAACCAAAAAAATAATATTTATGGAGTTTAGACAAGAGGAGTTGCTCTGGTAGTAAGCAACCTCCACTTCCAATCAAAGTTTGTGAGTTCGAGTCTCCCCGAGCACAAGTGTTGGAAAGTAAGTATACTGAGGGTCTATTTAAAAACAGCATTTCTATCCCAGGTAGGGTAGGGTACTACCCTCCCCAGATCCCACTTGTAGGATTATACTAGGTTGTTGAAAAATTGAGTTACTGATAATCAAGAGACCAAAAAAGAGTAATAAGCTTTCTGAGAATAAGAGTAAAGCAGTAAACAAGTTTGTATTTCAGTATGATGCCAATGATTTTTCGTGTCCTTACAAATAATGAGACTTCTTCCTTTTATAGTTGACTCTAGGTAAAGGAATGAAACCTAAGCTTTAATGAGACAATTATGAGTAATAAATGACATTAAATAAGCCATTACACAATCATTCCTATTAAATATCAATTTTCCAACGTATCAGGTATTTAATACTGAACTTGGACTCCTTTTTGTCTTTAGATCCATGTCTTCAATGCTTTTCGATCTGTTGGCTTTAAATGGCTTGAACTGGTACGAGACTCATGTCTAAAATGCTTCTCGTGCCTATTTAACTTCCTCAACCCGTATCTATCATCTCCCGTACCTTTTTCTCAATTGTTATGCTTTGGCCATTTGACCAGTCCACATGTTATGCCACGTCATCTTCAATATAAATTTAACTTTTTTCTCAATACAACTGGGTTGTAGGGTTTGGTAAGGTCACATATGCAGGTGGATCACTGGAGGCTAAGCTAAAATCTATACTGGAGGGTTTCAGGATGGCTAAACATTGGAATTTATTCCCACTCGAAATTAAATCAGACTCACTGGAGGCCATACGAGCGATTCTTCAAGGAAATGTGCTTTATTATGATATTATTAATGCTCGCAGGAAGTTAATGCACCATCAAAAGAGGATAATCCTCCGGCACACGTTCAGGCAGGAGAATAATGTAGCTCACCACTGACAAAGAAGGCAAAGGAGGAACGAGAAGGAATGAAGACTTTTGTTGAAGCCCCATCTTATGTTAAATGTTTTATGAAAAAAGATTTGATAGATAAATGTATTTTTGTTAAGAAACTCTCGTATGATGCTTGCAATACTTTATCAAGCCTAGGTAATGAAAGTGTCCTTCGAAATAATATATTTAGAAACAATGTATCAATGACATATTGCAAGCATCAAGGACATGAACCAAAAGATTGTCGAGTGATGAAGGAACAAGCAGGAAAGGAGAAGATGGAAGAAGAAGTAGCACTTGGTCGTAAACTACCTGTTGTGGAGGTGACAAATTTTGAGAAGTTATGAGGGGATGCTAGGGATTATTTGAAAGCTAAAAGTGTAGGGCAAAAGGTTGTAGAATCAAGAGCAAAGGACAACACTACTGGGCAGCAAAAGGTATTGATGAGGCAACCTAATGAAGTCAAAATTGATATAGCTAATATAGGACATGATCCTACTGCTGCAATGAAGCTTAATGCTCATCGAGCAAAATATAGTGTGGTACCTGGTGTTCAAAAATTTGTGGGGCAAGACAAAATAGGTATAAGGGCATTAGATTATGCAACTGCTTCTGGTACTAAGACAACTGGTGATAGAGATGCTACTGGGGTGGCTACAAATAATGCTAATGGATCAACCAGTGCCAATAATATGCAACATATGTAGTAGTAGGACATGTTGAGAATTATGGAATTGAAGTAGTTGTTGTATCTTCAAAATTGGAGGCTACTGTTGCATTGACTACAATTGCTGATCGACATATGGCTGGGGTTCCTAAAACTACTGATGCAGTTGTTAATTTAGTTGAAATACCAACAGGTGACGTGCAGAAAAAAAAGTTTAGGGCTGGCCAACAGGTAACAACAGAAACTCCTCAACAAAGTAATACCAACAGGAAAGGACAAGAACTTGACAATGTTGCATTGCACATAGCTGCTGATCGACCAACTGTTGGGACCACTAAATCTACTACTGCAATTATTGATTTAGTAGTAAAACTAGTAGGTCACGTGGACAAACAAAATGACAGGACTACTGTAAATCAGGTTTTCGAACTTAACAAGGTGCAAGACGGTGACATGTTTATAACTGGAACTGAACAGGAAAAAATTGCAAGGCAAAACTCTGACAAACATGCTGCAGGCCAATTTTCTGGGATTGAAAAAGCTGAGATTAGTAGCATTTTGTTGGAAAATAAAATTGGGAATGCAATTAGCTTTCATAAGGAGGAGTTTTGAGCAAAAAAGAAGGAGTTTGGAATATAGTAACAGCTAGAAATCTTCTACAACGACGGGGGCTTCACTACATTTTGAGAATAAGTTCGACAAATAGACAACAACACTGGGTACAACTCAAATAAAATTGATCTTCTTGCTTCTACTGAGGATCATGAGGGTGACGCAATAAGATTAAATGATAATGGGATGTCCAAACACTTCCAACTTGGAAATGCTGTGCAAATCGAGGCAGCAGGTGTGAAAACCCCTGACGAGGCAGAAGGTGTGCATCCTAGGGACATCACTGATGCTACAAAATGCTATGTAAGTCAGCAGCAAATTGTTTCATGTACAAGCCAAAAAACACTGGCCAAGGCAACGAGCTACTACATAAGCAAGCGCACAGTTCTGATACTCCAACGCTACATTTTTCTAGTCCTCGTGTGGATAAAATTATTAAAGATGGTAGGCCACAATGGTGCTGGATACTACTATGGTTAGACAACCATTAGTCACCTTGAATACTTTTGTGTTCGAGGTACCTTCATAGTCAATAGAGTCATTTGGTGAATATGGAGGCGAACCTGGACAGTTGCTATTATCAACAGCAAATACCAATGAAATTACTTAATCAGCTTCGACAGAGATGGTTAACAAATCCAAAAAATGGGCTGCCAAATGTGCTGAACAATCTGAAGGAACTGAAGAGGAGAACAGGGAGATTGCAGATAATCTTGCTGCAATTTATATGAACGACCAACATGAAGCAACAACAACTCCAACAAATGCACACAAGCTCAATACAACAAGCTCAATCTCAAAGACAACAACAAGGAAAAAAAAAAGATGCAGCAGGCAGCAAATCATATGCATTGTGAGCAGTTATTTGAGGAGCAGATCACAAAAAGTCCATCAGGCATACATGAGAATGAATTGCTGCAGTTTTCCAGTCCTAGTGTGGAAAATATTATTGCGGATCCCATGATCAAGCAACCTTTGGTTACTTTGTCAAATAAATTCAACTGCGCAAATTTGAAAAGGGAGCAGGAATATGGTCTTAAACTAAAGTTTCAATTTGCCAGCCATCGTGTGAAAAGAGTTATCAAGGATGAACTTCAAATGCTAATTTTTGAAAATACCTTGACTGGAAAATTAAAGAATAAGTTGGATGATCCAGATTTCATTCCAAGTAAGTCTCCTTGTGGCACATGCATTCACCACCTAGATACCCCAGCAAACATTGTGGAGGAACATATTGGAACAAGAAAATCATGTGCTATCTGGGTAAAAATTGCAACAAGGTCCAACAAGGAAACAATTGTTAGACGACTTCCAATGAGAGTTGCTAAACAAAAGTAGGCTGCCCCAACTACATCAACGAGGTCCAACCGTTCAAAAAAAAATATATTTTAAACATTGTGGATGAAAACGACAAAGAATTACAAGTTGAAGATTTAATAAGTTTGGAAAAGAAGGGACAAGAATCAAATTGGTATTACATTTTATTCTAGCACTTTCTTAGTATTCTCATCTGTCATATCATCACAGAGTATGTTATAAACTCTGTGATGATCATAGAATATTTGGTCCTTTCAAGTTCATATTTTTTACATGCTTGTTAGTAGGCGAGGTTGGCAAGCCTCAATAGGATTAATACGGTAAGGCTAGCCTGATTTGTGTTATATGGGTAACAATACCGGTGCTATTGTCCTCATTATTTGTACTTTTCTTACTTGTTGTAATTTTCTTTTGGCTAAGATTTATCCCTTCATATTTGATTGATTTGTTCAAAAAAGTTTTTATATCTTTTGATCCAAACAATAAGATGTCTTCTAGGAAAAAGTGTTGTGTACGGTTAAAATCGAGCCCATTAGATTTTACCGATTTATCGAGACTGGTGTGAAAGATCAAAGATCGATCCTGTAATAGATCGGATCGAGGCATGAGGACAAGGTAACGAGTTCTAGATTCGAGATACATGTCAAGATCGAGGCCGGTAGTGATAGAGACCAAATGAGACAGACATCGAGTAAGATCGAATGTTGCTCAATAACAGAGAGGCAAGATATCTATGATTGGTCGGAGATCATAGTGAAAATTTCGGAATAGATTTGTACAAGTTAGTACTAATCCGTACTAGGCGGTTAACTCAATATATGCCCACCCCTAAGATAGGATTCCTCTACTATACAAAGAGGGTTCTCATCATTTTGTAAACATCTTACATTCACGCATATCAAAGCAATACAATACTCTCTTTAGCTCATACTTTTGTTCATCAGTTTGTTATATTTTTTATTGTTCTTGCATCAACCAGTTCGAGGGCACTCTAGCTCGAGGGCTGTATTTCGTTTCAACATTGCTTTATCTTATTGTTAATTTCCATTATTAATCTTCATATTCATCAACTGGTAGTTTGGCGCCCACGTGGAGCTATGAATAATAGTGATTGCTTAATATTTTAGCCTTCATAACACACACTACTTTTATGCTTGATCTTGTGAGTATTTTTGATTTCGGGAATCAACATGTCAAACTCTCAAGTAGTACCCACTCACATTGACACCGACCATGGTCTTTATGGCAAAAACGAGTACACATAGCCCCCTAAGAAATGGAGTGCCTCCATTTGGCCTCGATGGAGCCCCGGCCGTAGACCCAATCGTTGTCTGTTCCCATATTGCCATTTATGGGAATTTGGCCGTCGATCCTAAAATAGTGTCCGCAGAGTTGCTCAAATAGCCGACCAGAATGCATAGAACGATGAAGAAGGAGAGATTAGCTTTTGACTGATATTCGAAATGTTGCAGACTCAACAAGCTGCAATAGCACAACTCCACAATCAGAATTGTGCACCAAGCAGGATCGAGCTTGAGTCATCACAAGAAGTTGTTCATAGATCCGAATCGGAGACTAATACTACTACCGTAAAGATGCTCGAGGAACTGACAAAGGGAATCGAGAATAAGGAAAAGAAGATCAAGGAAAATGATAAAAAGTAGAAACATAAAACTCACAGGTTGATCAAATACCAAGGGCACCCCCGATTTTAAAGGGTTTGAATTCGAAAAAGTTTGTACAGAAATCTTTCCCACCAAGTGCAACTCCGAAGTCCATTCCGAAGAAATTTCGCATGCCAAAAATTCCCAAGTACAATGAAACCATTAACCCTAATGAGCATGTTACTTCTTATACATGCTCAATAAAGGGTAATGACATAGAAGACGATGAGATTGAATCCGTTCTGTTAAAAATGTTTGGAGAAACTTTATCAAAAGGGGCGATGATATGGTACCATAATTTGCCACCCAATTCCATCGATTTCTTCACCGTGCTTGCGGATTCCTTCGTAAAGGCATATGCCGGAGCAATAAAGATTGCAACTAGGAAGTCGGACCTCTTCAAAGTGAGATAAAAGGACAACGAAATATTACGGGAATATGTATCTCGGTTCCAAATGGAATGCATGGTCCTACCCCTGGTCATATATGATTGGCTGTTCAAGCTTCACTTAAGGTCACAATATTTAGGATTCCATAGCTTCACAGTAGTTGAAGGAAAATTTGATCGAGTATCCAGCTGTCACTTGGGCCAATGTACATAATCGATATCGATCAAAGATCGGGGTCGAGGATGATCAACTAGGAACTCCTTCCAATTTCGTTTACCCTAACATACATCTAAGAGAATTGTAGATTAGGAGTTGAGGCCTCCCCGAGATCGATACCAACCATACAGCTCAAATAGAATGGCAAACAAACCTAGTCGCCACCCTACTAGGAATGATAGGAGAAACGACCAAGGTCCTAGCAATCGATGTTTGATGAGTAAGAACAATTTTGACAAATACTCAAGGGCAGAGAAGCTCCGAGACTATTAGAATATAACTTCAACGTGGATGCAATAAGTATAGTGTCAGCCATCGGCCATATCAATAAGACAGATGGCCCAGGCCCCTACAGACCTATCCAGCTCAAAGGAACCCTACTCAAATATGCAAATACCATGGTACCATGGTCACAAAACTGATGATTGTAGACAACTCAGGGAGCAGGTAGCTCATTTATTCAACAAGGGTCACCTTCGAGAATTCTTAAGTGATCGAGCCAAGAACCACTTCAAAAATAGAGATTCAAATAGACATAATAAGTAGCATGAGCCACAACATGTGATTTACATGATCGTTGTGGGGTTGATATCCCTCGAGGACCGATATTCAGATGCACCAAAGTGACAATCACAATGGAGAAGCGAACTCGGGACTACTAACCAAAAGAACCTTGTCTTTCAACGACGAGGATACAGAAGGGATCGAACAACCTCACAACGATTCACTGATAATATATATACTTATGAATAAAATTTATGTTAAACATGTGTTGGTTGATCCAGGTAGCTCGGAGAATATTATTCGATCGAGGGTCATGGAGCAACTTATCCTTTAGGATCGAATCGTGCCTGTAGCTCGAGTGCTCAATGGTTTCAACATGGCTAGTGAAACCACTAAAGGGAAAATCATGTTGCCAATAAACCAGTCCGAAACAATCCAAGAAACAAATTTCCATGTGATCTAAGGATATATCAGGTATAATGCACTGCTCGGAAGGCCTTGGATCCATAATATGAGGGCAGTTCCCTCAATACTTCATCAAGTCCTAAAGTTTCCAACAACAGAGGGAATAAAAACTATGTATAGTGAATAACCTATTTCCAAAGAAATTTTTGCAATCGACGAAGTAGTACCTATATTGGCACTTTTGTCAAAGGGATCGAAGCCAAATGAATACAGTGGCTTGCCTAGCTACCACGAGTAGGCGCCATCACGATCCCGATGTTGGGGGAAAAATCCGGGTCGTGACATATATGATACCTCGAACCTTCATAATCCCTAATGATTCTGAAGTCAAAAGTCGATGAGCTGTAACAAATCATATTGATCAAACATCTGACCGATCGGAAGGTATACCTAGGCACGGGGTTAACCCGTGAGCTCAATGAAAAACTCATTAAATTATTTATAAAAATTATGGTTTGTTTTCTTTGTCCCACCTTGTGACAGGGATCCCACTGGAGATTAATACCCATCGATTGAGCTTGGACCCAAAGTTCTGATCGTTAAAGCAAAAGAGAAGGTCCAAGTCTGAGGTTAAGCATGCATTCATCAAGGACGAAGTAACTAAACTTCTCAAAATAGGGTCCAGTCGGGGGGGGGGGGAGGGATATCCTGAATGGCTAGCAAATATAGTCGTAGTCCCTAAAAAGGAAATGCACTTAGAATGTGCATAGACTACAAAGATTTAAACAAAGCGTGCCCTAAAGATTCTTTTCCTTTAGCAAATATCGATCGCGTGATTGATGCCACAGCCGACCATGAGATCTTTAGTTTTCACGATGCTTACTCCGAGTACAACCAGATACAAATGAATCCAGAGTATTAGGAAAAGACTTCGTTCATCACTAAATACGACACCTATTGTTATAACGTAATGCCGTTTGGATTAAAAAATGTTGGTTTTACTTATCAACGACTAGTAAATCAAATTTTCGAAGAACAAATAGGTAAATAAATGGAGGTTTATATTGACAATATGTTAGTTAAGTTCCTGCGAGCACATGACCATTTAAAACATTTGTAAGAGATCTTCTACACACTAAGAAAGTACAACATGAAGCTCAATCTGGAGAAATATGCATTTAGAGTCTAATCGGGTAAGTTCTTATCTTTATGGTATCAAATCGGAGGATCCAGATCAACCCCGATAAAATCAAGGAAATTAAAGACATCACAGTTATTGATAATGTCAAGTTTGTACAATGTTTAACATTGCACATAGCCACCCTAGGTCGATTTATTTTGAGGTCCTCAGATAAGAGCCATTATTTCTTCTTAGTGCTTAAGAAAAAGAGCAATTTTGCATGGACCCTGGAATATCAGCAAGCATTGGAGGAACTCGCATGATATCTGTTGATCCTGCCATTGCTTTACACCCCGAAAGTGGACGAGTAAATCTACTTATACTTAGCGGTCTCGGAGATAGCGGTAAGTGGGATCTTAGTTAGAGAAGAGCAAGATACGTAATTTCCTATTAACTATGTTAGTTAGACCGTAGGTGAGGCCGAGACACTCTCTTTAATAAGTGTCTGTACGAACTTAAAGCATATTTTCGATGTCACCCAATTTTTGTTGTAACCACCTATCCCCTTCGCAACATTTTGCAGAAGCCCGAAGTCTCAGGTCGATTGGACAAATGGGCCGTCGAGATCAGTGGGTACGATATCGAGTATCCTCCCCGAACGACCGTCAAGTCTCAAATCTTGGGAGATGCTGATTTTATGCCAGCCTTCATACGCAATGTCTAAAAGGAACTACTAATAAAGTCAGATACATCATCGAGGTTGTGGACCCTCGTCACAAATGGTGCTTCAAACATGAATGGGTTTGGGCAAGGCATTGTTTGAAACCGCCTGTAGGTAATAAGATTAGATAGTCTATAAAACTTTAAAATTAACTAACAATGAGGTTGAGTATGAGGACATGATATCAGGTCTCGAGCTAGCTAAGAGCTTGGGAGCAGAGGTCATCGAGGCTAAATGTGACTACCAATTTGTGGTTAATTAAGTCAACAGAACTTTAGAGGTTTGAGAAGATCGAATGTAGAGGTACTTGGATAAATTACAAGTGTCTCTACATCGATTTAAATAATGGACCCTACAACATGTGCCTCGAGAACAAAATAGCGAGGCCGATGCCTTTGCAAATTTGGGATCGTCAATCGAAGACAACGAGCTTAGCTCGGGAACTGTCGTACAACTTTCAAGGTCAGTAATCGAAGAAGGACACATCAAAATAAACTCCACAAGTCTAACATGGGAGTGGAGGAATAAGTACAATGAGTACCTAAAGAACGTGAAGCTTCCATCAGATCCTAAATAATCAAGGACTCTACGCACGAAGGTCGCACGATTCACATTGGCCGAGGATGGAACACTGTACCGAAGAATGTTCGACCATTGGCAAAATGTTTGGGACCAGGAGACACTGACTACATTCAACGGTAAATTCACGAGGGCACTTGCAGAAATCATTCTGGTGCCAAGTCATTGGTTCACAAAGTCATCAGATCAGTGTACTATTGGTCCAATGTGGAAAAATATACAAAATAAGTCGTTCGAAAGTGCGACAAATGCCAAAGGTATGCGGCGATGATTCATCAACTCGAAGAGCAACTCCACGCAGTCCTATCTCCATGGTTGTTCATGAAATGGGGAATGTATATCGTTGGCCCTCTACCATCAATCCCAGGTAAAGCTAAATTCATTTTTTTATGATTGATTATTTTCTAAGCGGGTTGAAGCACAAGCCTTTGACAAATTCAAAGAAAAAGAACTCATAGACTTCATTTGGGACCACATTATATGCCGATTAGGGATGCCTGCCGAGATTGTATGCAACAATGGAAAGCAATTTGTTGGAAGCAAAGTGACAAAGTTTCTCGAAGACCAAAAAATAAAAAGGATCCTTTCAACGCTGTATCATCCTAGTGGGAATAGGTAGGCCAAATCGACAAACAATACCATCATGCAAAATCTAAAGAAAATATTGAATGTTGCTAAAGGAAAATGGACTAGTATGGGGTAACACCGTTCTCTTTAGTTTATGGAGCCGAAGCTCTGATCCCAGTCAAAGTCAGGGAACCTAACTCAGGTGTTGGTATGCAATGGAAGAGTCAAATCACGAGGCTATGAATACAAGCCTCGAATTTCAAGATGAAAGATGGGAAGCCTCCCTCGTTCGAATGGTCACATAGAAACAACATATCTAAAGGTATTACAATTGAAGAGCCAATATTCGACACTTTAAAATCGGGGACTTAGTTATGAGAAAGGTCACCCTCAATATTCGAGACCCAAATGAAGGAAAACTTGGCCCGAAATAGGAGGGACCGTATCATGTCCTCAATATCATCAAAAAGGGTCCTACAAACTTGGCACGATGGACGACGAGCAATTACCAAACAATTGGAGCTATCACTCCTCAAACGATATATTGTTAAGGTATGGCCTTCTTTATTTACATTTATATTTTATACTAATCAATTGCATGTGTTGAATTGAAAACATCGAAGGATTCTTCCTCACAAAGTCCTTAGACTGAAAGCACGCGTTGACTCTTTTTCCCTTAGACCGGTTTTTGTCCCAAATGGGTTTTTCCAGCGAGGTTTTTAATGAGGCAACCATTGCTGGTGCTAACTTAGAAAAATTCAACAATATCCAAGGCTTCTTTACAATCAACCTCGAATACTGGGGGGCATCACCCTCGGATGTCAGCTTTGTTACAAGGAAGATACTTCGTGTCAACTAGGTTTTGACAAGTAAAATTTTGTAATGGCCAAACGGTAAAACGAACTCTGCTCACGTAGATTACTCGATGCCTAAAGGTAAACATGTATTCATGTATAATATATTGATAAAACTATTTTCCTTTCCAAATATTTCATGTCTTAGAGAAATTGTTACTTTACAATTTCATACTTTTGGTCTATTGTGGAAACGACTTAAGGACCGATCTCATCTGAAGGTCAAACGACTTACCCCATACTCGGGGACTACCATCCGAAAAATCGATGTAATCAAATAATTAAAGTCTTAAGACCATAACTCCTTAAAAATGCAACCCTCGCGTTTATAGGCCACAGCTACCCCACTCGGGGGTGATACTTTGAACAAGTTTGAAGAATAATTAAGAAACAAGCCGAAGAGGCAAATCTCAAGTTACAGGCTACAACCAAAACTGATACGGTTTTGAGACCTCCGTATTCCGTAATAAAATAGGCCTTCAAATATTTTCATACAATCAGTTTAAAAAAGTCTACCCTCGGCAAAATTACAATGGGCTTTGATCACATCTACCCTAAAAAACCCTAAGGGGTACCGAATTGTTCGAACTCTCAAACCATTTCCTCTGTTTCATACTAAAGGCCTTACGAAACAAAAGGTTTCGGCATCATCAGCCCTCGAAAATAGTGGAATACGAATACAAATTTATTTTTTGCTAAGGCATAACAAATTTTTATGTGATTAAATTTTTAAGCCAATAGGGGTAGAAAGCCTTATGTATATTAGAACGATCGTTCTACAAAGGCCACATCGGCCTAATACAAAAGCCTAAGGTTAATATTTTACTTTGAGCTTAAGGGATCATCCTCCCTCAACAAATCTAGGGGTTACTTTACCTCAAGTTGGAGCAAGTACTCACTCGACACCAGTTTGGTTTCGGTTGAAAATTGCCTAGACCTCGAACTTATGAATGCAACCTCGTAAGGAGACAATAAAACAAAGACAAAGCAAGGGAAAAATGACAGTTTCAGATAGAAAAGGAAATTTTTTTATATACCAAAGTTTTTCTTATAAGGGCCACGCGGCTTGATCAAAAACTTTTTACAAAGGACAAAATATGCTTAAAAAGAAATAATACTAATTGTAAAGAATTAATCTTCTCTAGGAGCAACACCTTCACCCTCGGGATCCTCTCCACTCTTGGATCTACTCATACTCCCAGAATCATCATCATCAGAAGAGACCAGTGCTTTGTCTTCAGCTTCAAGCTCTTTTGCATATTTGATCGCGATAGCGAGAAAGAAGCCATGAGCATGGATCTCCTCGAGAGTTTCACTTCGAGACTGGCACTTGGAAAGTTCGATGGCCCAGTATGCTCGAGTTTGAGCAGTATCAACAACTTCCTTTGCTTAAGCTTGAGCGGCTTCGGCATCAGATCGGTAGACAGCCACAATTGCCTCAGTATTGACCTTAGCCGTTCCAGCTTTGGAATTCACCACTGCAAGTTCCATGACCAACTGAGCCCGAAGCTCTTCGATTTTCTTAGCTTGCACCAAGTTCTTCTCTTTCATACCTTGGAGCTGGCTTTCAGCCGAGGATAACTAAGTCAGAACAATCTCTTTCTTTGAGGCAAGGTGGTCCATATTTTGCTTCCATGTTATGGTTCCCGCCTTCACCACATCTACCTCTCCACAAAGTTGCTTGGTGTTTCGTGCAGTTGCTGGACTTGTGAGATCGAATTGTTGGCTACCTCTCCCAAATCGAGGCTATGAGCTTTTAAGTCTTTATTTACCTGCTCATTCAGTTTGCTCCGTTCTTTCTAAGTAGTAGTCAGTTCAGCTCGAAAACCCTTTATTTCCTCTTCTTTTCGCCCATTAGAAAGTTTAAAGGCATTCTTCTCCTCAATAAGCCCTTGGATATCAGCCTCATATCGGCTAAGTTCCCCTCGGAATCGGAGGAAAGTGTCATGATGAAGCATCAAAGCCTATAAACATTGTAGGGAAAAATTATACTATGGGAGACAAACTTAGGTACAAAAATGGATAGAAGAATCAAAGATTACCCGATCTTATTTAACTTGCGGGGCAATCAAGGAGTAGAAGCTACTATCCTAGGGGGAGGATCTATTATCTCTCTACCTAGCTCGTCGTCTAGCAGCTAAGAACAAGAGAGTTACAATACTCAGGTTGTTGAATGATTTAGGATCAGATGAGAAAACCAACCCTAGGAGAGAGGCTCAATAAGATAAGTTAATCAGAGTGATTTAAAGCTTGTTGGGATTTGTTAAAAAGACAAGGTGCTCCTACGACGTCCATCTGATGACCAAATCTTGGAGGTAACTAGCCACCTCTATGGGGGCACCACGAACACCAACATCTTTCGGGATCGAGATTACGATAGTTCGTTTGCGCCCATGATCAATACTGGGAGCCTAGAGTTGGTCAGCCAGTTCGAAACTCGAGGAAGCCTCACCTAAGCTTTTTCTCAGAACCTCCAGCTCACCCAAACTGGAGACGTCTTCTATCCCGGCAAATAAACCACAAAAGAGATCCTCATCTCCATGAGCTCCTTCACTATGGAATGTTTCTATGACTTAAGTATCACGTATCAAAGAATCGGAGACTGAAGGGAACAAGGGGTAATCTCCATCTCTATTACCCTCCGAGGATCTTTTGAAGCACTACCTCTATCTTGGGGAGCCTCAAGCTCGTTCTCTGCGTCGGCATCCATCTCCTCTTCAATGGACTCTTTTCCCCGATAAAAAATTCCTTCAATTACTTTAAGGTTGATGATTTGGACCAATGTCTCCTTCCTGACCTTATTAAGCCCAAGCCGATTAGCGTCAATCTCTACAGGTTCAAAGCCTTCCGAGCCCCTGCGCGATCCGCGTGACATTTTTGTGCGGCCGCGCAGGTAGGTAAGCCACGGGCCAATAGTTTTCTATAAATAGGAAACTTGGGCCTCCTTTTAACCTTTTCGCAAACTGTTCATCTGAGAGCCCTTTTTACTGTTCACCCGTGTATTGTGTGCAAGATTTTTATCATCATTAATTCTTGGTAACAATTAATTTATTTTTAAATTCTTAGTTTAATTTTTGTTTAATGTAATTGATTTCCAGTAGATTAACTTCTTAATTTTTTCTTTTCTTCTTCCTCGTTGATATTAGTTAATTCTGAGAATAGGTTTTTGAACATTTATGAAAGTGGGCATTTGTTCTTAATTGAAATAACTGAGTAGGGACACTTAGGATGTTAAACAATTAGACTAAAAAGAATAAAATTGCCGAGTTAATTTTGCCCTACGCGGACACACAATATTTATGTGCGGTCCGCGTGAATTGTTTGATAATAAAGAATTCTTTAGCGCGGTCGCTTGTCCATTTCTGTGCAGTCCGCGTGAACCAGCGCGACCGCGGTCCAAAATAGTGCAGACCGCGTGGCCAAAATTCACATAGTTTAAATTCTAAGTGTTTGAGTTGTGCAGACCACATGGCATTTTTGTGCGGTCTGCGTTGGACCTAAGCGGCCACAATCCATAACAGTGCGGTCCGCGTATGTCATGTTTAGAGAATGGGAAATTTTGTTGTCTAGCCTGTGCGGACCGCGTGACATAATTGTGCGGTCCACGTTGGACCTACGCTGCCGCAATCTAAAATAGTGCGGTCCGTGTAGGTCAGGTTCAGAGGGATGTTAATTCTACTTGTTTGCATGTGCGGACAGCATGAATTTTATGTGTGTTCCACATCCCTCCTGTCTATAATAATGTCTACAATCATGCTTTACCTTTTGAACTGTCCACAACTCATGTGCTTCCACTGACACTTTTAGACTTGTATCTCTTGCAGAAAATGGTAAAACATCATAGAGGCGGACAATCACAATGTGGGGGAAAAGATAAGCAACCTGAGAGGGGTGGTTCTTCCCAAGGGAAATCAGTTAGAAGAGTGGTAAAGCTCACTACCAAGGACCGGGAAATTATAAAGAAAAATAGGAAGTTTATTCGGACATCCGACACGGCTGCTTCCCAGTCTACTGGTAGTGAATTTTCCCCTCACGAAGTGTGACTTCGGAGTCCGTACCAACACACATGTCCATAGAGGTACCGGCACATGAATCATCTTCTCTTTAACAATCAAATGAGGCCACCTCCAAGTGGCCAATGAATGTGGTGTCTTCGGATTCGTCTGATGGGTCCGGATCTGAAAAGGGTAGTGATGATAAATACTGCACTTCTCCCACAGCTTCAGTGTCTGGGGAGAGTGGAGAAAAAGAGGAAGGAGTTTATCCACAAGTGGGGGGATAGAGCGGACTAGGAAATCGGAGGTTTGGGAAGATAGATTCGTTAGTCAGGTTGCTTTCCACCGGTTTAGGGAGTGGTGGCCCAAGAGAAAGCTCATCCCGGAGAGGAGATTTATTGATGCTGACTTAGTTCCTCATAACCCTCATGTGCAAGCACAGTTCTATGCGAGAGAGGGTTGGAGCTTCTTCAAAGAAGGAATGGGTATGGCAAATGAACACATGGTGAAGGAATTCTATAGCAACGTTCACCATATAGTTCGAGGCTCCACAACTACAAAGGTGAGGGATAAGATCGTGCTTTTTGATACAAAGTCCCTTAATGATTTCTTGGGGTTTTTGGAGGAGGACAACTCTCAATACATGAATAAGTTGGATTTGAAAGACATCCGTGGTTGGATGAGATTTTAGCGGCTCCAGGAAAAGTCCCGGTGTGGCTCAGCGTACAAGAAAAGATACTCCGTAACACCCTAAATTTTGAAGCAAAATGGTGATTGACTTTCGTGTGCAATCGGCTTGACCTGACCACACATGACCACTCCATCCCCATTGATCGTGTTGTATTGGTTGCTTCTATCATGGACAGATTCCCATTTAATGTGGGCAAAATTATGCAGAGGTTGATTTCCACGGTGTAACAAAACAAAGACGAACTACCCCTTCCCCAACACATTGACACTATATTTCAAAGATGGGGGTGAAAAAGAAGGGATATGATGTTATGGTACCAGCAGTGAGCCCATATTCGTGGTATGATCAAAAAGGTCCCGACAACCCAAAAATGGCTAAGAAAAGACAAGCCTACACTTCTTCCGCAGCTGGCCAATCTAAAGAGCCAACTGCCATTGAGCAGCCTACTCATTCTACTACAGTGCCCCCAGGACCATCCACAGCACCCCCTTCTACCTCAGCTGATCTGGTGATTCCAGTATCAAAGACTCACAGATTCACAGCCAACCAGCTCACGCACTCATTAGCCTGTCTGAACAACTAGATGTCGGTAGCGACATCCAAGTTGTACAGGCTCAGCGAGCATCGGTGACTGTTGAGGTACCTGCTTCTATTGAGGAGACCTTAATGAAAATCCTGGCCAACCAGGAGCAGATGATGAAAAAGCAGGATTCCTTGGCCAAGGCAGTTGGTGAGCACAGCAAGGCACTCAAAAGCTTTCCAAGGAGCACAGTAAGCTGAGGAAGACTAAGGCATCGATGGAAGAGGTGGCAACTTTGAAGGAGCAGGTGGACAAGCTAGTGGCGGATCAGCTGGCAGTAGACTTGTTATTTGAGGAGCCAGTTGTAGACCCACTACTTGAGCAACCACAAGAGGAGGAGCATAGGTCAATGAAGAAAAGGGAACTCCCCAACACTAAAGGAGTTGTGATATCAGTCGCTCCTGAGCCTGAGGGTCCTTCAGTTGATGAGCCAGAGTCTGAGCAGGCACCTGTCCCAGTAGCACAGCAGCAACAAGTTGGGGACCAGTCTGATGTCCCTGTCAGTACAGAGGACACAGGTGCCACTGACCCACATAGAGCAGCTGATGAGGCTTGAGGGGCCACTATCCTTTACCTGCCTTTTTGGTGTTTTATTTGGTAGTTAGCAATGGGGAAAATGCTAGCTCTTATTTGTGGGGGTGTGGCCCTACTTTTCTATTATGGATGACTGTATATACTTTACATATTACTATATTCAGAGTCATAGATGGTTTGTATATAATCTTTCATTTTGGAACTCCTTTAATTGTATATTCGACTTCTCATGTGTACATATTCATTTGGCTATCATTTGAGTTTTCTCTCTCTTTATGTTATTTTCATTAAAAAATTTCGGTTTGGTGCAAAGTTAGGCTCGTAGCGTCTTCTTGGTTTAACTTTGATATTGCAATAATCCCTTGGTTTTCTTAATGCCACGGTTCTTTCCAAAGGTAGAGTGTTGTGTGAACCGGGTGGCTCATCCCAATGATAGATAGCGTGCCAACTTCCTTAAGGGTTGAGTCAGTTTTTGAGTTTTTCTTTTGGATTATCAAGTTTTTCATAGTTAAGAGTACCTCAGGAAAATCTTCACTTGGGCCTAGCACATTTTCCTTTGATCTTATGGTCAAAGACATTAAGTTGTGTTTAAGATAGTGAAAGTCATGTCCTTGAGACTCTTGTGTTGACCAAACAATCATCATGTGGTCAAATATGGGCCATTGTGCGCTTTAATCTTGACTAAGTTCGTTCTGGGCCCTCGACTCCGTCTTTGGCAATCCTGGAGTATATGTGTGGCGAGAATTCGATTTATGAGCCCAAGGTGACAATGGTCTAGAACTTGTCCCGAATGTTTATTGACGCAAAATAATAGGTGGAACTCGACTTGAGATGTGATTGTAAGCTATCCTTGATCCAAAAATGCTAATTTGATCCATTTCGTGACCTACCAATGCAACGATCCCTAGTCCACCCCTTTTGAGCCTTAGCCTTTTTCTTTCAGAACCCAAGTTACAAACCTATACCCGTGTTCAATGAAACCCTCTCCTGGCACCCAAAAATCTTCCCTTGACTAATGGCATAAATCTAAGTTTGGGGGAGAGAAATTTGGTAGAAAAGGCAATAAATGCAAAAAGGAAAAGAAAGGAAATGAAAAGGATGAAAAAGGGCAAAAAGAAAGACAAAAGTGAAAAAGACCCAAAGAGGAAACTCAAAGTCAACAAAAAGTGGAAAAGGATGCGAAAAAGTGAGCAAAAAGGAGAAAGGTTTGAAATGCAAAAGAAAGAGCGACATTGTGTCTCTCTAACCCATGGAAAGAAGAATCACTCAACCGAGTCAAGAAAGTGTGCCAAAACGAATCAAAAAGAAGTGCTTAGGGGAAGATTGAACTCATATGGACGAAAACATATCCTACCTTTACCCAAAAATCCTTCACAATGACTCCGAAAAAGCCCTATATGATCTCGAGTTGGGGGAAGTCTACATTAGTGGATACTTACATGAAGGGCAAGAATATGATACTTAGAGCCGGACTTAGGGTCTCTTCTTTGAGAGAGATGAAAGAAGAATCCATTTTCCTCAATTTGTGTGCAATTACTCTAAAAGGTGAGGTCCATTTAGGGAGAGTCGAAGAAGTTTGAGTTTAGGTTCGACAATAACCAAAGTTCTTGAGAAAGGTTCCTTGATGAAATGTGTCAACCCTTGAAGCTCTTGTGTCACACTTAATCTATAAGTTTTCAAAGTTTTAAATGTATCAATGATGCATTTGAATTGAGAGCAATTGTTAGTCCTAATTGATGCTTGATTGAGGTCACTTTAGGAGAAACACGAATTACTTGGATGTTTTCTATTGAGAGGCAGGTCTCATCTTATTTGCTTGAGGACACGCAAAGGTTTAAGTTTGGGGGAGTTGATAACCGTGAATTATGCATGTTCTATACCCATTCTTACCTAAGCTTTGTGCATAAATTGGTCTTAATTAGTTTGGAATTGCTTATAAGTTTTGTTTGATTGCAGGTTTGAGCGAGAAGATGATGAATATAACAAATAAGCTCAAAAAGGAGTGAAACTTGCCAATCGCCAGAAGATAACCGAAACTTGGGAAAAAGAGACTTGCGCGGCCCGCACTGTTTTTTCATGTGGCCGCACAGGAATGTTTAGAGAATAGACAAGGTGTCAGCCCAAGCTGCATAGTCCGCACTTTTTTGTCTTGCGGCCGCGTAGAAAAGTTCAGAAAGGTATTTTAGGAAGAAGACACAGTCCATTTCCACGCGGTCCGCAAAGAAGATGATCAGAGGCTAAAATTTCTAAGGAAATATTCCACGCGGCCGCACACCAAATCAGTGCGGTCTGCGTGGATGAAAGATCAGATAGTCATTGCAAGGATGAATTACATAGTGCGGCCGCGATTCATATTTACGCGGTCCGCTTCAATTGCCTTGTGCGGCCGTGCACATTTTTATGCGGTCCGCATCACTTGCCTTATGCATCCGCGTGACATTTGTACGAGGTCTGCATCCTCTAGTCCAGAAGCACAAATCTGAAGACCATTTTCCCTACGTGGCCGCATGTCAGTTCTATGCTGTCCGCGCCAGACCCTCAGGGGTATTTTTGTCCGGTTTTTCCTGTGGAGTATAAATAGAACATTTTACTTTTTAAGGTCAAGTTTTGTAATCTGTTTTAGCAGTTGAGCATGAGACACTTCATATTAGCCTACTTTAGGCAATTTTCTCATACATTTAGCATGGATTCAAGTGGTTTAACATTGTAATTTTAGTATGTCAATTTCTTCTATTTCTCCTATTTCCATGTCTAGCTAAACCCATTAGCTAGGGTTGTGGATTAACCCTAGTATGGGTAATTAATGGGTATTTTGCTTAATGTTTGGATGATTGTGGGTGTTTGGTATTTGGGTTAATTGTATGTTTTCACTTGGATTTGGTCGTTGCAAACACTAAGTCTAGCTTAGTGGGTCTTGACTCTACTTGAGAAAGAAAGTCTATGACCTCAAAATTAACCCAACAAGGATTTGGGATGGACCTATGAGAATGATAGTGCCAAGTAACGAGTTAAACATCGAGAAAGTAATTACCCTACTTGAACCATTAGTTGCTTGAGCAAATTAGCCTACCCAATTGGTCTTGAAAGAGTCAATTGGGAAAAATCACTCTCTCTACCGAGAGGTGTGAGAGTGAGTTCTAAGTGCAACGGTTATCCATATTTCCTATATTGTAATCCTTACATTAGAATTCTATACCCGTTAGTTAGTCACCTAGGCGAGTGCTACGACCCTAGTGCTTTCTCTATTATTGCATACAACTAGCATCATTATCTAGTATACTTTAGCTTACAATTGTAGTTGATAAATTTAGTTGATAAATAATAGAAAAAAACAAAAATAATAGAAGCAAAATTAGGAGCTAAATCACTTTCATAGACTTCGCAAATACTCGACTCCCATAACTAGCTCCTTGAGGAAATTGACCCTGAATCCACTATCGGGTAAAAGTTGTTAGCTCCCACTCTTCCCAAGGGTTGAGTCTGTACCAAACAATAGTCCCCTTGTTTTTTGTAGTATAATGATAAAAAATGAATTTAGTGCTCTATCTTTACCCCGGTTTGTCATGATGTCATCGACATGATGTAAGCGATAGAAGTGACCGAAATATCCCGTCGGTTCAATTTCCTAGGCATTTAAGGTGCGTAAGTTGTCGGTCGATCACTAGCAACTTTGAACTGTTGCCATGAAGCCCATAAATAGGCCTCTTTTCCACTCTTTCAAACTTTACTTTTAATATCTTCTAATCTAATCTTTAAAACTCCTTGAATCCTTCAAGTTCTTTTTTCGTAAATCTTCAAGTTACATTGCCAACCTCTTTTTTCCAAAACATTGAATATCCTAATCCCCGTTCTTCCTTGTTTACAAAATGGAAAATACCTCCAAAACTGTTATGGAGAAAGAGTAAATATTCTCGTCTCTACCAGCTGGCAAGCAACTGGCGGCGGAGCCACACCCTAAAGAATTTTTCCCTCCGTCGTGCGTTCTTGAGTCTAACTTTAAGGTTGAAAAGACCCCCTCGGTTCCAGGACAATGCGAGCCAATGTCGAGATACATATGTACAGTCACATGCGACCTCCTAGACCAAGTGAAGAAGGATTGCAGCTGGTAAATAAGCACATGGTGGTGCCCTCGCCTGAGGAATCAATCACTAAAGTATAAGGTAGGATTTCTGAGTATTTACTGTGAGCATGTGATTTTTTCCTATTCAAAATACTCCTACAAAATTAGAGAAATGGATTTTTCCCAACTATTTGTAATTTTATAGAATTTTTTGTTGGATTTTATTAATTATTGCATTTTTGTGCACTTTTAGTTTTTGATAAAATCATGAAAATGCCCTAAAAATATCAAAAACATCATGCATTGCATATTCGATTTTGTGTTCATATTTTAGGATTAATTAGTTAAATAATTACTTTATTAAAATGAAAACCACAAAAATTATCATTCATTTACATTTTTTCTAGCTTTAAATGCTTAAATAGTATTTTTCTCTTCATTAATTTTGGATTAGCTAATTTTTGTAAATACTATAAATAGATAATTAATTTAATTTTATAATTTAGATTAATTTAGGATTTAATATAGGATTTTAATTAATTAAAGAAAAGAAAAGGAGAACAAAAAATAGAGAGAAAAGAATTTGGAAAATGATTAAGTTGGTTTTGAAGTTGGGCCAAATGTTAATACACAAACTCCAGCCCAATTATTTATTAAAATCCCGTTCAAACCCAGCCCAATCCCATAAATAAATCCAACACCCTCACCAAAACGACCCTATTTCACGCGTTCTTTCATCACAACCGTTGGATTTATTCAATCCAACGGCTCAGCACTTAACTCACATTTTACATATAACTGTCCTAAAACCAGACCCCCCATAAACCCTTCTCTCATTACACTCTTATCTCTTTCAGAGAAAGCCCCTAGCCGCCCCATTTATCCCTCGCCGGCTCCGCCTCTTTTCGTCGCCCAGAAATCGCCTTACGGCGGCGGAGCATCCCCAAGCCGCCCCAAATTAACACCATGGAATCACTTCACCCTCCCCTTCCCATATATCCAAACCATTTCTTTCAAACAAATCCAGAACTCCTTGAATCTTAAATCTAAGATCCACAAAACCCTAACTTTTTCCCCTTTTTGATTTTTCATTCAATTTCTTGTTTGTTTGAACCTAAGACTTCCATTAGTCGACTGTTCTTGTTGGGAATAGTCTATTAATGGTCGTCGAAGTTCATTTTACCCCGATGAATCCTATCTGAATTCTTGACTGGTCCAAATGTGAAGCTAGTCTTTGGTAACTCCTTTTTCATTCTTTTCTGTGTTGATTCATCTCTTTCATCTTCTTTCTTCGTTTTATTCGCATGTTTTAGGTTTGAAATTTTAGGATTTCTGTTTTTTTTTGTTCATGACTGTTTTGTTTGTTTATTTGGCATCTGTTTATTAGAGTAACTGAAGCATGCTAAATTTATCATCTTAATTTCGATTTCAATTTGTTAAGTTCAGGATTAATTTGGTTTAATTTTTAGGGTTTTGATAAATTGTTGTTCTGTTTTCTTTTTTATGTTTGTTTCTCTTTTATATATTTATTTTAAGGTTTAGTTAAATTGATTAGGAGCTAATTAACAATCCGTCGGACCTATTTCTGATTAGATTTAGATTACCTTAGCCTTAACTTGATTTAATTTGTTTAATTGAAACTAGTTAAGTTTGATTTCTATGTTTTCTTTACATAAGCGTTCAGGACTTTGATAGTTGTCGTTTGGTTACAAGTTAAATGCAATGTTTGTTTAGATTTAGTTGGTTAAAACTTGTCAATTAGGTTTAAACCTTAAAATTGAGACCTAGACTTTAGTTTAGTTTAAGAAATAAAATGTAATACCCTAGGGCTACAAACTGAAGCAAGTTTAAGAAGCCCTAACCATCTAGCTGGCTTTAGAAAGTCCTAAAGGGATTTCTAGAATCGCAATAGGATCAGATTTGTTTAGGACTGAAATATCTAGTAATTGAAAGGGTACAATTAGGTTTTACATTAGGTAAAAATCAGAAAGTTTCAGATTTTGGACAGTTGTCCCCATTTTAGCATAAAAATGTTGGGATTATGCTGAAAAAAGAACATTCAACTGTCAAAGATGTTGTACTATTCTAACATTTCATAATTTAGGTTAAAATATTCTATGTTTGATGCTATTTATTATTTCCTATATAAAAAAAAGTTACTCCTACACACTGATGAGATTTTCTGACCCTAAAAAATTCAAAAGTTTTAGCTCTAATGCTTCATTAAGAGTGGATCAAATTTTCTGTTTTTTTACATAAAAAAAAGAATGTTCAAGCAAATTTCCTGGAATTTCTGGTGCTCTAAGTTTAAAATATGGTTTAAGCTTTGGAGTTGTGTGGTTTGTTGTTGTATGTTGCTGATTCTTTTGAAGTTTCATTGCTGATTTTCTATTGCTTCTCAGATATTGTCTCATTTTGTACTTTGATGTATCCAGGTATCTCCGTGAGCTTTGAATTGACAAAAATGAAGTTGTAACGTGTTGTCCTGGAATAGAACATCAGATCTTTTTCTTTTGCTTGATGTCTTCTATTTTGTTTGGTTTCATAATTTCTTTTCGGTTTGGCTTAAGTACTACTAACACTGATGTTCTATTCTATAGTGTATCCACAATATTTAGGTGTTTAAAGGTTTGAATTAGTTTAGTTGTTTCATGTATGGCCTAACAGTTTGCTATGCTTAACAGCTGTAATTTATTCGGACTTTGTTAAAAACTGTTGACTGTATCTTGTATATATGTGTTTAAATTGCTGAGTATTATCATTTGAATCACCTTATTTTTTAATGTTGTTAGATTAATGGCATGTTTAAGTTTAAGGTAAGTTATGAATGAGTTTAGGATTTGACCTTTTGTTGTTGATACTAGCAGCATGTTGATAAGTTAATTTATAATGGTTGATTGGTACTCTGAATTTTCAGTAATTTGGTATTATATTTTGGTACACAAATGAAATCAAGCCTAATTAAGGCCATGACATTAAAGGCTACCTAGGTAAAATGATTAGGTCTGATGCTAGCCCATATGAGGCGGCCTGGCTTAGACTAAGCTCAATATGACCATGCCCTCGATTTCTTTCACTGATGGGTTCAATTCTCAGCCCAATTAGCTTTAGAAATTTTTTATCTATTAAGTTATTTCTGTTAAAGATAGGTTTTAACTTTGAATGTTTGTATTTGAGAAATTGGGCATGTACTGGCCCAAGGGAAAGCTGCCAGGACAAAACTAGGCTTGCTTGTTCCGTTGTCCTCCTTCTCGGGGCTCAATTTCGAGCCCAGCCAGCACCAACCGCATTTCTTTTACAAAATTTTCCTTAGATAGTATAATTGGGTTGTTTCTGGCCTAATGTTCTCCGAAACAAATTTAAAGGTTAACATATCTACCACAAGTGTATATAATTGGTATGTCCTATATCAAACTTCGAATTAGTTTTAAATATGAACATCTGTAGTTTGCTTTAGTTGAGTAAAATCTTTTGAAATAAAATAAGGTGTGCCATCCACGAAAGAATCCCATAATTTATGGCCCTCATATTAATATCGAAACTAGTGTGGAAAATACTTTGAACATTCATAACTAGTATAGAAAACACTTCGAGCATTCATAGTTTTCTTTAGTCGCATTTATAATAAAATTTTCATAGCTACGGGGATGGTTCCAGTAACGTAGTTGTGATACGTAATTTCTAAATCTGGGGGTACATTTATGTGATCCGACCATAACTTCTAATAATGTTAATAAAATTAAACATGTTGTAGATCGCGGTTACAATTCCCGTGACACGATTTGTAATGTGTATCAAACAAACAAATGTACGGCAATAGTAACTTGTTCCAGAATAATTCCATAAATAGTTAAAGTGGTCAAACATAAAAATGCACATTAGGTTTAAAACATGTAATAAATCAGATAATTAGGCCAATATAAATAGCTAAGCGACCGTCTCGAATCACGGAACCCGAGAATGCCTAACACCTTCTCCCGGGTTAACAGAATTTCGTACTCAAAATTTTTGGTTTTGCAAACTTTTAAGTAAAGTCAATTTCCTCGATTTGGGGTTTAAAAATAAGTTGGTGACTTGGGACACTAAATAAACTATTCCATATGGTGATGAAAAATTGAAATAAAATAATCCATCTTGATTAATTTTACTTTAATTAGAAAAACTCTCTTATATCCCCTCTCGGGTGGTAAAAAAGAGATGTGACATTTACACCTACCTTGTCACGTTGGGTCCTTTAGATCTAATTATCGAGTACCTCTACAAGAAGAACGAGGTCACCCTCGGCCAAATTCATCCTTCTTTTTGGAGGATAAAGATACTACTTCGATTTTTTATGAGCAAAGTCGAGGGGGTTCCCTTTACCCTTGACCATCTCATTCTCCTGTATAGCCACCGACTTTATCGAGGAAGATTAGTAAAGCTTCAGCGTCGGGCCAAAAAGGCAGTCTTCTTGAACAGAGATAAGGAAAAGGACCGGGGTTGGATGGGTCATTTTATCTTAGTAAATGGAATATGAAATGTAAGTTTAATTCCATCTTTTAACTTATGTTTATTATCTCCACCTTTTCATTCTTTCTTACTGGCATTTTATTTGGTACAGTCGTTGCCTGGATGCCATGTGTGATTCCCTATCTCGATAACTGGGCAGGAGCCTAGTATCGACTTTGGAATACACTGAGTATGCATGGCACGAGTTCTTGGAGGGTCGATTGGAGACCCAAAACCATGGGGAACATGACCGGCGCCTGACCGGGTTGCCCCAGTCAAGCGGACCTGGGTGCCTTTCATTCCCACGCGTTACCCTTGTGTTGATTGTTTCTCATTAACCAAATATCTTACTAACCATGAATGATTTCACATTAATCAAATAAAACCATACAAGTGATTCATTAACAAGTTTGCAGTTTTTACAACGCCCGACATAACATAATGTATACATAATACTGGAGTCCCACAGTTTACATGTCTACAGAGCCTCTAGGATACAAAAAAAAGGGAATACAATACTTGCCGGTAACAAGGCTCCGGCTATACCTTACAAAACCAAAATGAAATCTAAACAAAAGTGGCATGAACCACACGGGGCCCCAAGGAAGAAAAGGGGCTCACCAAAACGGGCAGTGGAAGGAGAAGGATACTACTGCCGATGAGCTGAAGTGCCTGCTACTGATCCACCTACAATCATAACACGAATGTAGCGTCCCCGGCAAAAGGGACGTCAGTACACTTGAATTGTACCGGCATGTATGGACAAACTTTGTCCCAAGTAAACTCAAGCCATTGAATTACATCAACAATTAATTAAGCCAGCCAACCATGTTTCCACATTTTCCTCATTTCAAATAATTCTCAACACAAAGCACTTTCTACGATCAACCAATTTAACAATAACCAATCAATCACGTAAAGCACAAGTAGTCAAACAAAGGGCAATCAGTGCCCCACAGGTTGCAAACTCTCCTGTTGTCTCCTTTCACAATTTCACATTATTGATTTTTGTATCAATTTTCAATAGCGATTTCGATCGCCTTCCACCCTTATTACCCCTGACCACCCTTATTACCTCGGCCACCCTTATCACTCCAACCCACACCTTATTTCTTCATGTTGCGGCGCGCAACCCGATCCCACCGTACAGTTTTCAAACACAACAAGCACAAACAGCAGATAAGGTGCTACACACAATTACAACAAGTTCAAATAAGCAACTTACAGGTTGGTTCATGTTCACAATTACTTCTCAAGCCAATATCACAACCAAGTTACAAATGTTCCAAAAATCAAGAGTATTCATACCGTATTGTTCAATGACTTACCAATCCTCAAGTGTTTCGTTTCTTTTCCACAAAGTACCATATATGCCATTATAGCCATTATTCACGATTCTTTTACCAAATTAAACTCTCATTTTACATCCCTCATAGCTCAACAACAACCTTTGAATATCCAACAACAACATCAAGAATTTCACACAATTTGTCAATTTAACACGAACCAAACAAACTTCACACATATAGGCGATTTCACAAGAACCAAAATTAGCCATACATACCTGGTGATGAGTTTTCTTCCTACTTTATGCTTACCCAAGATATCCTACTCTTGCCAACCTTGTTCTTGAAGACTCTTACTTCCACTCACTTCTTTTTACTAGAAATCAAGTTCAATAATCATGCATGAGTGTAAAAATTCTATTTTCAAAAGCTATTATATGCAAACCTCTCTTTACCCAATTTAAAACTGAAAATTAAAGAAAATAGTTAGGGTTTTTACCTTGAAAAGATTGGGAAAGTTGAATCCTTGCCCTAGGATCCCTTGGAATTAAGTGGTTGGAACAATCCTTGAAGATAAAGAACTTCTCTCTCTAAAACCCCTCTCTTCTCTCTCTAATTTTGGTAAGATGATATGAGAAAATGAGGGTGAAAGGTGTTATATTAAAGAAGAGATCGGGTCAAAATGTTACAAAAATCTGGACCGGGTCAATTATGCGGTGCAGAATCAACATGCGGTCCGCATAGTGACCGCAGAATGGCCTCAAAAATTACTCAAGTTCTGTTACATAATGCGACCAATATGCGGTCCGCATTCTTGATCTGCGGTCGCAAAGTGCACCGCAGATTCACTATGCGATCGCATATCGACCGCATTTTCAACATGATTTTTGGGAGACTTTCTGGAAAGCTTTGCGGCAAGAATGCGGTCCGCATAGCAGATTTGCGGTCGCATTCTTGACCGCAAAATTGACACTTTTCGGAAAAATTAATTCTCTACATTTTTGAAACTTAAATCACTACCATTTTTGAAGAATTCTACGCATTCCTAACACATTATTCGGACCATGAGAATACACTGAGTATGCATGGCACGAGTTCTTGGAGGGTCGATTGGAGACCCAAAACCATGGTAAGTTTTTGTGTAATCCGACAACTCTAACTACTTTCCGAATTTCCTTTTGATTTCATTTATCCTTCTTTTGCAGGTCATAGGAAGGACGTTCTGATGAGGCCCCTATCTGGTGATGAAGAAAACATTCCCCAACCGTCTTCTCCGAAATAGAGAGAGGCTTCGAGCTCCACAACGAGCAAAATCCTAAAAACAAGCGAACTCGTAGGGGGAATGTCATCCCTTTGACAATGGGCTCAGTCCTCAGGTTACGAGTTGAGACCAAAGAGGGTGAATAGGAAGAAGAAAATAAAAATGATTCCAAACTGATATCTCGTGCATGAGCGAGCACCTGGGCCTAGAAAGCTTTGGAATCAGTGGAAATCGATAATGACTAGTCACGATGATTTCGAGGACGAGGCTTCGGTCCAAGTCCATAAGCTTAAGGGAATCGAAGATGTTTTGCCTCGGGGTAAAGAGGCCATTGAAGAGGCTAGATGCTGACACAGAAACAAGGTCAAGGCTCATCAAGATGGAGGCAGTACTTTAAAAGACCCTCGGGGGCAATAGAGATTAGGGGTTCCCTCTTGTTTCCTTCGGTCTCCGATTCTTTGATACGTGATGCTCAAGTGATGGAGACTTGCCATGGGCAAGGATCCCACAGAGAGAAGGATATTTCCATGGTTTTATTTGTTGGGATAGAAGATGTCATTGATCCAGATGACTTGGAGGTTCCGAGAAAAATCTCGGGGTGAGGCTTCCTCGAGTTCCAAACTGACTGACCAGTTCCTAGCTCCTAGTGTCGATTATGGGCACAATCGAACTATCATGATCACAGTCCTGAAAGATGCTTGTATTCTTGGTGCCCCTATAGGGTTGGCCAACTATATCCAGGGTCTGGTCACAGAGGAAGATCGAGACTAGATGGACATGGTGGGAGCACATTGTCTTTTCAATGAAGCCCAATAGGCTTTAAACTAGGTAATCCCTGATTCTTCTATCCATTTTTGTACTTAGGTTTTTCCCCTTTAGTATAATTTTTCCCTTATTTGTTTACAAGTTTTAGTGTTTCATCATGAAGCTTTTCTATAATTCCGAGTGGAGCTGAACCGTTAGGAGGCTGATATCTAGCGGCTCACCGAGGAGAAGTTTTTTAGTGAGCAAACAGAAGAAGAAATCAAGGGCATCCGAGCTGAACTGGTCGCGACTTAGAAAGAATAGAGTGAACTGACCAAGTAGGTAATAAAAGTCTAAACTCAAGGCGTCATTTCAGTAGTGTTGGATAACGATTCAATCTCACAGGTCCAACAACTGCACGAGATGATCCGGGTAACTCTGTGGAGAGGTAGATACGGTGAAGGCGAAACCATAGCGTGGAAGCAAAATATGGACCGTCTTTCCTCAAAGAAAGAGGCTGCTCGAGCTCAACTATCCTCGGTAAAATCCATCTCCAAGGTATAAAAGAGAAGAACTTGGCACAAGACAGGAAAATTGAAGAGCTCAGGTTCGATTGGTCACAAAACTTGTAGTAGCGAAATCTAAGGCTGAGATAGCCAAGGCTGACGCTGAGGCAATCATGGTCGTCTACTGGTTGACGCTGAAGTCACTCAAGCTTGAAAAACAATGTTGCTGATGCTGCTTATACTCGAGCATACTGGGTTGTCGAGCATCCCAAGTGCTAGTCTCGAAGATAGACTCGCGAAGAGATCTATGCTCCCGGCTTTGACCATGCTACCGAGATCAAAAATACAAAAGAGCTCGAAGACGAAGCCAAAGTATTGGTCTCTTCTAATGATGATGATTTCTGGGAGCATGAGTGGGTCCGAGAGTGAAGAAGACCCTGAAGGTGAAGACGTTGCTTCTGGAGAAGATTAAGTATTTATTTTTTGGGTTTTTTGCATAGAATTTTGATTGGTCCATGTTGCACTTGTAAATAACTTTTGACGTATATAATGGTCCCTCTCTTTGTCTTGTGCATTTTCATTTCATTTTGGACTCATGAAATTTGTGCTTCTTTTATGCCTTATGAAATTGTTGTTCATAGGCATAAAGTTTAGGCAGTTCGACCGAACTGGCATAGTTCTGCGATTGAGTGAGTGCTTGTCAAACTAGAAATAAAGGAACCCTCAGGGTTTTTCTTTCTCAATGAGGATGATCCTTGAACTCGAGAGCAAAAAATAACCCTTAGGCTTAAGAAATAGTCCCTAGGTCAGAATTTATTCAAACTTGAGTTGAAGTATCCCTTAGGCTTAATGATTGACTAAGGACATGCTCGAACTTAGAATTAGGCAACCCTGAGGCTTTCTAATCAAGTGAGAAGGATCTTTCGAGCTTGAAATGAAAGTAGCTCTTAGGCTTTTTGTAAGTTTTGTATTCTGCCAATCTGTACTTTACAAAATGATCATATATATAAGGAGTTTTTCTACCCTTTTCGGGTTTTAAAGTTTTCCCTTTGTTTATTATTTGTGTTCACAAAGTTTATAATGGCTGAGAATTAAATAATGAAGTCATGTTCGAGGGTTCAAACAATTTCGTACTCGTTAAGGTTTCCAAGGCTCGATACTATCGAACCCCTTTGTAATTTTGCTGAGAGTAGCCTTTTTAACCGATTTATGAAAATAATCGAAGGCCTATTTTATTACAGTATTCGGATGTATCCGGACCCTATCAATTTGTTAGTAGCCTTTAGTTTGGGATTTGCCTCTTGGGCTTGTTTCCCCATTATACTTCGAGCTTGTTCGATGTTTTACACCCCGATTGGGGTGGTCGTGGCCTATAAAAATTGAGGGTTGTCTTTTTAAGGTCTTATAATCTCGAGATTTTAATAATTTGGTCTCGTCTATTTTTCCTACGGTAATCCCCGAGTGGGGGTTAATTATTTGATGTGATCGGCCCTTAAGCCTGTTTATATAATAGGTCGAGTATGAAATTGTAAAGTAGGAAATTTTTCGAAGTCATGAGATATTGGCAAGAAAAAATACTTCTTTCAACAGATGATTATACACGTGTACATGTTTGATGTTAGGGATCGATTAGCCTATACGGGTATGGTTCATTCGATTGTTTGGCCATTACAAAATTTACCTATCGAGACCCCACTGTTACGAAGTAATTTCCTTACAACAAAGCTGAAATTCAAGGGTAATGCCCTCCAGTATTCGAGGTTGATTGTAAAGAAGCCTCAGATACTGTTGAATTGTTCTAGGTTAGCACGATCAATGGTTGCCTCATTAAAAACCTTATCGGAAAACCCAATTGGTACAAAACGTGTCTAAAAGAAAATGAGTGCAACGTGTGGTTTTAGACCTAAAGACTTTATGCTGAAGGATCCGTCATTATTCCTGATCGAACACTTGCAATTGGTTAGTATAAAATATAAAAGAAAATGGAGAAGGTCGTACCTTAGCAGTATTATCGCTTTAAGAGTGATACGTTCCAATTGTTTGGTAGTCGCTTGCCACTCATCGTGTTGAGCTTTTAGGATCCATTTCTGATAATATCAAAAACCTGATATGGCCCCTCCCATTCGGACCCAGTTTTCCTTCATTTGGGTTGTGAGTGTTGAGGGTGATCTTTCTTAGCACCAAGTCCCCTATTTTGAAATGTCAAAGATTAGTTCTCCGACTGTTGTACCTTTTAATCCGCTATTTTTCCGTGACCAACCGAATGAGGGCGGTCTCGCATCTTATATCCAATAATTCTAGGCTTGTGTTCATAGCCTTGTTATTTGATTTTTTTGTCGCATATCGAAACCTGATGCTAGGTTCCCCAACCTCAACCGGGATAAGAGCTTCGGCACCATAGACCAAAGAGTATGGTGTTTCCCTGGTACTAGATTTCGACATCGCGTGGTACATCCAAAGAACCTCGGGCAATATCTCTATCTATTTTCCCTTGGTGTTGGACAATCTTTTCTTAAGATTTTGAATGATGATTTTGTTGGTTGATTCGGCTTGTCCGTTCCCGCTGGGATGGTATGGGGTTGATAGAATCCTTTTAATCTTTTGATCCTCGAGAAATTTTGTCAATTTGCTGCAGATGTATTATTTTCCATTGTCACACACGATCTCGGAAGGCATCCTAAATCGACATATAATGTGATCCCAAATAAAGTCTCTGACTTCTTTTTCTCTAACTTTCTCAAAAGACTGTGCTTCAACCCACTTAGAAAAATAATCAGTCATAAATAAAATAAAATGAGCCTTAACCGGGGATAATGGAGAGGGTCAACAATGCCCATTCCCCATTTCATGAATGGCCTTGGGGATAAGACCGAATGGAGCTGCTTCGTGGGATAAGACCTATAATCATGGCCTCATACTCGGCCTCATTGTTAGTTAACTTCGAAGTTTTGATAGACTGTCTAATTATGTTACTCATGGGTGGCTTCAAAATGATTCTCAACCCAAAAACTTTCACGTTCGGAGCACCGTCCGTAAAGAGGGTCCACACCTTCGATGATGTAACTGATTTTAATAGCAATTCCTTTTCAACCTCGGGTATGAGTTCTGTATAAAGTTAGCCATGAAGTCTGCCAAGATTTAGGACTTGACGGCTGTTTGTGGTTGATACTCAATATCGTACCTATTGAGTTCCATGCCCCATTTATCCAATCGTCCTGAAAGATCGGGTTTATGCAAAATATTATGAAGGGGATAGGTAGTTACAACACATATTGGGTGACATTGGAAATATGATATTAATTTCCTAGAGACACTTATTAAAGTAAGCGCTAATTTCTCTAAGTGTGGAGGATCTCGGCCTCACCTAAGGTCCAACTAACATAATAAATAGGGAATTGCGTACCTTTCTCTTCACGAACTAGGACCCTACTTACCGCTATTTTCGAGAACGCCAAGTATAAGTAGAGTTGCTCGTCCGCTTTCGGGGTGTGAAGCCAGTAGAGGTCTTGACAAGTATCATTTTAGTTCTTCTAAGGCTTGATGGCATTCTGGGGTCCATGAAAAATTGCTCTTCTTCTTAAGTAGTGAGAAGAACCGATGACTTCAAAATGAGGACCTCGAGATGAAACGCCCCAGGGCGGCTATACGCCCGATTAGCCTCTACATAGCCTTCACATAATACACAACTTTGATGTCCTCGATAGATTTGATTTTATCGGGGTTGATCTCGCTTCCCCGATTGGACACCATGAAGCTGAGAAACTTGCCCGAGTCGACCCTGAATGCACACTTTTCTGGATTAAGTTTCATGTTGTACCTCCTTAGTATATCGAAGGTCTTCTACAAATGTTTCAAATAGTCTTATACTCGCAGGGACTTAACTAGTATGTCATCAATATAAAATTTCATAGATTTCACTATTTGTTCTTCGAACATTCGATTTATTAGGCGTTGACAAGTAGTACCGGCATTTTTTAGTCCGTACGACATTACGTTATAATAATAGGTGATGTTTTAGTGTTAAACAATGTTTTTTCCTGATCCTTCGGATTCATCTCTATTTGATTGTACCCGGAGTAGGCATCAAGAAAACTGAGAATCTCGTGGCCAGCAATGTCATCTATCATGCAATCGATGTTCGGCAAACGAACACAATACTTATGCAATACCGATATAACTTCGTTGATTGCAAATATTTCTTTGGTTGTAGGTAGTTCATCATACACCATTTTGATTACTTCCGATGTTGGGAACTTCAGGCATTAATGAAGTGTTGAGGGCAATGCCCTCATGTTATGGATCCAAGGCCTTCCGAGCAGTGCATTGTACCTCATGTCACCCTTAATCACATTGAACTTCATTTTTTAGATGGTCCTAGCCATATTTATTGGCACAATGATTTCCCTATTGGTGGTTTCACTCGCCATGTTGAAGACATTAAGTACTCTAGCAGCGGGCACAATTCGATCTTGGAAGCTGAGTTGCCCTATGACCCTTGATCAAATAATGTTTGCTGAGATACCTTGATCAATCAACACACGTGTAACTTGAATTTTATTCATAAGGATAGATATTACTAGTGCATCATTGTGAGGTTGTTCTATCTCTTCTGCATCCTCGTCGTTAAAAGGCAAGGTTTCTTCTAGTAAGTAGTCCCGAGTTTGCTTTTCCCTTGTGATTTTTACATTGGCGTGTTTAAATATCGGTCCTTGAGGAACATCAACTCCCCCAATGATCATCTGAATCACACGTTGTAGCTCTTTATGCTCGTTCCGTCTGTTTGAATCTTTGTTTTTAAAGTGTTTCTTGGCTCGATCACTTAAAAATTCTTGAAGGTGCCCCTTGTTGAATAATCGAGCTACTTTCTCTCTTAGCTGTCCGCAGTCTTCTATTTTATGTCCATGGGTGCCATGATACTTGCATATTTGGTTTGGGTTTCTCAGGGCCAGATCGGTCTACAGAGGTTGAGGCCACCTAGTATATTTGATACGCCCAATGGCCGATAATATGGTAGAACTATCTACACTGAAGTTATATTCTAACAATCAAAGTGCTTCTTTTGACCCTGATATCCATATCGAAACCACTCTTATTGATGAGCTCTTGGGAGATCTGTCCCCGATCATTCCTTATATCATTCCGAACAGGGATGCGCCCATGCCCATTATTTCTTCAATCTCCACTGTATGCATGATATCGATCTCTACTCGATCGTGGTTCTCGGTCGACATCCCTTTTTCTATCCACGGGCCTGTTGGGATAAATCAAACCAGTTGGAGCCCTCAGTTGGTCGTCTTTAACTCTAATCTTTGATTGATATCGATTATGTACATCAGACCAAGTGGTGGCTGGATATTCAATCAAATTTTGCTTTAATTGTTGTAGGGCTATGGAAATCCATTTGTTGAGACCTTGAGTGAAGGTTGAACATCTCAATCAACGGTGACCGGTGGCAAATCCATCCGTCCCATTTGAAATTGAGATATGAATTCCCTGAGAATCCCGTTGTCCTTTTGCCTTGCCTTGAATAGGTCCGACTTTCTAGTTTCAATCTTAATAGCTCCAGCATGCACCTTAAAAAATAATCTGCAAGCATAGCAAAGGAATCAATAGAATTAGGTGGAAAATTATGGTACTATATCATGGCACCCTTTGATAGAGTTTCTCCGAATTTCTTCAGTAACACGGATTCAATTTCGACACCTTCCAAGTCATTTACCTTAATGACACACATATATGAGGTGACGTGCTAGTTTGTATCTGTCGTTCCGTTATATTTTAGAATCTCGGGCATATGGAACTTCTTTGGGATTGGCTTCGGAGCCGCACTTGGGCGGAAAGGCTTTTGGACAAACTTTTTTGAATCAAGACCTTTCAATACTGGTGGTGCCCCCGGGATTTGGTCAACCCTCTAGTTATAAGTTTTCACTTTCTTATCATTTCCTCAATCTTCATTTCCCTTGTCTCGATTCCCTTCTTTAGTTCTTCGAGCATTTTTACGACAGCAAGATTAGTCTTCGATTCTCCCTCATTCGATCTCTTTGGCAACGATTCGGCTCTATGAACAACTTCTTGCGATGGCTCGAGATCGTTTCTGCTTGGTGCACGATTCTGATTTTGGAGTAGTGCTATTGTAGCTTATTCAGTCAGCAACATCATGAATAACATTCAAAGGCTAATTCTGCCTTCTTCACCACTATGTGGTTTATGATCGGCTGCTCGAGTATCTTTGTGGATGCTATTTTAATGGTCGACACTCAAGTTCATTAATGGCAATATGGGAGATGATGTCAATTGGATCCAAGGCCGGGGTCCATCGGGGTTGACTGGAGGCACTCTATTTTTCGGGGCAGGTATGTTGTCATTTTTTGCCGTGGAAACCAATGCCATTATCTATATGTGTGGTTTCTACTTGAGAGTTTGAAATGTTGATCCTGAATTCAAAGATACTTTCAAGAACAAGTGTAAAGCAATGTGTGTTATGCGAATTAATACCAGGCAATCATTATTATCCTTAGCCCCACGGTGTGCGCCAAACTATTTACCCTTAAAGTCGAATGACAATTAAATTTATAAGTGGTTTTAAGGATATGTAATTTCACTAAGCACCAATTGATAAATACGATGATTAATAGTGGAAATGAACAACAAACTAAATCAAACTAGTATTGATATGCAATTCAGCCCTCAAGCTAGTGAATTGAGTGAATGAGAGTAGAGTTACGAAACAAACTAATGGACAAGAGAGTATAAGAGAAAAGAGTATTATATTGCTTTGATATGCGTCAATGTAAGACATTACAACTAGTTAAGGCCATCTTTATATAGTAGAGGAATCCTATTTATAATACAATTCTAATTGCAGAAAGAAATCCCACGATTAGCTAAATAACCGTCCTTAATTTGATATGTTCCAAAATTTTCGCCGTGATTCTCGACCAATCACGGATACCTCACATTTCCGTTATTATGCTATCTTCAGTCTTGCTCGACTTCGACCTCGATCATCACTGGTTTTGATCTCGACAGGTACCTCGAATCCCGAACTCGATACCTTATCCTCGTGTCTCGGTCTGACATACTACAAGACGGATCCTTGATCTATCCCCCTGGTCCCGGTTAATCAGTAAAATCCGGCGGGCCCATTTTTACCCTATATACAAATCTAATTCAAAATGACTATTATTTTGTGTCCCATAAATTTGCATTATTTCTCTACTACTATCATTGTCAATATTTTTTTCACCAATGTTACATGGATGTTTCTTGATGTACATGTATGACAGGTTAGGATGAGTGTGTGGGTACATTATACGAATTGTTCAAAATATACTACTAACTATCAGCACAAAACGGGAAGGTAGGTTTAGCTGGTAACATATGAGTTCACGTGAACTTAATAATTTTTGTCAAATCCTTTATAAATATTAAATAATTCATTAAATATCATAACCTCTATGACTGTTTCAGATACTTCAACACGTCTGTAGGGGGATAATTCCATATATATAGCTTTTGAAATAGGGCATGAGCCAACTACATTTTTATTTTTTTATGGCTTTCCCGTCCAGAATGTGTATCCTCTCTTACTAGCACTTGGTAGTGGTGGTTTTTGCCTCTTGATCTATTTGTAAGGTATCTCTACAAGTCCTGAGTTAGTGTGATTCTTCTTCAATTTGGTTCATTCCTAGAAACACCAATAGATGATAATCAACATTGTGAAATACCAACTGGACAGCTATGACTAATGCTCATAGGACGGATTGCAATTGAGTTTACATAACATTTTTGGCTGCCATTGTATCACATTTTTGACATTTACCTTCTGATTTTAGGGGGAGGGGTTGGGTGGAGGTGGGGGTGGGGGGATAAAAAAAATAAAAGATCTGATGGAGTGCTAGATAATTGTGAAGAAAGACTTAACACATTTACTCTGCAAGCTTGTTAGCAACATGTGTACGGAAGGCAGTCACAATTTGAAACTTGGTATCGAACCCATAATTTATTTTAGTTACTGATTTGCAGTTAAGTAATTATAAATATTCAATGAATTTTCTAGTATAAATACAAGGTCTAAGCAAAAATTACTAGGTTCATTCGAATCCGCACCTAATATTGTAGCTCCACATATTGTACTGAGATCATTCTTTAGAAGTAGATCCAAAATTTAAACTTGAAAGATTCAATCTTTAAAGTTCTTAGTACTAGTCGACTGTAATTCAAAAATTATTGTGTTAGTCATAATTTAATTTTTGTTGTTTTTTTACTATATATCTATGTTTCACTTCAAAAATACTGGTTCAATTGCACTCAATTGAACTTACAACAAGTAAGATCTTACAAATAATTGTTAAGATTTTATTTGTAAATTCATGATTTGATTGTCAAAGTGGAATAAAGTTGTTATTTCTTTTCTCCTTCAAGTAGGTCCTTGCCATCTATGTTTCGTATGTTTCTAAGTAATGTTCCAAGTCAATCTATTTAATCTTCTAGAAATAATACTATTTGTATTAGCAATGTGATTGATGCTATGGGAATAGCAGGTTTTGGTTTATATTAATAGATTGAAAATTAACAAGGAAATTTGCAGTCAGAGACAAACTGGCAGAAGACAAACAAGAAATGATACAAATAAGAATACAAATGCATATATATAGTCAAACCTCTCTCTCTATAACAACATCCATATATAACAACACTTCACTATAAAAGGGAAGCTTTTTCCGGAACCAATATTCAAGTTATGTTATAATAGTATATGTTTTCTATAACATCACTTCGCTAACATCCAAAAATATTCGGAACGAACGAGGCTGTTATAAAGAGGTTTGACTGTGTATATAGAGAGAGAGAGGGGGGACGGGGGACAATAACAAGAAAGAGAGTAGAGAGACAACACCAAAAGACATGGATTTTCATGCTTGGTGGTAGTTGTGCCTAATGATGAAGCATAAATACAAAAGGTTGAATAAGTATATAATAGGTTTCAGCAAGATTTAGCCATGAAGGAAGAGCAGTTGAATCGAACTTTCATTCAGATATTACAAAGTACCCATGAGTGATGATGTACTGTAATTGAGGGACTTTTAGAGGCTAATCAACTAGATATTCACTTTAATCGATACTGAAAGCAGATCCAGACAACAACAACAACAACAACAACAATAACTACCAGTATAATCCCACAAGGTGGGGTCTGGGGAGGATAATACGTACGCAGACCTTACCCCTATCCGAAAGGACAGAAGGCTGTTTCCAAAAGCAGATCCAGACAGAATTCAGTTTTTAAGATTTGAACTACAGATCTCTATTCTAAGTTTTCTGTTGCATCAAGAAATAACTAATTAAGTAGATGAACTATGAGGTAAGGAGTAAGAACAACCACTGTAAAAATCCTACAGACTTCATGTCACCTTTGATTGGCAGTTATTAGATACAGTATGTACTTGTAGAAGTGGCTGCTGTATAATAATTGAACTAATCCAGTTATAGCTGCTCAACTTGCCCTAGTTCTTGATTTCAGTTTGTGATTCTGTACTGTACAACACCACATCAATATTGGCAAATTAAATCGGTCAGCCGTTCCTTTAGAGGTTAGAAACTAGATGTACTATTACATGTGCCTTGCGCTATGCTTTATAAGCTACCCCTTGGATGATCTCCGCAAGAATTCTGTCACCAAATTTGAAAATGCGGAGGAACTGTTCCTCAATAACTGGTCAGGAGTATCAAACTCGAGAATTTTTCCTGCATCAGACAACATGGATTTTGTCAGCAATGTAATAAATAGTACAACGTGTCTATTCTCAGCTGTTCTATGTCTTCATCTTTTTGAGTTCTTAGCCTGGTGGTGGTTAATGGTTACACTTATATTCGGGAACTACAATTGTCATGCAGTTATATACAAGTAGCTAATACATTAATCATTTCAACTGGTACAGTATTCTCAACATGTACACCTAATTTAGTTGGTTAAGCTGTTTTTCAGTGTTTGTTGTGCTGGTTCTGTATCTTTACCTTCACCAAGAACTAGAACAAGATCATTATCGATGACTGTGGGTATCCGATGAGCCACTGTTATAACTGTGCATCCATATGTTTCTTCTCTTATAGTTTTCTGAATGACATTGTCTGTCTCTGTATCCACTGAAGCAGTAGCTTCATCAAGTACCAATATTCTCCTTTTTTGTAGCAACACCCTAGCTAGGCACACAATCTGCCTTTGACCCACGCTCAAGTTTTCTCCGTCTTCTGCAACTGCACGATTAAATTCTTGATCTTAATTTGAAGATAATTTGTTTCCATTTATGATTATTTATGTATGCTGAAGTTTTTTTATAGGTTGCAAGATAAACATGGAAACTAGTATTTGTACCTGGTGCATCAAGAAGCCTTGGATCCTGCTTCACTATCTCAGCCAAATGACATTTGTGCAACACCTGAAATATGAATACCATTCTAACAGTAAGTTACCAAGTCATACCCTCTCAATTCTAATTAAGAAAAAGAATGTTTATAATTAGTTCGGTAGTTTCAACACTTCTATCGAAACACGTAGCAACTATTCATAAAATCAGCTTCAACACTTAAAAGAGTTTTTCAGCATTTCAGCTACTTTTAATCAGGTAAGCCAATCAGGTTCCAAGTGCAGAACTTTACCTCCCAGATATCATGATCTGAATGTTGTTGTAATGGATCAAGATTAGTCCTAATTGTTCCTTGGAACAAAGTTGGATCTTGTGGTATTATACTCAACCTAGACCTTAGGTCTTCCAAACCAATCCTCGAAATGTCTATTCCATCGATAAGAATGCATCCCTCAGATGGTTCCACAACCCTGAACAGAGCTTGGATCAAAGTAGACTTTCCACTTCCTGTTCTTCCAACTACACCAATTTTCTTTCCCTCCGGAAAGGTGCATGTTATACCTTTTAGTACTCTTGGGAGATCAGGACTGTATTGCACATGAAGATCCTTCATTTCGATTCTTCCTTTTAGCGGCCAATTGGGTTCCGGCCTGGACTTTTCAATTATCAATGGGGCTTCACTAGGAATATTGCTAAACTGAAGTATTCTCTCCACTGAGATCATTTTGTTCTCAACATTGCAAAGGTTCCATATAACCCAAGCTTGGAGAACATTAAGATTTAAGCCATAGGTAGCTGCTAGTCCTGCTAAACCTGCAAAATAGATGAAACATGTGAAAGAAAGATAAAATTGATTTCAGAGATTTTCAGTTGTATAACTTTGACTTCCTTGCTTCTCGTAAGTTCCTATATCTAAGAGTTGTTTTTTATGCGCATCACCAGAGAAGCTGACATTTTTAGCCTAGCGGAAGAAGAATGTATTAAGTTGGATTCATGATATAGAAATGGAAGAGAAGAAAAAAAGCTTACTGGGGTCGATAGCCTTCCGTGGAAGGTTTGCCAGGATGACGAGAAGAAAGAAGAATATCAGATTGAAGAGAAAGTTGATTCGAACACAGAGCCATTCCATTGTAGCAGAGTTGTGAAAGGCAACACGAGAATAATTATCAATGAGCTTCAAGTTCTTATTCAAGAATCGTTCCTCCTGATTAAAACAACGAATGGTTGCTACACCGGTGAGAGATTCAGAGAAATGATGCAGGATTGGAGCTTTCTGAATGCCAATCATCCTTGCCAGTTCTCTAGCAGTGGTAATGTAATATGCCTGTAATAAGAATTGTATCATCAGCACAAAGACCATAATATGAGAATTAAATACTCGTTGTTTGCATTGTAATGTAGCAGTGATACAAAACATTTATTTAGAAGAAATATGCTTCATTCTCTTTCAGTCTGCACTCAGTAAAAAAGTAAATTTCTTGCAGTTAAAATGAATGGGGGACAAAAGTAACTTCAGATTGAGTTACCTGATACCACATGGAGATGCCAAGTATCAGAAGGAAGAGAAAAAAGATCTGCCAGGCAACATGGGACATAAGGACAACAATGCTCAATAATTGAATAAGTGCAAATGCTAGTCCAGCCAATCTATACGGAATATCTGTGTCCACAATGCTTTGGTCTGTAGAAGACTGACAAACAAGAAAACGATGAAGTTAAGAACGGATGCAACCAGAAACTCATGTTTCTAAAACTGAATATAGATATATTTTAAGCCATATAGATCATTTCGGCTGCTACACTCACCCTATTCAGAATTCTGCTGGAAGGAGTGGAGTCGAAGAATGACAAGGGCGCTCGGAAGATTGATGTGATCATCCCAACGTAGAGCTTCTGCGCAGTCTCAATTGCAATAGTTGACAGCATAACTGCTCTTCCTAAGATGAAAAAAGAACTTCCCCCTGACATCAGCACAAATATTCCAATTAATCGCTCTCTAGTAACCCTGCCTTCTTCTTCAGTTCCCCATGCAATCCAGTAGTTGCTTGCCATCTGCAATCCCTGGAAGAGAACTTGACATAGAAGGACCGGAAGTACAAGGGCCCCTTTGTATGCTGAAGTGACAAAAATCGAGTAGACCTGCCATTTAACTCGGCCAGATACTGCGTCTTCGTGCTCAGTTCTTCCTAAGATCTTGTTGTCACAGGTAAGATCTTCAAAACTCTCTTCGACTTCAATTTGGTTATTCTGATGGTTACCCTTGGTCATGCAGCTGCATTTTTGGGAAGGGTTCACCTGATCTAATGATTTGCTGTGAGCCACCATATGTCTTAGGAGCTCACCATCAGGGTCTGTAATCAACTCATTATACTTTCCTGACTGAACAATTCTACCATCTTTCATTACCTAAGCATATCAGATAAGCAGCAAAACTAAGATATAATTGTCTAGTTTAAATCAAGCAACCAAAAACCAATAGCTGAAAACAGTTCAACTTACCAGGATGAGGTCAGAAGCATCTAAAAATTCCAACTGGTGAGTGGCATAAACGACAGTTTTATTATGTAGATGTTGGATTAGGCATTTCTGCAATATGACGAAGGGTTGTAGAACATCAATAAGAGCAACTCGATTACTGGAAAAAAAAATCGATAAAAGTAGGATGTAGTACTTGCCTTGAACATATGAGCTCCAGTTTGTGCATCAACGGCACTGAAAGGGTCATCTAGTATATAGATGTCTGAATCACTATAAATAGCTCTTGCCAACTGAACTCTTTGCTTTTGTCCACCACTTAGGCTCATTCCTCTTTCTCCTACCGAGTTTAGATCTCCATCAGCCCACATCTCAATGTCACGTTTCAAAGCACATCGTTCCACGATATCATCATAACGAGCCTTATTCATTTCCTTGCCAAAAAGAACATTGTCTCTAACAGTGCCCGTCTGAATCCAGGCACTCTGTGGTACAAATGCCTTTGAACCATTAGTCTTGATACTAGATCCAGAAATCCTAGGGATCTCTCCCATAATACTACAGAGTAAGCTTGACTTTCCAGATCCCACTGAACCACAGATTGCCACTTTCCACCCTTTCATGATCCTGATTTTCTCGGTTATCTTAATCGTTGATTTCTTCGACTCATTTGTGCCCCAAGCATACTCTCCTGGCTCAAGTTCAATTGCCACTTCAGATGTATTATAAGGAGTAAGATAGCTTGTTAACTTCTTTTGATCCTCCTCTCTCATGAAGTCTTGAATCCTATCAACTGAAACCTTTGTCTGCGCAATCATGGAAATGAGTTCGGGCAAGTTGTAGATTGGTTCTTGTAGTATCCTGAAAGTTGCTAGTGCTGAGAGAACTGCTCCTGTTGTCAATGGTGTTTTTAACATGATACAAACACCAAAGGTTGCAACTGAAACTAGTGTTGGTGAAGCCCAAAAGAGGAAAGCCACAGCAGAACATGTATAAAGGTATCTCTTAAGCCAACCTCTCTCATTTTCTCTAAGTTGAAGCAGCTTCTTGAAGAAAGTGGACTCCCATGAGTGTAGTTTCAACACTCTCATGCTTTTCAAGGTCTCTGAAGTAGCTTTAATTCTCACGTCCTTCGCTTCCATTATCTTCGAGTGGAGCTGCTCTTGCATATTGGCAAGCGGTGTGTTGCTTACCATAACGAATATGGTCGAAAGAAAAGCAGCAGCAGAGGGAGCAGCACCTAAATTCTTGTACAAGATAACCAAGGCAAGTATAACCTGAACCGGAAGCAGCCAAACTCCATGAATATACCAGCAGAAATCTCCAATTCTCTCAACATCAACATTGATGAAGTTTATGATCTTTCCATCTTTTGTACCACCATACTTGATCGACAAAGTTCTTTTATATATCAATGCCATTAGAGCTGCTCTCACTCGAACACCAATCCTGTGAGCTCCAAAGTACCATTGCCTTTGGGACAGTGACTCAATTGTTTTGGCAAAGAAAAAGATGAATGCTAAAATCATTCCTTCTTGCCAATTGGATTCATCTTTCTTTTCAGACAAAAATTTTACAAAACTTGTTATTAGCAAAGGACCAGTATAGGATGCAATTGTGTTGACTCCTGCAAAAGCAAAACCACAAGCATGTTGTTACAAGACATTTGGGCATAACTTCACACCAATTATTACTTGCACATCAATGTTTGTTTTACTATTTTGTTCATTACTTCAACTTCAAATTGAGATAGTGATCTTGAGTCAGAAATTCATGTCCAAATACTACATTTATTTCAACTTCAACCAAATATTGTGTGCTTAATTGAGTCAAGAATTACCTGCAAAGACAGCATTATAGGCAAGTGGTCTCCAAATCATGTGGAGTATGGCATCAGGGAGGGAGAAATTAGTAGTTTTCTTAGTCCGAAACGCGTCTTCTAACAAAGCAGAAGCTTCACTGGAACTCTCAGAACTAGGAATTGAAGGTATGTGTTCTACTCTCAACTTTTCTTCATGACCTTTGTTGAATAATGGATTAAGCCACAAGAATGTGAGTTGGCTCCAAATGCCAGCATTAGAAAATGCATCATCAGCATCATGACTATTTACTTCTTTCTGAAGAAATGGCTGTTCAATTTCATCGTATTTCTTGGCAGAACAATTAGGCAGGGCATTAAAACATAGGAGAATTGACAATGGTAGGGAAGCAAAATCAATTATATTTGTCTTGGGCAGAAAATGTGGGGTTTTTGTATAAATATTATAATGGTTGAGAAGATGAAGTGAGACTAAAAATATATCAAAAATACTTGAAAAGACCCACCATATAATGAGTAATAATGGCCACCTTTTCTCTCTGTTTAATGTATAGATTGAAATTGCACTTGACAAACTCCATGTCATGACTGAAAAAACAGACTCTTGAAACACAAATGTTTTCAACTTCCACAATTCATGGAAACAAAATCCCAAGTAAGCAATGGCAATGAACAAATTCAATAAAATTGTAATCTTGCTGAAAAATGTGGGCTGTATTTTTTCTGCAAAATCTTCTTCTCTTCTATTTTTCTTGAAAAGTTGTATCAAAAACCATATGAGTAACAGCAAGAAAAAAACAACATTGATTAGCCTCAGAGTAATGTCCATCTTGGTTGAAAGTTGAAACCACAACTCAAAACTTAGCCCTCAAAACCTATTAATAAATAAGACAAAAAGACCAAAGCATTAAAACAAAGATTACAAATATCCATAGAGAATTAAATTGGTACTTATAAAAATAACAATAATACAATGCAAAGTAGAGAAAAGCAGACCTATCAAAAGTACTATGAAGAGAAAGCACGTGCCCCTTTGAAAAGTTGGTGGAATGATGATGAATAGGGAATCAAACAGAATGGTGAATGAAATTATGGATACATAGACTTGGTGTTTTATTTTATTTATTTATTTATTAGTATTTCTTATATGTATGTAATATAATTAAAGATTACTCAGTGCAATCACATCAGTAGATTCCTTATAGAATCTATCCAATAGAAAAATTCCGTATTGAGGATTTTGTCTATGAAATCTCTTCTGTGGAGTCGGCCAAATTTTCCGCTGACTAAAAATGTCTTCATCCATGTCTTCATTTTTTAGTATATGTGTCTTCTTGCAAATTATAGCGTTTTGTCCTTTCAAAACAAAAAATTATACTCCTTAGTATATCGGCCTAGTTTTTTGGAGAATATTTAAAATCATGTCGTTAGTATCTTGACATCAGTTTCAAATGGTCTCATTTGTTCTGATATTTTCTTCGCTTTTATGATAAATAATTATTATATACTTGTAATAGTATTTGACTTTTAAATACACCTATTAAATCATGTCACTAGTATCTTGACATCAGTTTCAAAGTTGGAATATACAGTCAATCACTTTTATAACGCTTCATTTGTTCTAATATTTTTTTTATTTTTATAATAGTTATTATACACTTATAATAGCATTTGACATTTAAATAATTTTGGCCATTATAGATAAAAACTATCCAAATATCAATTAGTTTTCCTTTTCTAATGTTATATATAAAAAATAGGAAAATTATTTAAATTTAAAATCTCAAAATATATGTGTATTTTACTAGTATTGAAGAAAGCTAATTTATTATTAATAAATTCATAACTAAATGATAAAGATTAAACTCTAAGGTACACATTTAAAGCTACAAAAAATAAATTATTTCAAGATTAATGGAATAACTTTGTAAATGTAGCCTGTTTCGTAGATTTCAATCTCTTAATAGCGATATAACACTTGAATTAGCGGAGATTCATATCCAAATTTTCAGCAAAAAGGTATTCAATAGCTTTCACTTGAAGACAATCTAAGAGCTTCACAGTTAAATCTTCTATCTAAATATTTTTTGGCATTTGTCCAATGAAAAAGATATCATGTGCACATCTTCAAATCTTATGTCCTATGCAAAATAGAAACTTTGTGCAATGGAAAAGATTATACGTATATTTTTTAAATTATTATTAGTAACCTTAAAGATTCTATATGGTTGTTATATAGGGCAATTTTATAAAGAGAGTTCTGCTACAGACATGGTTGTTACTATTACATATAAAAAATTATTATAGAGAGGTAAAATATAATTTTAAAAATCGATTCTACTAAAACTTGATTTTCGTAGTAAATAATTGTTATATAGAGATATTGTTATAGCGTGTTCGGACTATACTTGGAATTTGAGCCATTTTACTCCCGGCTATGCTAGTTTCACAAGGACTCTTGAAATTAATTCTGCTAAAAATATAATTTTCCTTAAAAAGCATATAAACATTAAATGCAAATTGTTATGATTGCAGTGAAATAGAGCATTGTTTCGAGCTTTTTATCGAAAAAGTGAGAGGAAATTTAATGAGAATAGTCAAATATCCTATGGGAAAGGTAAGAAAATAATTGGCCAGCCGGAAATATTATTGCTACGGTCAAACTTCTCCCTAACAGTCTTATTTGTTCCGAAATTTTTGAATGTTATTATAGAGGACATATTTTATAACTTAATATTATATTCGCTTCCAAAAAAACTCGACTTTTATAGTGATGATTATTATGGAATTTTTACATGTGTATACCATATAGCAAACCTTATTACCAACCATGTTTAAAGTTTATCTTTATTACATTTAAGCATACCAAGTTTCAATTTATGTACCATAATTCAAATTAAGGCATTAATTAAGTTATCATTTATTATAGCAGTATATTTAGGGATAAAATCTCCCAAATTATTTTGTTACCCGCTTCTCTCTCTTCTAATTTTTAAATTTTTGGTACCTCACCCCCCACCCCCCTCCCCACGATTTTCCCCCATTCTTCTCTAAATAGAAGAGTGAATAGCTATATGCTTCTTAATGCAGTAAAGGTAAAAGATAAGTATTATACCTGTTTCCTACATTTAAAGAACACACAATGTCATCTTATTGTGCTTTCTTGCAACTCTGGTAATTGAACAACCCCTTTCTGGAACGTGTGGCCTCTATGCAGTTTCCGGAACGTGTGGCTTCTATATATTTTTTCTTTTGTTTAGTTCTTTTCCTCTTTTGTTCAGTTTTTTTCCTATTTTTTCGAGGATTCACCCAAGCTTCAATCTGGAAAAAAAGTTGAAGTTATCTCAATCTTTTTCAAAAAAATCAAAAAAGAAACATTCAAAAAAAAAGCTAAAAAATTCAGCCCTCATAATATTTCAGAAAATATATTTTTATTTAATTTTTTCGCGTAGTTTCTGGAAACCTTTTAATTTGTCTCAATTTTGAGGTTTAGTTATCGTTATTTTGTATTTTTATATGAATCGTTAATATATTTGTAGTTAAATTGTAGTTATATTGTGGTAGATTTGTAGTTATTTTCAGTGGTTTTGTAGTTAAATTGTAGTTATACTGACTTTTTTTATTGTTGTTGTTCTTAGTTATTATGTAGTTAAATGTAGTTTATTGTACTCAATCCACTTTTTTCTATTTTTTTCAAAATGTAGTCAATATTTTTTCCAACATAGATTGTAGTTTAATGTAGTATAAATGTAGTAATTTTGTAGACCCTTAAAAATAATACAACTTTACACAATATTAAAAGTGATTTGTAGTTTATTTGTAGTTTTTTTGTATGAATTTTATAGATGAATAGAAAATTTTGTAGTCTACATTTTTGTTCAACATATATCGTAGTTTAATTGGAGTATAAATGTAGTAATTTTGTAGATACCCTTAAAAATAATACAACTTTATACAATATTAAAACTAGTTTTTTGGTGTATTTTCAACCATAGGACACTGTGAGATCTGGGAAATATAATAGTGTAGCTGAGATGACCGAAGAAAAGCATTAGTTGCGCAACAGAGGATGTTTGCTGAGGCACGTGCAAGGATGAATGGCGGTGTAACTTATACTGAAGAAAAGCATTAGCTGCGCAACATGTGGAAGAATTTGTGTTTAAATTTGAATTTAAGGTCACTAAATCAATTAGGATATTCTTTTCCTGATTTTTAGCGCGACATATTAGGAAGATTTAGCTACTATTAATTACTAATTAATGAATGGTATAAAAATTGTAGAAAAAATAGTGCACAAGGAGGGTAATTTGCCAAATATGCATATTTTTTGTAATAAAGTTTCATATATGGTATAGATAGGAAAAAATCCCTATATAAAAAAGTTGTTATAGAGAGGTCTGACTGTATAAGGTGTGCTTTATTATACTCCCACATGACTATAGTATCTACTCTCTCTGGTCCAAAATAAGTGATTTTTTGATATTTGTGTTGTAGTCCAAAATAAGTGATCTCAAGAATAAATTAATTATTTTTTTCTACATTGTCCTTTGAGTAAATAGTGTTGGAATATGTGTTAGGAGTATTTACGTGAGATAGTAAAGGTTAATATGATCAATTTCATTGTTAATTGATACTAAAAGGTGAAATATCGAAAAAATTACTTATTTCCTACCGCAGGGAATATTGTTTTATGAAGCGTTTGCATACTGCTTAAGAAAGATATTTAATAATAATAATGAGTAGAAGAAGAAGAAGAAGATAATTGTCTAAATTACCCTTTATTTTTAAATGTCACTTAGTTACTACTCCATTAGTACGTCGGAATTGTAATGGTAAATTTGGGGTAAAAAGTAATACACGAGCGGAATTGTAGTAATTGTCATCTCGTTAAGCATTTTTTCCTTTTCCTTTCATACGTCTGCGGTCTGTCAAGAGGAAATTTCTCTAATGCTCAACTAGATTTCAATAGAAAAAAAATAACTTTACAAAGTGATTTATGTATCTATATTCTAAGAAAAGAGTTATATAACCAAAATAATATTCATAATAAATTACATACCATATCTCCTCCACGATCGATACTACAATGTTTTATTTACATATCTTTTGTGACTAGACATTGTTATATTTTATTTACAAAAAAATCACATAACAAAAAAAAAAGTGTAATGGACAATAAACCCAATCTCCTCTCGGTTCCTCAACCCCCATCGTACAAGAAAGGAAAACAGTATGTATAACATTGCAATATTTACCGTCAAAGGATGTGGTGCAGTGGATGAGACTGTTCTTCCCTTAACCAGAGGTCTCGGGTTCGAGTTCTGGGTATGGAAAAATCCTTGGTAGGGAGCGCTTCCCCCGAAAGGGGCCCTATGAGGCGCGAATCCGGATATAGTCAAGCTCCAATATGAGTACCGGACACCGATTAAGAAAAAAAAAATATTGCAATGTTTTATTTACAAATGTTGTGTGAAAGGAATCATACAAAGGTCTACAAACACGAGTCCACTCTTATCCTGATACTACAAGAAAAGGAAAATACTAGGTACGATATTAGAATTTAATTGAACAAGTCATTAAGGGGAGATCCCAATATCATGGAAAGGTAGGCTTGTGTCAAACCTGAGGGACCGAGGCTTTGGCTGTAATAAAGCAGAAGAAGCACGTGGTGGGTAAATGAGGTCGTGTGGGCTGTAAAAGATAAACACAGTTGATATATGTTTGTCTCGTGCTCTTACCTTTTTTTTCCAAACACATGCAATGAGTGAATAAAGTTGTACACCACAAACTAAAGTTGCCCTATAGACATGACACACAAACCTTATCCTTCTCACTTACCTCTACCTTTTTCCTTTTCTTTATTCTTACTATAATCATTATTTTATACCTATGATGTCTTTGCGACCTTACATGTATTTTAATTATTTTATTAATATATAATTTTATATTCACCAAGTTAGATAGATGGAAAGATTTTTAATTCATACTATTATATCTTTTCTCTAGACTTCAAGGAACAATTCAGTATTTTTTTTCTCTTTCTTTTTAAAGGGGTTAGGGTTGTGGTGGGGAGAGTGGGTAAGGTGTTCTTTGTTCCATGGCCTTTATGTGAGTGCAAATTTTGGCAGGTTTGTTTTTTGTTCTGTCGCGATAGATCATAATATGTTTTTTGTATATGCAATTAATGGTGAAGTCAAGACTTTCTTCAAAAGTGTTTGTTTGACCTAAAAGTTATCGATCGCTTTATAAGTTAGGGACAATCAAAGATTATGAAAAGGTAAATTAGAATCAACGATAATAAACCTAAGGATAGATCTATAGTTCGTATGTTATTTGTTCTGACGAGATTGTAACGGGACTAAGTGGATTATCGATACAAATCACTGAGAAAGAAATGATAGAGAGAGAATGATAGCCAAAAGTGGTATTATTAATGAAAATAACACTTGTCTTACAAATGAGGGAGAAATTTCCTTATATAAAATGAAGGCTCCCTCGTCAAAATATCATTTATTCTAGGACTACTGTCGTTCCAGAAATATAAACGGGTGGAGGGGATGGAGTATACGCACGGGTGAGTTTGACAGTACGCCTTTATTGTTAGAGGCATACCCCATTTCGTTGTATAGGCGTGAAGGGAGGTATATTTGGCTTTAGTGGCCGTGAAAGAAGGCGTACTCTACTTTCATCAGTCGTGTCCGATTCAACCCCATACAGTTAGTCCCTCCGCCTGTTGGAGATGTATTCGACATATATCTGCAATGGGCAGAAAAGATCGACTCATCTCGGAACAATCCGTATATGTACACGTGGATTATTTTTTGAACCGTCGTTTGCTGACAGCGTGCGTCATGATTACACTACTCCCGAGACAGGCCAGGAGATGATTTGACGTTTCGGTTTCCCGCCTCCTTTTCTGACACCAACCTTTTCGAATCTCGTATACTGACCCGCTATAAATAGGGAGGGATTTCAAGTTTTTCCATTCTTCGGATCCCTACAAAAAGTTCTTTGCACTTTTGTTATTTTTTATAGCGACTTTTAGCAACTTTTCATTTTGACTTTCGGAGCTTGTTGACATACTTTGAACTTTGATCAAAAGACTGATAATGGCTAAAGGTAGTCGTCGCCGTGGGACAAACGGGGATGAGGCCACTTCCAAGGTTCCTCCACCTTCGGAAGGTGGGAAGAAATCCCGCAAGCCCCTCGTTCCTCTTTCTGTAGATATCTTACTTTCCCGTGAACTATACGTTTGAAGGGACTTTCCCTCGAAGGGTGCTGCCCCGGCATGGGAGAGGTCTAAATTTACCAAGTCTCATTTGGATGATCTCTGTGTTTCTTGCTAGATTCCGGAGGTGGTAGTCATGCAAACGGCCGAGGGGGATTTTGCCAATGTACACAGAATGGGGTTTTGTGCTTTCTACGAGTACCCCTTCATAATAGGATGTGGCCTTCCTACCTACATGTTGGCAGAGGAGCTATGCAGATTTAACAATGTGTGTCCAGCCCAACTTACTCCTTACACGTGGAAAATATGTCGTATCCTAACGACTTACGCCGAGAGGACCTGACTAGACATCACAGTATATCATCTGCTGTAATTATTCAGTCTCGGATTTATGAGGGGGACGATGCTACAATTGAAGAACCGTGGGACGAAGGGCTTGGTCGTTGAGATGGACGACAAGCCCAATCGCCAGTTTTGGCTGAAGTTTTTTCATTCGAACCTCGGACTTGGTGTTGAACCCCGCTGGATTCCCTGAAGCATGGAATACAGAACATATGTGTCGTTTCTTGTACTTAGTTATTTATGCTTGCTCGACTTTCGTCACCTTTTTGTATTTTTGTACCTGCAGCAAGGGTACACACGCCCCAGTCTGTGCCGGATATTAGAGCATATGTGGGGCTGTTGATCCCGTTCGCTGAGGAATGTAGAACGTGGGCGGCATTAACCATGAGATATGGCCTTCCAGGTATTGTACTGGTTTTAGGTTTGGCGACCATATTTTTTTGACATTGTATTTTTTTATGCATCTTTCCTTGGTTAATTGTGTTGGCAGCCCGGAGCGCACCGCGGAGGAGAAGACGTCGAGCTGCCGCTTTCTCGTCGGTGGATTTCTGGCTTTGGGCATGTAGCTCATGTAAGTGGGGTCACTCCCGAGGCCACTCGACCTGAGGGCGATCATGCGGATATGGAGGCGTCTAGTGAGGATGCTTCCTGATGCTGTTTGCTCTGCGGGCGAGGTTGCAATTCGGGAACCCTCTTTCGAGGATGCTCCTGAGACTACTCGTCCCATAGTTGAGTCGGTAACTGAACCGACGATCAGAGAGGGCTCCTCGCTTCTATCTCCTCCTACCGAAGAGGAGGCTTCCGAAGGTGACGAGCCACCGGAGCGAAAAAAGTGCCGATTACTTCTCGGCAAAGGCGTGGCCGTGGAACACATAAAGCGGTTAATCGCCGTCCTAAATCAAGGCCGGTCTTCATGGGCGATGCCATTCGACCAGAGAGGGCGGCCCTTCTAAGGAAAGTTGCAGGAGATACCGCTTCCCCTCAAGTCGAAGGAGGTAGTGTGCCGGCTATCGCCGAGTTGGCTGCTGGCGAGGAAGGAGCAGCTCCCGAACAAGCTCATACTTCTGTGGACGTGCTATGAGAGGACTACGCTCGGGTGGATATGGCGACGATGGGACCTACCAGTCGGCTTATGATCCCGACGGGATACAACCTGTTGCTAGACATCGAGCAGGCCGCGGCGAACATGTCTTTATTCTGCGGGGCTGCCGAGATCGAATCTTTAAAGGTCGTAAGCGACCGAGATTTATCTCGTCGAGTTGCTGGTGCTGCTTTGCACGTAAGATTTTTGTCGTTGTTTTTCGTTGTTCTATCGTGAGCCCTGAGGCGTGTGCTATTTTGAATTTTGTTTCTTCTTTGTTTTTCTCTCCGACCCTCATTTTAGAAGTGGAGCGAGGCCGGCGGGAGCGGAAAAAGAGCGCCACCCTTAGGAAAGCAACAAAGAAATACAGGAAGGTCTGCGGTAAGCACAAGACGATGGCGGACCTTTATACCCAGGACCCACAATTTTAGGTTTTTTGTGAGGGGTTGGAGCAAGCAGAGGGTCAATTGCGGGAGCGCACGTACCAGCTCGAAAAGGTGGATGCAGACCTAATGGCTGTTGTGGCTCGAAATACTGAGGTGGAGAGTCTCCTTCAAAATAAGGAGGAAGAGTTGGAAATGGGCCGTGTGGCGATAATGGAGGCAGCCGAGTTGCGTGCCAGAGTTGGTGCCCTAATTGCAGAACTCGGGGCTACAACGATCAATATGGTCGCTCCTCAGCAGGCGGAGGTGGTCGATCCTGTTGGTGATGTGTCCCGCGAAGCTCATGACATGTGGGTGTATTCCGAGGCTAGGCGGACTGTATTTGAGGAACTGCGGGCCGTTGGCAGAGCCACTGAGGCAGAGGTTGAAAATCAGCATCGCGTGGTTAAGGTTACGCGCGAAGCTTGTTGGTATAACCTTGACTCCCCAGACCCAACGGGCTATACTTTTGCGGATGTGAACCAATTGGGCACGGGGTCCTGGATTGGCGTTCCAGATCAAGGGTAGTGATGACCGTGCTAACGGTGCAGCGGAGGGTGGCGGGGGCCAGGGTAGTTAGATTAAACCCTTTTCTCTGATTTTGTAATCGAAGAGACGTTGTACTTTGTGAATGATTTATAATGATACATGGGAATTATTGTGTTTTTATGTCTTCTTTCGCAATTTCCGTTTTGCGTATTTGTTGCATGGCGTCGCCTTTTATTGAGTTAATTATCGTAGTTTGGTCAAATTGACTCTGGTCATGGCTGCTTGCGTGTTTTAAGGCGGCTATTATTTTTCCCTTGGCTCCGATTATAACGGGTTGAGTCGAGTTGGTTGATTCGACAACGGCCTTGGCTGTTTACGCATTCAGGAGTGGTCGTGGCCTCTTGTGTTTATGGATGGCCGTAGCCTTTTGTTTGTTGGAGATGACCGTAGTCTTTTTGTACGCTGTTAGGGCCTTAGCCTTCTACATTTATGGGTGGTCGTGGCCTTTTGTGTGTTGGAGATGGTCGTAGTCTTTTCATACGCTGTTAGGGCCTTAGCCTTTTGCGTTTATAGATGTCCGTGGCCTTTTGTTTATCGGAGATGACCGTAGTCATCTCATATGTTGTTAGGGCCTTAGCCTTTTGCGTTTATGGATGGCCGTGTCCTGTTGTTTATCGGAGATGACCGTGGTCTTCCCGTACGCTATTAGGGCCTTAGCCTTTTGCGTTTGTGGATCGGATAGCAGCCCTTGTTTATCGAAGATGACCGTGGTCTTATCATATGCTATTTAGGGCCTTAGCCTCTACGTTTGTGGCTGGCCGTAGCCTTTTGTTTATCGAAGATGACCGTGGTCTTCTCATGCGCTATTTAGGGCCTTAGCCTCTTGCGTTTGTGGATGGTTGTAGCCTTTTGTTTATTGGAGATGACCGTAGTCTTATCGTACGCTATTAGGGCTTTAGCCTTTCATACGTTGGAGATGGTCATAGCCTTTCATGCGTTGGAGATGCTCGTAGCCTTTCATACATTGGACATGGCCGTAGTCTTTCATTCATTGGAGATGTCCGTAGTCTTTCATTCATTGGAGATGGTCGTAGCCTTTCATACATTGGAAATGGCCATAGATGCATTTTTAATATCCAACGATGCATCTGAGTAAGTTATAAGTTGATGAATCAATTTACAAACAAATATGTTTGATGATAAATTATATATACTAACTACGATCTTCACAAGTCTGTCAATCCCTAAAAGAATCCGACCCTTATCCATATATATAAATATAGATGAGACTTTTATTTTTAATATTCAATAACGCATCTGAGTAAGTTATAAGTCGATAAATCAATTTACAAACAAATATGTTTGATGATAAATTATATATACTAATTAGAATCTTCACAAGTCTATCAATCCCTAAAAGAACTTAAAAATTTATCGCTAATATGGACAGATCAAGTTATGACGCATAATTTTGATCGCAAAATTTCGAATTTCTTAGTAGTGACATATATTCATTTAAATCATTTGCATCGATAAGTTGTGTAAAGTTGAATAGGATACCATTATCCCTGAATATTGCATTGTTTCCAGTATTATATATATAACAACCACTGCACCAACTATAGATAACTATATGATGGAGAACCATTTGCTAATAATGAGACAAGAAGGTTATATAATTGAAAACCTGGAGATTGATTTGGATTTAAACTAACTTAAGACTCTTTAATTTGAAGGAGACAAAGTTTAATATAAAGTAGTAGTTCTTTACCATGCTTCCCACTTGCAAAAGTTCAGCATCTCCTTTAACTTTTTGGACAAAATGGGGTTATTCTAATGGAATACTCTCTTAGGGAAGTATTTGTTTGAATTTTATTTTTTTCAAGCTGACCAGTTAATCTAAAAGTTTAAAATGTCTTGAATGAACATACTTATTATCACTTAATTATTTCTTCCGTACGAATTCTATGCTGCAAGCTTAATAAAGAATAAGGTTTATTCTTGCCTAGAAAAGGTTTTGCTAGTCAAGACACAGATTATGGGTATTAGGTGGTTTGGTTTTTATCAAAATCACATCAAATCAAATTAATTATATCCAATTTAAATTGGTTCGATTTGTCAGATTTTTCACATAAATAATATTTCAATCTTACGTTGTTAATTTTTTTTAACTAGTAAGTATATATTTAGTAAAAATTAAAGAAAATGACAAACATATGATCTATTAAAATATTCTTATGGGAGAATTTTTTTAATAAAATATGTGTTAGGACCGAAAAAAATCAGGTGTCATGTCGAATCTAGCAAAGCAAACCTTCAACGACGATAAATCATACAATAGAGAGAAATCTACTAAAAGAGACACAAATATTTAATTAACGTGGTTCGGTCAACTAACCTACATCCACAACGGATATGAGCAATCCACTATAATAAAAGAGAGTACAAAATATCGAGAGAACAACCTCACGAAGAGGTAAATACAAATGACACACTAACACTTGTCCCCAAAAGTTCTCCCCCTAAACACTACTCTCAAGCCCCCTATGACTACATTGTGGATGTTACTGAATGAGAAGGAAGGATCCTCAATTTATAGAAGTCCAAACATTTTCCTACAAGAAAAGGGACTAGCCAAATATGGAAGAATTTCTAATTTTCTTTTACAAAAAGGAAAACTCAACTTAGGTAATTATATTGCCCTTTCCTTCAAGAGATAGGAAAACCAAATATGATAAGAAAATTATGGCAAACACCTAACAATATGATACTATCTTTTTTGTCACCTCACAATAAATTTTCGTTGCTGTACACTTTTAAGGTTAACCGAATTTAATAATTAAACATAAAAATTAATATGATACCTAAATCATGATATGTCCTATTTAATTTCAAATTATCGAAATACCACTTCAATTTCGAAATAGATATAGGAATTCGATAAATCTTGACATATGAATATGAAAAAACAAAGAGAATGACGCATTTCACTAACACTTAATAAGAAAGTGATCATACAATCCATTATTTAAAGTTAATAAAAATAGAGCACTTCATATTTAACTGAATATTACATCTCATAACAGAATCGCAAATACTTCTAGATATTTTTAAAAGAAATTTCTATAAAAAGTCTTAAAAGTATATATAAAATTTATATATTTATATGTCGGCTTAGTTAAAAAAAATTATGCAATATTAAATTAAACCAAATCAAACCTAATTGTATCTTTTTATTTGGTATGATTTTTTGATTTGATCTGTTCACCCGGAAACGTTAGCTTGAGGATAATCTCAAAGGCACTTAGCATAGTGAAGGGATATGTACATAACATTGTGATGACTATGACTCATGTTGTCAAATTCGAGAGAAAATTGACACTTGGAGTCATACTAAATTATATTCCTAAACTACCATCCAACTCATCAACAACTTTTGCCCATAGTTTCCCATTCATCAGCCATTTTGAATCTTCTTCATTTTCTTTCTTTTAGGTGGTTTATCAATGGGTAGTTGCTTGGAATTGGGTCATAGAAATATCTCAATTCATACCAAAAGTTACATTTATACGACCTACTCCAAATGGTTTTATATATTTAATTTCTGTGTTACTGGCCATATTTTTTTCTAACAGTATATTAAATCACATAATATAATAGATAGTTATAAGAAACAGTCCATAAAAATAAGATTAGTAACTTAAACAAAAGGGCAAAACTATCTACTAGAACAAATAAATACACTAACAGTCGATTTGGTTTTGATTTTGGCTTAAATTCTTTGTGTTGTCAATATCTAAATTAAAATTCTTAGCAGCATATTCTAGAAAATTCACCAAGAATATTAAGGAAACAAATGAACACATTATGTCGACATTATTTTCTTATAATTCAAAGGAGGAGATAGTTGGTACAAATTGACTGACCCAAAAAAAGAAATGTATCTCCTCCTTGACAATTTCATTTTATGGCAGATTTCAATTTTTTAAAGGACCACCTAGGTCTGGCCTCTTTTTTCTGCCATTGTCCTTTTTAGGACAACACCAAATTTTACTGTCACATGAGCTACTACTCTTTTACTCTTGTCTAGTTATTGAGCATTGATAAATATATGGTACACCTCACCTCATGACCTTAAGAGACAAAATATACAGTTTTCATAAATAAACAAATCCATCTCGTGAGCACTTAGAATAATACCATTATATTAGGTGATTTTCTACTAATTCCCTTTGTAATCTAGTTGTAAGTAGTCTAATTTTTATTCGTAGTTGGTAATCTTGAGAAGAGCATATATGTAATCAGCAAGGCCACATTGTGCATATGAAAATTCTTCAGTTGCACTATAAACGAAGACAATTCAGTAAGACCGTGAGCTATTGATAAAGGTGTCACCCCCCCCCCCCTATCCTAACTTATGCCGACGGATCAAATATTTACACTTTATTTATTATTCGTAGCTATACTTTCAGAAAATTTACCATTCGTAATTATATATATTTAATTTTTATAGCAAATCTATAAACACAAGAGACTAATTATTTTGAATGAAACAAGAGAGAGCTTTGTTGGTCACAGAGCGTGCTTAGCTAGGGAAAGTCTCGAGTTTGACTCTCAAAAAGAGTATTTATTTTTCTTTGTATTTTTGTATTTCGCCTTAATTGTAATTGAACAAATACAATGTGTATATACATCTGTATACAATTGATACAAGTTGTATCAATTGTAACACTCTTGCATTTCGCCTTGGTTATAATTAATACACGTTGTATTCATTGCGCACCAAATACAATTGCGTAAACAGATATAGTTGATACAAGTTGTATTCGTTTTGCAAATGAATACAGTTGGCACATGTTATGTTCGTCACACATTTGAATACAAGTGATACAAAGCTAGTAACAATTGAATAGTAGCTACGAATAGTAATTAGGCAAACTGTAGTTACTCGGCTCCAAATAATAGTGCTTTATGAAAATTCCTCAAAAAAATAAAATAGAAAAAGGTGTTATGGTATAACATCATACTCATATAATTGGCAGAAAATAGCCCTAGTTATAGATATTGGCATCAAAGAGCCGATAAATGTATATCACAATAATAATATGTATATCACAACCTTTTTTTTTCTTCTTTGTCTATATCAACAAGTATATTAAAATTTCATTTAATTCTTTGTATATAAATTATATTATTCTTTGTATATCAATAATATAAAATTATATATAGTTATTGCTGCCTTTATATCAATGTATATCACAATAAAAATATTATATTATTTGTATAACACATCGAATATGAGTATATCAAAATTGTAACCCGTGTATATCTCTGTATATATATATATATATATACAAAGTGATATACACATATGTCCTTAAATACCTATTTGTGATATAAACTGATATACACAATATACAATGTGATATACACATATCGTAGTTAGATTTTTAGGTCTGACGTTTTACCTGAAACCAATCTAAATCACTTCTAATCTTGCTCAAATTTTATATATAGCCTCGTTTAGGTATTTTCAATCAATTTCAATCAAACCCAGTAATTAAATCCAATCAAAAAAAAGGAAGAGAGAAGAAAAATAAAGTTAAAATATATTTTTTTTCTCTTAGTTTTTGCTAAAATCAGAAAAGGGATATAAAGAGATTCTGAAAATTTTTAGATACTTTTAAAAGGAAATAAAACATAATTTTTAGGAGGGTGGTTGCAACCAATTAGAAGAGAGAAGAAAAGCTAGATTCTTTAATAAAGAAATCTAAAGAGAATAAGGCACCATTTATGAAAGAACATACGGAATGTAGTTGTGGAAAAATAAATGCCTTACACAACGAAGTAACGGAGAAAAGAGATAGATAGCAGTTCTTAAAAATAAAATAACTTTAGTTATTGAATGATAATTTTTTTGAGCTACTATTGCTAAACCTAATATAAGGCCCAAAGATTGCCAATTCTCCTTATGCGTTGTCATACCATGCCAGTTTTTCTTCTCAAAATTATAGGTCGGACTGCATATATATAGGCCAAGTTACAAGTGGATCTTATTGGGCCTAATTTTACGATAACCAAACTAATTGGCCCAATGATTTCTCCACTCCTTTTTGTAACGGTTCGAGTCTCCCTAAGAGCAAGGTGAGAAGTTCTTGGAGGGAAGGATGCACTTGGACCGTCTTATGCGTCAATTTCCAAGAACTAGTCGTTGGTCCCTTGTACTTTTCAATTTTCAATAAAACCCTAAATCCATTACTCTCACCAGTCACTAAGAATCAGTAAATTCAACCCAACTTCTGAGAATCTTAACATTTTTTCTTCAGATTTTGAATAATGGCATCAAAAACAGCCACCAAGGACATAATCACGATTCGTGGATCAGCAGCAATTGTCGGTGAATTTTTTGGCTATGCAGCAAATAGGTAAGATTTTAGAAATTACATTTCGTCAAGTCTTTGTCTATGTCTTTTTTCAGTTAATTAGAGACTTGCACGTTGTTAGTTTAGTATATAAGTGCGAGTATTTAGATGAAATTTAATTACAGAAAACCCTTAATTTGCCTTGAAAAATAAATTATCAACCTGCAGTTGAATGAAAATTGGCTTGAATAGGGTGCATCGGATATATAATTCATATGGCGGAACCCAATTAGTTGATTGATTGAAAATGCTTCGTGTTCTTCTTTTTCCCGAGTGCTGGTAATTTTTGGGGATTTGGATTTGGGGATGGGGGTTTGATAATCTTTAGTTTTAGAAAACCCTTAGTCTGACTTAATAGATAAACTATTTACTTGCTTTGGAAATTGAAAATGGATAGAGACGATTAATATGATGGGTCCTAACTCATTTTTCATTGGGCATTGTTGATTGATTAATTGATTTAACACAATGCTATGGTGTTTTTATTTATGATTCTGTTGGAATGTTGATTTTGTTTTTCTTCTTTTCTTTGGACGGGGGGTTGTTTTTCTAGCATTTTGTACAATAGAGGAGTATATCCTGAAGAAAGTTTTGCGAAAGTGAAGAAATATGGCCTGCAGTTGTTGCTTACTCAAGATGAAGGTGTCAAGACCTTCATTTCCAATTTGACTGCCCAACTCTCTGGTAAGTTGTAGAATTTTGTCAAAGTTGTGGATTGGTATTTAGGGGTAGGGAAGTGATTATTTTCTCTATGATTGTGTTCATGTAGAGTGGTTGGAAGCTGGAAAGCTACAAAGGATGGTTCTTGTGATCATGAGCAAGGCCTCTGGTGAGGTACTAGAGCGGTGGAATTTCAGTGTCGAAACCGACAGCGAGGTTGTTGAGAAAGGGTAAGTTGATCTTCATTTTCCGATCTTTGGTAAACTTTGTGGACTGGTAAAAGTGTATTTTGGAGGTAAGAAAATATAGAGAATTTCTAATGTTTTTTTTTTGGTTTGGGTTTTGTCTTATATAATATGGGCTTATATGAACTTAAATGAAGCGATATGGACAATGAAGATTCATATAGTCGAGCCCAGCTAGTTTGGAATTAAGACGTAGTTGTTGTTATTTTGGAGAAAGTGTATGTTGGATCCTTCATTAATTAACTTTTATTTGGATCAGTGTTTCAAGGGAGAAAAGTGACAAAGAAATAATGAGGGAAATTCAAGCAATTATGAGGCAAATTATATCCAGCGTCACTTTTTTGCCTTGCCTTGAGGAACCATGTAAGCATCATTTGTGCTTAGAAATACAATGTCAATGTTTCAGTGGAACTTTTTGGATATAACACAATCCTTGTTTCATTGTGTTTGCCATAGGTGTGTTTGATGTGTTAGCATACACTGATACAGATGTTGCAGTTCCATTCACTTGGATTGAGAGTGATCCTAAACTGATTGCAAATCCACATATGGTCAAACTGCATTCATTTGACACCAAGGTAGGAGCAATCTGCTGCTTGATTTTGAAGCCAGCCTGTGTATTTTGGAAAACTAATTTGATTTTTGTCTTCCCTATGCAGATTCACAAGGTTGACACTTTAGTTTCATATAAAAATGATGAATGGGATGAGGCTTAGACCATCCTAGTTGTTCTTTAATAAGTTGATGCTGTGTGAATCATTGATTCACATTTTGTATGTTAGATTGTGTAAATCTTGAAATGTATTTTAGTTGTTTCCAAGAGCAATTTCTTTGTGTGAAACATCTTTGATGCTGAAGTTCTGAGATTAACAGGCAACACCGAGCCCCTCATGTATAAGGCATGTGGTTTTTTCCCCTCTACTCTGTTGAAAAGAGGAACGTATGAAAAAAAAAAGAAGTAACTTTTGGATAATAAACGTAAAATTGAATGATCACCCCTCATGTATAATGTATAAGGCATGCGTCGAATGGTTGTTCAGCATGTAGCCGTCCCATACAACGATTTTTACGAAACAAAAGTATGAATCTGCAGCTCTGTAGATTGGATATTTGGAAGTATAAATATCACAAAATAACGGTGGCATGTCTCGCACTATCTTTGCAAAGGATATCATGTACTTCCGACAGATATGCACCTCAAAATATATACTACTATTTGCAATTTGGGGTTGTTTTCTTAATTCAAAATATGCAAGGTTGACACTTCAGCTTTTATGAAAATGTTCAATAAGATCTTCAACTACAATTAGAGATGGCAATGGGGCGGTGCGGGGCGGTTGCGGGGCGGGTTTATCCTTAACCCGCATAATGTTTAACCCGCCCCGCCCCGCCCCGCATAGGAATATTTTCTGTTTTCAAACCACCCCGCCCCGCCCCGCATAAACCCGCCCCGCCCCGCACCGCAAAGTAAAAAAAATTCATTTTTCATTTTTTACAAGTAGTTTCTCTTTTAAAAAAAAACCTAAAAAAATTAATGATAACCTATTACCTTCTTTTCTAGGTAGTTTCACCTATGTCCATAATGTTTTCAATATTTTATGAAATTTCAATTGAATTTTTTTAATATTTTATAAAATTTCAATTGTATTATTTTATGGATCTATTAACATTATCAATAATGATCAGTCTGGTACATGTATCATGTATGATATATTTAAGTTAATTATTAGTATATACAAGAAAAAATCAAATTATTGAGAAATATGAATCAATCCTTAAAATAATTCATCTTTTACAAGGTGATATACACATACGTCATACGCAGATTGAGATGGTTAGGGAAGATCTACGATTACAAATATTTTTTAAGTTATATACTTATATGTTCATTTTCATATTAAACCGTTAAAAAGACATAAGAAATCTTTGGATTATGTTTATTCAAATTGTAATTAATTATTAAACATCAATTACGGTATGTCTTCTATTAATCCTGTTAGAAAATATTTTTTAGCATAGTAATTTGATTAGTAAGTTAATTATAATAATCAATTTTAAATATATCTTCTTAAAACTAGTATGCAATATTTCTACCGGATAGGCGAACCAATATTTTAATGCTCCAAAAATTGATAATATCCTAATATGTTGATAATGTATAACTAGGGTATATGATATTACCCACACATCTAAGCTTAAAAGAGCAAGAAAAGAGGAGATTAATGAATACAAAATTTAAAATTAAAATAAAGATATAAAGATAAGCAAGGGAAAGTTTATAAAACAGATTCTAATTAAGAAAAAAGATTGCAAAATGCATGAAAAGATTTAATCTTCTTTGACGAAAAGCAACAAATATGCGATGCAAGTATTACACAAATGCGTAACCCGCAACCGCCCCGCAACCGCAATTAAATTTAAAAAATAATTCTTGTACTTCCGACAGATATGCACCTCAAAATATATACTACTATTTGCAATTTGGGGTTGTTTTCTTAATTCAAAATATGCAAGGTTGACACTTCAGCTTTTATGAAAATGTTCAATAAGATCTTCAACCTTCTATATTTTATATGGACCATGGGGATCTCGATAACTACTTGAGTTGTATAAAGACGTTCTTGGTCTTTGGAAATTGAGGGTACAATTCTGGAGAAGATGTTACACACTCACTTATTTCAATATAAGAAAATGACCTCACAAAGATTTTATATGTTTCACTTACAGATAGGGGTGCTCATGGTTTGATTTTTTCCTAAAAAGAAACCAAATCAAGTAAGTTGTTTTTAAGTCAATTAAGTCGTTTTTTTCTATCGATTAGGTTTATATCGGTTTTTTGGTTTTTTCGATTATTTATCGATTTTTATACATACAGAAATTCTTTTGTTGGATATCCGATAACTAATCATTTTGCAGCTTCCACATACGAGCATTCCCTTGTAAATGCTAAAAGTTTATACTTATTATTGTGGTCACAACACTATGCGGTTGAGATGTTACTTAAAATTATTGCAGACTGAGTTCAAGATCACTGGTAGCATCAATTTGCTCTTAGTACTACTGGTAGGCCTAGGAGGAACACACTACTAATAACCTCTGCCCAGTCCTACTGGCTTGAGCAATATTCTATTTTTCAGAGAGAAGAATGACCAAAAATAGACCTGACCTGAACAAGTACATCCGGCCTAAGAGGATTACAATCTTAATCCTTGACTTTCATAGCTTTCTATTATGGGTTATATTTTTGGTACCTGCCTAAAAACCTCTGTCCAGTATTTTTTAGGCCTTCCCTTCGACTGAGCCGTCATGGATAATCCCTCACACCTCCTGACTAGTGCATCTATGTCTCTCTTCTTCATATGCCCAAACCATCTCAACCTAAATTCCCGCAACTTGTCCTCCATAGATGCCACTCCTACCTTACCCCTAATATCTTCATTCCTAGTTTCAACTATTTTTATTTTCTGGACATGGGATTTCTTGACAGGCTAGCTGTCATGATGGATAAGGAGTTTGGGCTCAAGGATGGCATTGTGCCATTTGAAGATGCAAATACTGGGCCAAGGCCTTCCCAAAGATTACCAGACTACGTTTGGGATCCTCGTTGAGGAAATTAGTTAAATGGCAGAGTACGGGCATTAGGAGGATATGCTGAATATTGTTAGAAACTTCCCCTCTCTGGTCTCTCTCCCTCGTCTATTTCTCTCTCTGTGGCTCTGTATTCTCATCCCTTTCTTTCTGTTACTATCCTTAATTATTATTAATTTTCAGTATAATTCCTTTATTATCATATCAATATATCAATTTGTTATTTCTGTATTTGATTGTGGATATTGGATCCATAACATTAGTGCTTTCATTGAGAGTACTCCATGGTAGATTCTTCCGAGGCAGTGGTCATTTTAGATCGATTCACCAATGGGAATCCAGCAAGCTGGATTTGTCAGGCGGAGTGGTACTTCAACTTTTGTCATATCCCCAAGGACTATTGGTTATCTCTCGCTTCATTGTACCTCGACGATGATGCACTCGCTTGATTCGACTGGCTTTACCGCAATGACCAGTTCTTTGATTGGAAACATTTTACTAAGAAATTGGTTATGCCCTTTCAGAAATGGACTTTTTGCAGATTCGGTGGAGCGTCTGGCCTATCTCTCACATACTCGTTTTGATTATGTTCATTTTGTAATTTCGGCCCCTCCTAAAGCCCAGCGGCCTGCCTTTGCTCCTCTGAGCAATAGCCTCAATTTTTCTGCTGGATTTGAATGCTCAACTACTGCTGATTATGGAGGCCAGGCTAACTAGTGATGACAATGCTCCAAAACCTCCAATAGAAATACCGGATGAAGAAGCTACAGCTATTGCGAGCAGCGCCATCCAATTGTTTGATGAAAGTTCCTAGAGGTACATTGCTGCAACTTCTCTTGATAATAGTTGTATTCAATGACAACTTGAATTTGAGACCTTTGAAGATATGTATCTTGCTGAATTTTTCTTAGAACTTGAGCCTATTCCGGATTTATATCTTGATACATTTTTTATGGATAATGAGGATGGCATTTCAACAAGTGCAATGCATTCTGATAAACTAGTTCCTGAAGTTGTGCGTGAAAAATCCAATAGAGGAGTAGAACATGATGACGGTTTTCATTCAATCTGGACGGACAACATGGTGAGTGTACCGCAGTTTTCTTTTCAGATATATAGTCTATGCAAGCACTGTTCAAATGTGTTGGTGGATGATTTCAAGGGAATTCTTAGGAAATCGGCTTGTCCTATTGATACCATGTCCAGTGATCAATATATTTGGAATTAGTTGCCATTTAATCCTACTGAGATGGATTTGTGTGTTTGGGATACAAGAATAAGTTCTACGTTCCTGGCTCTAACAGGTTCTATATAGAACGCCGAGGAACTACTTTTGTTGGGATGTACATGCAAGTTTCCGTTTTCTAACTTTATGCCTAGAGTGTGGGATCCTGGAGAACCATGGTGTGTTACTTCTTATATTTTACAATCTAATTCGTCACTAGAATTCCTTATTTTGTTGTTGGCATTGGCATGATGAATATATGGTGAAACACTTGGAACTTGATATTGCAGAGAAGTCTTTACTCAAGGATATAACTGTTGCCTTTGAAAGCAATTTGACAGCCACATATTTTAACAAAAGGCTTGGAGTAAGGTATTATAGTGTCCCGATCCATTTAAAATATGTATTTGCTACTTTTGGACTTGCACCAGTGAGTTTAGATATGGGTTCTAAGTGGCATGGAAAGACTGATGAACTGCAATGCATGTGGAGCAATATTAATATATGGCTCATAGTGCCAAGGTATTATGTCTCAACAAGACATAAGAACAGTGCATTAGTTGCAAATACAATTAAGGGTTTAATGATTAGTGGTGTATTTCTGAAGCCAATTAGAAGTGGCGGTATGTCTATCTGCTTGACTTATGGATTTGAACAATAATTTTGTAAAATGTCTCAATTTTTTAATCCTCGAGGTGGCATTCTGCTGGTTCAATTAGTGTGGCTAAGGATTATTTCTTTGAGAGTTGTGCCACATTCTACAGTCAAAGATGATAACTTGTTTGGTTGAACTATCGAGAGATACATGCCATTATCATATTATGCAATTGGAGAAAGAGTTGCTCAATCTCTTAGTCAAAGAAATAACTTGAGAAACTCTTTAGAGGAATCAATTTCACTGCACATTCATAAATTGTGTTTCCTTCTATGTTCTCGCTCTTCAGTATTTGTATAGCGTCGAAGGCAGAGTAAGCATGAGCAACAATAATTAGTGGCAAGGGTTCTGGCATTCTTGATGCCAAGAGTGATTTTTAAACACACTAAGGAAGGAATAGATAGCTCAGTTGTTAGCTCACACTAGGAGAAAAACAAGATTATTCAAGTATCAAAGTAGCTCATGTAATGCACTGTGTTATTAAAGGAAAATTTGAGCTTGAAGAGAACAAGATAATTTGTTAACTGAGGAGATTTGGTTGCTTGACACACAATTGAGTCTTTACAGCTTCTCCCTTATGTTATCATTGTTTCTCTACTCGAACCTTGAGGAAAAGATTAAATTGAGGATGAGGGTAATGTCATGATGGATAAGGAGTTTGGGCTCAAGGAAGACATTGGACCGTCTGAAGATACAAGTATTGGGCCAAGGCCTTCCTAAAGATTAGCAGACTAAGTTTGGGACCTTGGTTGAGGGAATTAGTTAAATAGCAGAGTACATACATTAGGGGGATAGACTGAATATTGTTAGAAACTTCCCCTCTCTGGTCTCTCTTTCGTATATTTTTCTCTATGTTGCTATGTCTTCTTATCCCTTTATTTCTATTACTATCCTCAGTTATTATTACTTTTCAGTGTAATTCCTTTGTTATCATATCAATATATCAATTTGTTATTTCTGTATTTGATTGTGGATATTGGATCCATAATACTAGCACTTAGCCGCATACAACAAACTGGTTATACCCCATTTTAACACGGGTCAAACTAGAGCATAACAAATTGGTAATTCTAAAGGTTTAATTAATTAAAGAGAGTCGCCACCTAATTATTTAAGGGTGAATAAGGTCACCGATTTTTAGCTAAATAGTGCTTAAAATTAACTATGTTTTATGGTTTACTAAACCTTAAGAGTATGGGTAAGGGTTCTAATTAATCTTATAGGGAAGGTTTTTAAGGGACCCTATATGATCCGTTAATATGGATAATCGACCAAACAAAATTGTAACTACAGCTAAGCTGAAGCGGAGATACTATAGTTAGAAAGTAAACATGTGACTAATTTTTTATATACTAAAATATTACTAAATGAGTAAAACTTGAGTTTGATATGCAAAATAAAAAAATTAAAAATTAAAAGAAAATGCTACAAAGGCCATTTTTTGAATTTTTTTAAATAGACTTGAACATTGTAAGAAAGAAGCAAGCTTTTATGGATAAATACTAACAAAGAATGCTAAGTATTTTCAATTTACATAGAATGCAATTTAATAATAAAAATAAAGTCATTATTTCAAATTGTTGGTTTTAAAGCCCTTAAGATTTATGTAAATAAAATTGGCGATTTATTCTTAACTAGAGTAAATGCCACTAAACAAAATAAGATTTAGCTACCAAATCTAATATAAGACAAATTCCAAATAAATCAACAATTATAAAGAAATTAAGCAAGTGATAAGAAAAAGGAAAAATGAAAGACGCCATAGGCGTCCCCAAGCGTTTGGCTTGTTTTTTTGCGATCCGGGACATTCTAAAAAATGTGTTATGTTGACTCCATGCTTGGGTATGAGTGTGAGGTTTTATTTTGAGACTCTATTGTAAGAGTTTCAAATTAGGACTTCATTTGCTCCAAAGTATATATGCAAAGAAAGAAATAAAGATAAAGAATTAGAAGCAAAAATCTAAGATAAACTTGGAAGCAAAAAGCAACAAGGGTAAATCAAACCATGATGGCGCCCAACACACTGCTAGGCCAGCCCGACCAATTAACAACAATTACGGAGCTATGAGCTCGATTATCCAATTTAGACATAACAATTATAAGTCAACCTTTATAGAAATACCAAACCAGGGAACCAAGTCCTAAAACAGTACAACTCCCATAGACCGAGGGGTCAAGAGTCAAGAACCTCTACAGAATACATAAGTGTAATAGTGTTTTACATGATACCAAGTGCGAAAAGAGATAGAAAATACAAAATCAAAAGACAGTAGGAAGGGATTTCAGGTCCTGCGGACTCTGCAGCTACCTCGACTATCCCGCAGATATCGCCTCGGAACAGCTACCGGATCAGGACTGCTGAGAGGTACCTGGATCAGTACACAAGGTGCAGGGAGTAAAATGAGTACTGCCAGACTCAGTGGTAATAAACAGGAGTAAGACAGCACTGATAAGAAACCACAATAAAGAACTATGTAAAGTTGTACTCAATTCCCTGTACAGTTCAATATCAACAGTAATGTACCAACAATATCAACAACACAGTATAACAGCTAGCAGATGTAGCTAAATGCAATGCCATGCATGAAATGACCGCTATGGCGCGTAGCCCGATCCAATTTGGGTACCCGTACTCACTATGGGGGTTCAGACTCCGGAGGGGCTCCTACAGCCCAACCACAATATCATGAATATACGTTGCGGCGCGCAGCCCGATCCACTACCAGTCAGCTAATATGCAAATGCAGCCTCGCACGCTCAAAAGTAGTTTTGAAAATTCTTTTATCATTTTTAAGTTGAAAACAGTAAATGTCAAGCTCCAGAGATTGGAAATATCATGATAACAGTAATAGCTACGGACTAGTAGTAAAACTAGCATGTCAATATCACAGGACAATGATAACGATCCTCGCAGGATCCCAATAACTGGCTCACAGCCCATAAGTATACTCAACCGTCTAAGAAGGAGGTTCAACGGCTCAAGAGTAGCCAATATCACAATACAGTATCAATAGGTCGGACTAATTCACCGACTCGAGAATAACCAATATCATAATACAATATCAACAGGCCGGACTAAGCCATAGTCCCCAAATCACAATCGACCCCGCACTTACAAGAGAGTACGTGTCTTGCCGCTATACAGCGTCACAAAGTGGTATACCGGGGTTACGAACCCGCTGGTCATTACCCAGATCCATTACTCACCTCAATACGGCTCGACGACTAGTCCGCGATGCCCTTGCCACGAGAATCAAGCTCCGTACGCATAGAATCTGGTCAAATATAGTAGAAACACATCAAATTAGGCCAATGGGATCATACCCAGTCAAAACAACTCAATTTACACCAAAAACTACAAAGTTGCCAAAACCCGACTTTCGGTACGCTTCTCAAAAAATTACAAAAGTCACATATTCGGAACCCTCGTCTCAACACGAGTCTAGGCATTTAAAATTTACCAAATTCGGACTCCATTTGCCCATTCAAATCCTTGATTTTTTTAAAATTCAATCCTAGGGTGAAAACCCCCCGTGATATACCCAAATTCCTCCAATTTCATGAGATAATTGCATAATTTATCAATACAAAACCATGATTTGAGTCCATAGTTGATTACCTGATGAATTCCCTTGAATTTCTCTTCAAAATCGCCCAAATCGCCTTTTAAGCCGAGCCCCAAATGTTTTGAAATGTTTCTGAAATTTCTAACTTCTGATATAATTAACCCTCTGCGATTTCCGCTTCTGTGGACATTTTCCGCCTCTGCGATACCGCATCCGCGACCAATTGGTCGCTTCTGCGAAACCCAGGCCTAGCTTGCCACTTCCGCTTCTGTGAGCCATGGACCGCTTCCGCACATCTGCTCCTGCAGAACCACCTCTGCTCCTGCAAGACTTCCCGCTTCTGCAGACTTGCTTAAGCGACCAGCTTTCTGCTTCAGCGGATCCTCACCTAACGAACCCAGATCGCTTCTGCGGTCATACCTTCCGTACCAGCGATGCCGCCCCTGCGGACCAAGATCCACATCAGCGAACACCAGTGCTTCTGCGCTCCCTTGTCCGCTCCTGCGCTCCCATTTCCGCAAGAGCAAAAACAACAGAACCAGGATCTCCAAACCTGCAATTTCCATGTTTTTCTCTCGTTTAACCATCCGAAAACACCCCGAGGCCCACGGGACCTCATCCAAACACACCAACACATCCTAATACCTTATTCGAACTTGTTCCAATCCTCAAAACACGTCTAACAACACCAAAACCCGCATTTCACACGGATTCAAGCCTAAGTTTCTTCAAAACTTCCGAAACTAACATTCGATCAAAAACCCGACCAAACGACGTCCGATTGACTTGAAAATTTGCGGACATATCCACAATCACATGACGAAGCTACAGAAATTGTCGAAATTCCATTCCGACCCTCGGATCAAAATCTCACCTACCGTTCGAATTTCGCCAAAATTCAATCTTAGCCAATTCAAGCCTATTTCTACACCGGGCCTCCAAATTCAATTCCAATCGCTCCCTAAGTCAGAAATCACCTCCCGGAACTAACCGAATCGTCAGAATCCGATTCCGAGCCCTGTAACCATATAGTCAACTCTGGGTTGACTTTCCTTATTCAGGTTTCCTTCAAAAAGGCTATATGCCTTATTTTCATTTCAATTCACTCCTAACTTCCCCGATAGACTCTAACACTGATATAAAAGCATGAATTATGTAATTAAAACATAACGGGGTGGTAATTCCCGTGACGATGGGCCGGGTCGTCACATTCTCCCCTCTTAAGCAAACGCTCGTCCTCGAGCGGGTCAAGAAACATACCCTGAAGTCTCAAACAAGTGAGGATATCTGCTCCGCATCTCCCACTCGATCTCCCAAGTGGCCTCCTCCACGGGTCGACCTCTCCACTGAACCTTAACTGATGCAATGTCCTTGGACCTCAATCTTCTCACCTGACGACCCAAAATAGCTATAGGCTCCACATCATAGGTCAAGTCATCATCAAGCTGAATAGTGCTAAAGTCCAACACATGCGACGGGTCGCCAACATACTTCCGGAGCATGGACACGTGAAACACTGGATGAACTCCCGATAGACTAGGTGGCAAAGCAAGCATATACGCCACCTCTCCAATCCTCCTGAGGATCTCTAAAGGTGCCAATAAATCTCGTACTGAGCTTCCCTTTCTTCCCAAATCTCATGACGCCCTTCATCGGCGAAACCTTCAGTAACACTTTCTCACCCAGAGAATAAGACACATCTCGAACCTTCCGGTACGCATAACTCTTCTGGCGCGACTGAGCCGTGCGAAGTCTCTCCTGAATGACCTTCACCCTATCCAAAGCATCCTGGACTAACTTTGTCCCCAACAACCTTGCCTCACCGGGCTCAAACCAACCAACTGGAGATCTATACCATCTCCCATATAAAGCCTCATACGGCGCCATCTGAATACTGGATTGGTAGCTGTTGTTATAGGCAAACTCTGCGAGAGGCAAATAATCAGCCCATGAACCACCAAAGTCAATAACACAAGCTCTCAACATATCCTCCAAGATCCGAATAGTACGCTAAGGCTGTCCGTCCATCTGAGGATGGAATGTAGTACTCAACTCAACCTGCGAGCCCAACTCACGCTGGAATGCCCTCCAGAACTGAGAAGTGAACTGAGTGCCTCTATCTGATATGATAGACACTGGGACCCCATGCAATCCGACAATCTCCCAAATAAAGATCATCGCTAACTACTCCGATGATTAAGTAGTACATACTAGAATGAAATGCGCGGATTTGGTCAGCCGATCAATAATCACCCACAACAGAATCAAACTTCCTCGCTGTCCGAGGGAGTTCAGTAACAAAGTCCATAGTGATCCTCTCCCACTTCCACTCGGGAATATCAATGCACTGAAATACGCCACCGGGCCTCTGATGCTTGTACTTAACCTGATGACAATTGAGGCACCGTGCTACATGTCTGACAATGTCCATCTTCATCTTTCTCCACCAATAGTGTTGTTTCAAGTCTTGATACATCTTCGCGGCTCCTGGATGGATAGAATACCGCGAGCTATGGGCCTCCTCCAGAATCAACTCACGAAGGCCATCAACATTGGGCACACATATCCGGCCCTGCATCCTCAATACGCCGTCACTATCAATGGTGACATCTCTAGCATCATCATGCTGAACTCTGTCCCTAAGGACGACCAAATGTGGATCATCATACTGGCGCTCACGAATACGATCATATAGAGATGACCGAGATACAACACAAGCCAATACCCGGCTGGGCTCCGAAATATCTAACCTCACTAGCCGATTGGCTAGCACCTGAACATCATAAGCAAATGGACTCTCCTCAGCTGGGATATATGCCAAGCTCCCCATGCTGACCGCCTTCCGGCTTAAAGCATCAGCCACCACATTGGCCTTCCCCGGATGATATAGAATAGTAATGTCATAATCTTTAAGCAACTCAAGCCATCTCCGCTGTCTCAAATTAAGATCCTTCTGTTTGAACAAATGCTGGAGACTACGATGATCGGTATACACCTCACAGGACACGCCGTACAAATAATGCCTCCAAATCTTCAAGGCATGAATTATGGCAGCTAGCTCCAAATCATGAACATGATAGTTCTTCTCATGTGGCTTCAACTGCCGAGAAGCATAAGCAATCACCTTACCTTCCTACATCAATACACAACCTATCCCTACTCTCGAGGCATCACAATAAATAGTATATGAACCTGAAGCTGATGGCAATACTAACACTGGAGCTGTGGTCAAAGTTGTCTTGAGCTTTTGAAAGCTCTCCTCACACTCATCCGACCACACGAATGGTGCACCCTTCTGGGTCAATTTAGTCAATGAAGAAGCAATGGATGAAAATCCCTGAACAAACCGGCGATAATATCCCGCCAAGCCAAGAAAGCTCATGATCTCTATAGCTGAGGACGGTCTAGGACAACTCTGCACTGCCTCTATCTTCTTCAGATCAACCTGAATACCATCACGAGACACCACATGTCCCAGAAATGCTACGGACTCGAGCCAAAACTCGCACTTGGATAATTTAGCATATAGCTTCTCCTCCCTCAATCTCTGCAACACAATACTCAAATGCTGAGCATGCTCCTCCTGACTATGGGAGTAGACTAGAATGTCATCAATGAACACAATCACAAATGAATCCAAATAGGGCCTGAACACACTGTTCATCAGATGCATAAATGCTGTTGGGGCGTTGGTCAACCCAAAAGACATCACAAGGAACTATAGTGGCCATATCTAGTCCTGAATGCAGTCTTCATAATATCAGAGTCTTTGATCTTCAGCTGATGATAGCCTGAACGAAGATCAATCTTAGAAAACACTCTCGCACCCTGTAACTGATCAAATAAACCATCAATGCGCGGTAGAGGGTACTTGTTCTTCACTGTTACCTTGTTCAATTGTCTATAATCAATACACATCTGCATGGAACCAACTTTCTTCTTAACAAATAACACTGGTGCACCCCACGGGGACACACTAGGGCGAATGAATCCCTTATCCAAAAGCTCCTGAAGTTGTTCTTTCAATTCCTTCAACTCAGCTGGTGCCATCCGATAAGGAGGAATAGAAATGGGCTGAGTGCCTGGCACCAAGTCAATGCCAAAATCAATATCCCTGTTCGGTGGCATACCCGGCAGATCTGAGCGGAATAAATCTGGAAAGTCTCTCACAACAGGTACATAATCAATGCTAGGAGACTCAGCTCCCACATCCCTCAGAAATGCTAAATATGACAAACACCCCTTTTCAACCATTTTCCGAGCCTTTAAGAACAAAATGACATGGCTAAGGATGAAATTAGTCGAACCCCGCAACTCAATCTGAGGAATACCAGGAATAGCCAACGTAACTATCTTAGCATGACAGTCCAATATAGCATGGTACGGAGACAACCAGTCCATACCCATTATCACATCAAAGTCCACCATCCCTAACAATAGCAAATCCGCCCGGGTCTCTAGACCCCCAATAGAAATAATACAGGATCTATAGACATGATCCACAACAATCGTATTATCCACGGGGGTGGACACATGAACAGGTAAATCAAGACTACCACGGGTCGCAACCAAATGATGTGCAAAATAAGAGGACACGTATGAATATGTGAACCCTGGATCAAATAGAACAGAGGCATCTTTGTGACAGACAAAAATGATACTTGTAATCACTGCATCGGAGGCAACTACATCACGCCTATCAGGGAGTGCATAGAATCGTGCCTGACCTCCACTGGATCTCTCCTCGCCTCTAGGGCGACCACGAGATGACTGACCTCCACCTCTACTAGCCTGAGATGGTGCTGAAGAGGAGGGCTGATCCCTCTGGTGAGCCCTGTCCCTACGGAGTCGAGGGCAGTGCCTCCTCATGTGGCCAAACTCACCACACTCATAACAAGCACCTGGTGCTGGAGAAGGGGACTGAAGGGAAACCCTCGCCGTAGAAGAACCCTAGGCTGAAGTAGTAGGTGTTGCACTCTGGGCTTGGAGGGCACTAGGTGAAGACTGACCCTACTGAAATCCCTGTCGACCACGACCATAAGAACCTCCGCTCTGCTCAGGGCGGCCTGAACGAGAAGGTCTAGATGAGCGACCTCTACCCTGCTGGAAATGCCCTCAAGGTGGAGCACCACTGAAGCTACCAGAACTACGAGGCCTCTTGGCCTTACGCTCCTCCCTATCTTGACGACGATCCACCTCAATGGAGCGTGCCATATCCACAACCTACTCAAATGATGACGATAGAACTCTCTCTGGTCATGAGAATGCGGATGGAGTAGTTGAGGCTATCAATGAACCTTCTGATCCTCTCCCTATCAATAGGGATCATCCATGTGGCATGCCTAGCCAACTGTGTGAATCTAAGCTTGTACTAGGTCACTGACATGTCGCCCTGAACCAACCACTCAAACTGGCGACGAAGCTCCTCGCGACGGGACTGAGGTACATACTTCTCTAGGAAGAGAGTAGAAAATTGCTGACATGTGAGAGGTGCTGCTCCTGCAGGGCTACGCCTCTCAAACTCCTCCCACCAATCAAATGTGGGACCAGTAAACTGAAAAGTAGTGAATGAAACTCCGGTGGACTCAAGAATACCAGCTGTATGTAGCATCCTCTGGCACTTATCCAAGAAACCTTGGGCATCCTCGCCCTCAGCGCCACTAAAATAGGGTGGCTGGAGTCTACCAAATCTCTCAAGACGACACTGCTCGTCATCGGGCATAGCCTGAACCATATGCTCTGGAGTTGGTGCAGTTGGAGGAATAACTGGTGCAACCACCTGAGCGGGGACCAGTTCTGGCATCAGAACTCCCTGAACAACCTGCTCAGGTGTGCGAGCTGAAGGGGTCTGCTGACCACCCCTGTCTGAGATGTCGCTGCAGTAGCGGAAGCTGATACTACCGGAGCCAAACCGGAACACACCGATAATATCTAAGCAAGAGTCTTCTGAAGACCAGGAATAGCAATAGATACAGTCTGAAGCTGAACTGGGGCTGCTGGAGCATCAACCACTGGGGCTGCACCTGAACAGGTACAACGGGCGGGTCAGCTGGCGCTGCCTCAGCTACCTCTAGCACGACCGCGCCCACGGCCTCTAACAGGTGGCAATGGAGGTCGTCCACCTCGTCCTGATGCTCGCGTTCTCGCCATCTACGAGAGAATAGAATATAGAAGTTCAGTTCTCGGAACAACAAGATCGCACGACCGAGTTCAAGAAAAGTGAAGTGTTTCCTAAAGGTTCGCAGCCTCCCGAGGATAAGTACAGGCGTCACACATATAGTACAAAAGATACTAAATACAAATGACCAATTAGATACAAAGACAAAACTTGTCACGACCTCAAACCCGGTCGTGATGGCGCCCGACACACGGCTAGGCCAGCCCGACCAATCTACAGAAACACAGAGCTATGAGCTCATTTTATCCAACTTAGACATAACAATTATAAGTCAACATTTATAGAAATACCAAACCGGAACCAAGTCCCAAAACAGTACAACTCCCCAAAGACCGAGGGGTCAAGAGTCAAGAGCCTCTACAGATAACATAAGTATAATAGTGTTTTACATGATACTCAGTGTTGAAAGAAATAGAAATACGAAATCAAAAGACATATGGAAGGGATGTCAGGTCCTGCGGACTCTGCAGCTACCTCGACTATCCCGCAAAATGCCTCTGAACGGCTACCAGATCAGGACTGTTGAGAGGTACCCGGATATGCACACAAGGTGCTGGGAGTAAATTGAGTACTACCAGACATAGTGGTAATAAACAAGGGTAAGACATAGATAAGAAATCCACAATAAAGCACTATGTAAAGCTGTAACCAGTACCGTGTAACTGTTCAATATCAACAGTAGAGTACCAATAAGTATCAACAACATATTATAACAGTTAGCAGATGTAGCTAAATGCAATGCAATGCATGAAATGACCGCTACGGCGCGTAGCCCGATCCAATTTGGGTACCCGTGCTCACTGTGGGGGTTCAGACTCCGGAGGGGCTCCTACAACCCAAGCACAATATCATGAATATACGCTGCGGCGCGCAGCCCGATCCACTACCAGTCAGCTAATATGCAAATGCAGCCTCGCACGCTCAAAAGTAGTTTTGAAAACTCTTTCATCATTTTTCAGTTGAAAACAATAAATGTCAAGTTCTAGAGATTGGAAATATCATGATAACAGTAATAGCTACGGTCTGGTAGTAAAACTAGCATGTCAATATCACAGAACAATGATAACGATCCTCGCAGGATCCCAATAACTGGCTCACAGCCCATAAGTATACTCAACCGTCCAAGAAGGAGGTTCAACGGCTCAAGAGTAGCCAATATCATAATATAATACGCAACCATCCGAGAAGGAGGTTCGACGGCTCAAGAATAGCCAATATCATAATACAGTATCAACAGGTCGGACTAAGCCATAGTCCCCAATCACAATCGACCCCGCACTCACAAGAGAGTACGTGTATCGCCGCTACACAGTGGCACAAAGTGGTATACCGGGGTTTCGAACCCGCTGGTCATCACCCACATCTATTACTCACCTCAATACGGCTCGACGACTAGTTCGCGATGCCTTTTCCACGAGAATCAAGCTCCGCACGCGTAGAATCCGATCAAATATAGTAGAAACACATCAAATTAGGCCAATGGAATGATACCCAGTCGAAACAACTCAATTCACACCAAAATTACCCCATTTTAACACGGGTCAAACTAGAGCATAACAAATTGGTAATTCTAAAGGTTTAATTAATTAAAGAGAGTCGCCACCTAATTATTTAAGGGTGAATAAGGTCACCGATTTTTAGCTAAATAGTGCTTAAAATTAACTATGTTTTATGGTTTACTAAACCTTAAGAGTATGGGTAAGGGTTCTAATTAATCTTATAGGGAAGGTTTTTAAGGGACCCTATATGATCCGTTAATATGGATAATCGACCAAACTTAGGTTAATAGTAAACTTATTGTGAGCACGTGAAAGTAACATGAGACTATTTTTTATATACTAAAATATTACTAAATGAGTAAAACTTGAGTTTGATATGCAAAATAAAAAAACGCCACAAAGGCCATTTTTCGAAAATCTTGATTAGACTTGAACATTGTAAGAAAGAAGCAAGCTTTTATGGACAAATGCTGACAAAGAACGCTAAGTATTTCCAAACTTGATGATTTATATTTAATAATAAAAATAAAGTCATTATTTCAAATTGTTGGTTTTAAAGCCCTTAAGATTTATGTAAATAAAATTGGCGATTTATTCTTAACTAGAGTAAATGCCACTAAACAAAATAAGATTTAGCTACCAAATCTAATATAAGACAAATTCCAAATAAATCAACAATTATAAAGAAATTAAGCAAGTGATAAGAAAAAGGAAAAATGAAAGACGCCATAGGCGTCCCCAAGCGTTTGGCTTGTTTTCTTGCGATCCGGGACATTCTAAAAAATGTGTTATGTTGACTCCATGCTTGGGTATGAGTGTGAGGTTTTATTTTGAGACTCTATTGTAAGAGTTTCAAATTAGGACTTCATTTGCTCCAAAGTATATATGCAAAGAAAGAAATAAAGATAAAGAATTAGAAGCAAAAATCTAAGATAAACTTGGAAGCAAAAAGCAACAAGGGTAAATCAAACCATGGCCTTACAATAGGCAAATAATTCTACAGTCAAGCTTATGCTAACAGATTTTGACATAACAGAAATAAGTCAATAAAGACAGAAATACCCATACTGGGATCAAGTCGCAAATAATACAACTCCCCATAGACCGAGGGGTCAAGAGTCAAGAGCCTCTACAGATAACATAAGTATAATAGTGTTTTACATGATACTCAGTGCTAAAAGAAATAGAAATACGAAATCAAAGACAGATGGAAGGAATATCGGGTCCTGCGGACTCTGCAACTACCTCGATTATCCCACAGAAATCGCCTCGAACAGCTACCAAATTAGGACTGCTGAGAGGTACCTGGATCTGCACACAAGGTGCAGGGAGTAAAATGGGTACTGCCAGACTCAGTGGTAATAAACAGGGGTAAGACAACGCAGATAAGAAATCCGCAATAAAGCACTATGTAAGGTTGTAATCAAATACCCTGTCACAGAATCAATATCAATTGTACCTGTACCAACAAGTACCAGGAAAATAGTATAACAACTATCCGATGTAGCTAAATGCAATGCAATGCATGATATGACCGCTACGACGCGTAGCCCGATCCAATTTGGGTACCCGTGCTCACTGTGGGGGTTCAGACTCTGGAGGGGCTCCTACAGCCCAAGCACAATATCACTGCGGCGTGCAGTCCGATCCAACATATATACTGCTGCGGCGCGCAGCTCGATGTAGTTTTGAAAACTCTTTTATCATTTTTTCCGGTTGAAAACGGTAAATGTCAAGTTCCGGCGATTGGAAATATCATGATAACGGAGAAATAGCTACGGATCGGTAGTAAAACTAGCATGTCAATGTCACGAGACAATGATAACGATCCTCGCAGGATCCCGATAATTGGCTCACGACCCATAAGTATACTCAACCGCCCAAGAAGGAGGTTCGACGACTCGAGAGTAGCCAATATCACAATATAATATGCAATCATCCGAGAAGGAGGTTCGACGGCTCAAGAATAGCCAATATCATAACACAGTATCAACAGGTCGGACTAAGCCATAGTCCCCAAATCACAATCGACCCCGCGCTCACAAGAGAGTACGTGTCTCGCCGCTATACAGCGTCACAAAGTGGTATACCGGGGTTTCGAACCCGTCGGTCATCACCCACATCTATTACTCACCTCAATACAGCGCGACGACTACTCCGCAATGCCCTTGCTACGAGAATCAAGCTCCACACGCGTAGAAGCTGATCAAATATAGTAGAAACACATCAAATTAGGCCAATGGAATGATCCCCAGTCAAAACAACTAAATTTACACCAAAATTTACAAAGTTGCCAAAATCCGACTTTCGGTACGCTTCTCGAAAAATTACGAAAGTCACATATTCGGAACCCTCGTCTCAACACGAGTCTAAGCATATAAATTTTTCCAAATTTGGACTCCATTTGCCCATTCAAATCCTTGATTTTCTATAATTTTAGGCTTAGGGCTAAAACCTCCATAAAACACCCCAAATTCCTCCAATTTCATGAGATAATTGCATAATTTATCAATACAAAATCATAATTTGAGTCTATAGTTGATTAATAGAAGAATCTCCTTGAATTTCCCTTCAAAATCGCTAGATCGCCTCTTAAGCCGAGCCCTAAATGTTTTAGTACTGATTAATCGGCGTGATTAGCCTGTTTTCATAACAAATCAAGAAGTGTAGAACTGAAATACAAGAACACAGCCCCAACCAAATCGTGGTGTCACAAGTCCGAGCCTCTACAAATGAGATCTACTACAAAATCAAGTCTAACCAGAATGGAGACAACAAAATGATAAAAAGAAAGAGGTCAGGTACTGCGGACGCTGGCAGCCACCTCGAAGTCTCCACGGAATAGTAATGAATAAGCATCTGCGACAGCTCAACTGCTCTCTAGCACCTGTGAATCTGCACAAAAGTGCGGGGGAGTGGGGTGAGTATATTTCAACTCAGTGAGTAATAATAATAAACAATTACTGAAAATAAGAACTCATGTACTATCACTAAACAGTTCTAAGGCAACCCCCACAGGTTAATCATCACTATAATGAGTACTCTGATCTCCGGTCCACATCTATCTCATCTAGGTCCCACACCGACCACATCCTCGCTCGTACCACTACGGTATACGAGCCATCTCAATATACGGAGACATATACATCTGTCTATAACATATAAATATTTCGAGATATATATGAATATGAATAAGTATAATGCTGCGGCGCGCGCCCGCTCCAATACATATACCGCCGCGGGGGCGCGCCCGCTCCAATACATATACCGCGCGCGGCGAGCGGCCCGAATATACGGTGCGCGCGCGCGTCCGGCTCCAGTAGCGTCGACGGCGCTCACCGGGGGTGTATACGGACTTCGGAGGGGCTCCACTAGGCCCAAGCACTATAATACTGCGGCGTGCGGCACGATCCACACAAATATTACCTGCGGCGTGCGGTCCGATCCAATATATATATGTATATATCTCTATATTGCTGCGGCGCGGCCCGATCCCATATTATACACCGGTGCTCACCGAGAACGTGTGCGGACCTCGGACTCCGGACGGGCTCACTGCGGCCCAGCGCGCATATCTACGCGGCGTGCGGTCCGTCCCACATGTATATTACATGTATTTTACATGTATATTACTGCGGCGTGCAGTCCGATCCAATATATATATACTGCTATAGCGTGCAGCCCGATCCAATATAGGTATATATATATATATATATATATATATATATATATATATATATATATATATATATATATATATATATATATATATATATATATATATATATATATAATATATTCATAATGGGTCCTCGACCCTATCCCAGTCAGTATATACTTGGCCTCTCGTGCCCAATATAATATATCACAGTGGGTCCTTGACCCTGTCTCAGTCAATATAGACTTGGCCTTTCAGGCCCAATATAACATCTCATAGTGGGTCCTTGACCCTGTCTCAGTCAATATAGACTTGGCCTTTCAGGCCCAATATAATACCTCATAATGGGTCCTCGACCCTATCCCAGTCAGTATATACTTGGCCTCTCAGGCCCAATATAATATATCACAGTGGGTCCTTGACCCTGTCTCACTCAATATAGACTTGGCCTTTCAGGCCCAATATAACATCTCATAGTGGGTCTTTGACCCTGTCTCATCTCAATCGGTATAGACTTGGCCTTTCAGGCCCGCTCAGCTAGAACAGGGAATTCCACCCTAGATAATCTCTCAATGTACACATCTAGTACGGGCTCATATTATGCTATACAGCTAGAGCTACGGCTGAGTGTATGTTTCCAACACGATATAAGGGTCACCTAGCTCTATAGGTTCCCTAATGCTCTACAGATCGGCACAAGGCCCCAAACATGGCTATCGGCCCAATTGCACAGTTATAAACTTATTATCAGTCATAACACACAGTATACTATTAGTCGGGAAGGACTAAGTCCGAACCCCCAATCACAATGTCACCACGCCCGTCATAGAACGCGTGTCTCGTCTCAATATAGCACTGTGAAGTGCTAGTACGGGGTTTCAAACCCTCAGTACATTATTTACTACTACCACTCACCTCGAACCGGTAGAAGCTTCATGCCCGCGACGCCTTAGCTCCTCGAACCGGCATCACGCACGTCAAACTAGCCAAAATCAGTACAAATATATCAAAATAGGCTAATGGAACATAACCCAATCGAAAGAACTCGAAAAATATCAAAAATCACGAAATTGGCAAAACCCGAGCCCCGGGCCCACATCTCGAAAAATTTCGAAATTTATATTTCCGGAATTCTCGTCTCGCCACGAGTCCGTACATACCAAATTCACAAAAATTGGAGTTCATTTGTCCCCTTAAATCACTATTTCTATCCAAGAGGGTTTTCTACCCTTTTCAACAAAAATTCTCAAATTAAACACTAAAACTTGCAATAGATTCGAGTTATACCACCAAAATTGAGTTAAGAACACTTACCCCGTTGTTCTCTCCAAAATTCCCACGAAAAATCGCCATTTCCGAGCTCCAAATCGTCAAAAATGGCAATATATTTTCGGACCTCAAATATATTCCGTCCGACACTATTCACGGTTACTGGTCACGGTACTGTTCACGGACACTGTTCATGGTCACTGTTTACGGACACTTTTCACGGTACTATTCACGGACACTGTTCATGGACACTGTTCACGGACACTGTTCATGGTCACTGTTCACAGCAGATTTTTCTGCATTTTCTGCCCATTTTCTAAGTCCGGAATTATTCCGAGACACCTCCGAAACACTCCCGAGCCCTCGGGCTCCAAACCAAATATGCACATTGACTCTAAAACATCACACAAACTCGCTCGAGTGATCAAATCGCCGAAATAACATCAAAATCATCAATTTTCATCAAATCAAGGCCTATGTTTCCAAAAACTTCTAAAAATACACTTTCGATCAAAAACCCGACCAAACGATGTCCGAATGACCCTGAAAATTTGCAGACATATCCAAAATCACCTAACGAAGCTATTGCAACTGTCGGAATTCCATTCCGACTCCCGGATCAAAATATCACCCATCGATTGGATTCCGCCAAAATTCCAACTTCGCCAAAATAGGCTAACTTCTTCACCGGACCTCCAAAATTACTTCCAATTGCGCTTCTAAGTCTTAAATTATCCCCTGAAACTAACCGAATCATCGGAATTCAGTTCCGAGCCCTCTAACTCATAAGTCAACGTTGGGTTGACTTTTCCAACTTAAGCTTTCCTTAAAGAGATTAATTGTCTCTTTTCCTACCAAAATCGATCCGAATTGACTCAAAGTTTGCACACAAGTCACATTCGACATTACGGACTTGTACCAACTTTCGGAATCGCATTCTGACCCCGATATCAAAATTTTCACTTCCGGTCGAATTTTCTCATAAACCTTCAAATTCCTATATTTAGCCAAATGACTTCAAAATGACCTCCGGACATCCGAATTCACTTCCGATCGCTTTTCCAACTCCAAAATCACCATACGGATCTATTCCCAGACTCGGAATCCCAAATGGACATCTATAACTCTAAAATGCCTTCCAACCCAAATTTATGAAATTTTTCTAAAATACTAACTTCCACCATATACGCCGAAATGCTCACGGTTTATCAAAAACCAAATCCGGACATACGCCCTAGTTCAAAATCATCATACGAGCATGCTGGAACTTTTAGATCCCAATTCCGAGGTCATTTACTCAAAATTCCAATCCTAGTTCATTTCTTCAACTTTCAGCTTTCAAAATGAGAATTTCCATTTAGATTTGACTCCAAACTTCCTGAATTTTAATTCTGACCATACACACAAGTCAATATACCTGAGATGAAGTTGTTCATGGCCTCAATCTGGTGAATGACGCGTCGGGACTCAAAACGACCGGTCGGGTCGTTACAATCTCCCCCACTTAAACATACGTTCGTCCTCGAACGTGCTGAGAACTACAATGATGTAGTCTCAAATAACTTGTTTAACACATCATGCACCTTCCCGTGCTACCACTACTTAGTTGAGCACATTAGCTATATAATGTTGTAGATATAATTCTTTATTCAAGCGAATAAGCCATTAGGCCAAATTCCAACACCCTGAATTTCCTGCCAAGTCTGTTTCCATCATTCGACCACCATATCAACCTCCACACGTTGTACCCAAACATTAATGCATAACTTTGTTGAATTTACACTTCGCATAACTTTACTCATATGACCACAATAACATTCTTTATTACTACAGTTGCCTATAATACCCAAATACCGATGGAAACCTCTTATTAGTTGAAGTCTTATTCCAACACTTTCATATACTGCCAACGATAAATAAAACACGGGCTAAACCATAACAATTCCTCAGATCCACCATTTATGAAGCCATTTCTCTTTTGACTGATATTACAACGGATTTTGGAGCCAAACCTCGATATTACCTTTCTATCTAGCTGAAATCATGTATGTTCGCACTCATTAATCACACCTCCCTTTTTACTACCCCAACACACTTAAATGCGTATAAATACACTTGTAGGGTATACCCCGACGCTCAATTACCCGAGACGGATAAAATAACGTAAGGGAAGGAGTTTTTCCAATTTAAGGACAATCGGTTCGGGATTTTATTAGAGATTAATCGGAGTCGCCACTTGGGAATGACAATGGTGTCCCAAGTCACCGGTTAATCCCGAACCGAGGAAATTTATGACTCTGTAATATAGTCTGCGAAACTAGAAACCTGGATAAGGAATTCTGTTAACCCGGGAGAAGGTGTTAGGCACTCCCGGATTCCGTGGTTTTAGCACGGTCGCTCCACTGTCGTTCTTGACTTTTGTTTGACTCAATTATAAGTTTTAACAACATAATGTGTTTTTACGTTAAATATTATTTTTAGGAATTTGCGGTATTGCGAAAACACGCCTCGAGTCATACCGCAACCAGTACGCCTATGACTTTTGGTGTATTTCGGCTTTACCGAGATTTGGATTTGAGTCGCACCAAGTGCACACTCGTTCAATGGAAAGTATATTAAAATCGTGCCCTAAATGATGTCTATCGGCTTTTAATTGTTTTGGGTAAGACTATGGAATTAGCTATATAGTCTTCCCGAGTCTAGTTATGTTAAACCATTACTAAATGGGGGCCCCGCTTATTTTAAATCGGGCGAGGCTCGTCCCAATTTAATTTATTAAAGTCCAATCCTACTTTGTGTGTACTACATTTGCTATATTGTTTTTGCCTTAATCGATTTCGTAACATCAAACATTCCAGGCCTGTCGCAATTTGTGTATTTTTGTGCGGCGAGGCTCATCTCACTTTTATTAACAATATAATTCTAAAATGACTACATTTCCTATTTTTTAGTTTTTATAAATAAAGAAATCTCATAATTAATTTAGAAATTAAAAATGCAATACTTATCTTATTTATGACAAAAAAACTTAATGAAACAGATTTTAAAAAAAAAATTCGAAATTGTTTTATTTATTATTTTATTATTATTATTATTATTTTATTATTTTGTTAAATACAAAATTTCACAACTTAATAATAAAAGAAGCTAATTTAGAAGAATATTAAAAACTTGAATAAATAAAAGAAAAACCAATAAAAATCATTTATTCAAAAACTATCAAAATTATAACAATTAAAGCTTATATGGTAAAAATCATTTTTTATTTCAAATTGTTCAAAACTAAGCTTATTTTTTAGAAAAACAGCAATTATAAATTGACTATAATTTTATTTAAATTCGTTTTTTATAAACTAAAAAAAAATATATTTTATTTGTTATATTTAGATAAATGTTTAATAAAATAAACATTACTTAAATAAATATAAAAATAAAAGTGCAAAATCGACAACTAATATATATATATATATATACAAACTAAACCAATTATCTTACAACTAACTTAAACTCAATTTTTTTTAATTTTTTATTATTTTTGAATTAAACCCTTACTGTTAACTATTTACAACTATTTACCAAAATCAAAATCAATCTTAGTTATTTACACCTATATTTTGAGATGGTTAAACTTGAAAAGAAACAATTCTTGTGTTATTGAAAAATTCAAATCGTACCTAAATGCCTAATTTACGTAAAAATAATTAAAATTCACATTTTTATTGAATTTAACTACATGTTAACAACTTAATTTATTAAAGACAATATTAAAGAAGTTCTAATTAATTTGATTAACAAAAGAGTAATTCATTCTTCCTTTTATTTACTAAATGATTTGAACATTAATAAATAGATTCATAATTATACTATTTAATAACCATTTTTAGAAGTGAATTATTATTACTACAAGAAGGCTTAATTATTTAAAGTTATCACAAAAACTTATAGAATATTAATATGGAATTTATTAAAACATAATCTGTAAAAGAAGATAGAAATAGAAACTATTTAAAATTTCAACAAAATTCTCATCTTTCTCATATATTCATCTTATCATTTAAACATGATTAGATATGTACCTGATATTGGAAATAAAAGAAATCCCGGTGATCAACACAACAAATAACAACACAGCAATATCACAGCAACAGCAGTACAATCAAGAATACCAGTATCCGGATTTAAGCAATAAGAATCAACATCCCATAATTGAGTTTCAAAATAAGACTTTGTAAAATAAAAACTAACACTCTTTTTTTTTTAGATTTTTTTTTTCGTTTTTTTTTTTTTTGTTTTTTCTTTTGTTTTGTTTTTCTTTTGTTCACTATTTGGTAACACTCTTAAGATTTTTCAGATTTTTGCTCTCTAGAATTTTTCTTCCTCCCAAATGAAATATGATTCTAACTTATATACACAAGACTTAAACTTTCTCTTTAATTAAAAACAAATCATTATTAATTAAAAACTAAAAGTAAGACTTCCACTTTCTTTTATTTTAATCTAACTTTTAATTCCACTATGTTATGTTTTATTCTCCACTATACATATTCTATCAATACTTTAATTACCACTATCTTATGTTTTGTCCCCCATTTTAATTTAACAATAATTAAATAACTAATGGACAAAATAACTTTAATTCAAATAATTGACTATAATTTAATGACTAAAATAACCCCAACATTATTAAAATTTACTATTATACCCCTTCAACTATAACCAATACATCTAAAATCAAACAACCAAAATATAGCAAATCTAACCATTTTTGAACAAATTTAACAACAATTCTAACAATCTTGATGAACAACCAAGAACACCATGATTTTTAACAACAAAAATTTCTAGATTCATAATAGCAACAAACAAGTAACTTCAAATCACTTAAACTTAACATATCAAACAAACTATTTTAATTCTACAATTAAAATCCGAATTTAGAATTAAGCAAAATAAAGAACCAAATTCAATCTAATAAACTTAATAATCATCTAAAAATTAAATTTAAATCTACCAACATTACAACCAAGATTTAAGATGCAAAATGATTGAACTATAACATTTCTATATTAACAACTTAACAAAACACATGATTAAAGTAAGAAAAATGAAGAAATAACCAAGAACATGATGAACAACAAGTAAGAAACAAAATCAACTATATATAATCTAAATCTGAAAATATACATAGAAATGAAATTCCTATATACATATACATAATCATCCGAAAAGGATAAAAAGAAATAAATAACAAAAAATAAAAATCTGTCCGAAAATAAAAATAACAATAATAACAATAATAAAAACGAAATACATATATATATATACTACTATATATATATATATATATATATATATATATATACAAAAAACCAAGAAAAATATATATATTGTCCGAAAAAAAATAAAAGTAAATAATAAAAATAATGAGAAATATATTCTGCCTGAAAAATAGTAAAATAAAATAAAATATACATATATACATATAGTCATATATATCTAATATACCCCTGTATACACGTATATACACAGCATATACATAGTATATACACATGCATAATTAGGGTTTTTTATTACTTTATTCAAACATATATATATATATATATGTATATATATATACATGTATGCTATATATACACGTATATATATGTATATATATATATGTATATAACATATGTTTATACCTATATACACGTGTATATACATATATATATATATATATATGTATATATATATATATACATACCCTCGCCGGAAAAATCAAAAGAAAGGAAGATGAAGAAGAAAAACTCGGGACATGCTCGGCGACGACAACAACCATGGCGACTGGACGTCGAGGCCATGGACGAGCTCGAGCTTGGCAGCCATGGTCATGGACGGCCAGCCGAGCTGCCATGATCACGATTTTCTCGGCCAGCAGTGAAGGCGACGAGCTGCTGCTCGGCTGCTGGCCGCGTGGCTGTGAGGGGGTGACGGGGAGGGTGCTGGAGGCGATGGGGATGGGTGCTGGGGCTGGTGGTCGGCCATGGTGAGGTGTGGTGAAGAAGAAGAAAGAAGAAGAGAGGGGGGTGGCGGGTGTGTGTCTTTTAGGTTAGTTTTGTGTTTTAGGTTTTCTTTTCTTTTTAATTAGTGTAATGAAAAAATAACAAAAATGGGAGGGGTTGTCTTGGTCAGATGGGGGGATTTTGGGTTGGATTAGAGTAAGTTTGGGTTGGGGTTAGATTAAATTTGGGCTTGGGTTTAATTTAAGAATTGGCCCAATTTGAATTTCTTTTTATTTAATTATTCTTTGTTCTCTTCCTATTAATAATTAATAAAAAATGCTAAGATTAAATTATAAAAAACAAAGTTATCTTAAAATATTAATTAACTCCTAAGAATAATTATCACATAAAATTTAAACATTAATTAAAATAAAATTGCACGATTTGGACATTAAATGCTAAAAATGCAATAATACATATTTTTTGTGATTTTTCATTTTCGTAAAACAAACTTAATTACTCCTAATTGTAAACTTAAATTTTATATGCAAATGCAATATGTTTTTGTATTTTTATTTATTTAAACAAATAAATATGCACAGATAAAATGCAAACAATTCAAGAAAAATAACACAAAATTCACAAATATTGCAAACAACACAAGACTCTTTTATTTTGAAGTTTTGGGAGTAATTCTCATATAGGGCAAAAATCACGTGCTCACACCAAGCACCACATCTATCTTGATAAAAAATGGGTTATGTCCAGCAAATGCCCGATATTATATTTCAAAAGACTCAGAAGAGGAAAAATGGGTATCGGCACAATTTATATACAATTCACAAAATATCAAACATATCCCTGGCTAAAAGGGAATCAGGTCAATGTAGTTCGGAAAATTTTGGTAGCTGGGACTACCAATGAAACTGCGATTTTTTGCTGTTACTGTTGCTGCTGTTGCGGTTACTGCTTGCTGACCTCCTTATTACACCGGGGAGAATGTAAAATAAAGAAGTTATTCTAAGCTATGATTCTACAATTACAATTATTCCTATCCTAGCTTTTGCTCTTCTTCCTTTTTCTTGATTTTCGGCGATGCAGACTCTCCCTTTTTTGTTGATTTTCTTTCTTGTTTTCCTCTTCTTCTTTTCAATGGTACTTCTTGCCCTCGAGCTGAACCTGCTCAAAACAAAAACAACAAACTACCTCTTTTTTTTTTTTTTTTTTCTTTTTGCCCCAGCGTGGGCTTTTAAATATATAAACCATGATGATGCGTAAAATATTCCCGTATTTGAAGGCGGGCGCCTAACGTAAATTTAAACGTGCAATGCGATGCGAAAGTATTCCCGTATTTGAAGGCGGGCGCCTACCGTAAATTTAAACGTGCAATGCGAATGCGTAAAATATTCCCGTATTTGAAGGCGGGCGCCTAACATAAATTAAAACGTGCAATGCGATGCAGAAAATATTCCCGTATTTGAAGGTGGGCGCCTAACGTAAATTAAACGTGCAATGCGAATGCGTAAAATATTCCCGTATTTGAGCGTGGGCGCCTAACGTAAATTTAAACGTGCAATGCGAATGCGTAAAATATTCCCGTATTTGAAGGCGGGCGCCAACGTAAATTAAACGTGCAATGCGAATGCGTAAAATATTCCCGTATTTGAAGCGGGGCGCCTAACGAATTTAAACATGCAATGCGAATGGTGAAAATATTCCCGTATTTGAAGGTGGGCGCCTAACGTAAATTAAACGTGCAATGCGAATGCGGAAAATATTCCCGTATTTGAGGCGGGCGCCAACGTAAATTTAAACGTGCAATGCAAATGCGTGAAAATATTCCCGTATTTGAAGGCGGGCGCCTAACGAATTTAAACGTGCAATGCAAATGCAAAATATTCCCCGTATTTGAAGGCGGGCGCCTACGTAATTTAAACGTGCAATGCAAATGCGTAAAATATTCCCGTATTCGAAGTGGGCGCCAACGTAATTTAAACGTGCAATGCAAATGCGAAAATATTCCCGTATTTGAAGCGGGGCGCCAACCGTAATTTAAACGTGCAATGCAAATGCGTAAAATATTCCCGTATTTGAGGCGGGCGCCTAACGTAATTTAAACGTGCAATGCAAATGCGTGAAAATATTCCCGTATTTGAAGGCGGGCGCCTAACGTAAATTAAACGTGCAATGCGAATGCGAAAATATTCCCGTATTCGAAGCGGGCGCCTAACGTAATTTAAACGTGCAATGCAAATGCGAGAAAATATTCCCGTATTTGAAGGCGGGCGCCTAACGTAATTTAAACGTGCAATGCAAATGCGTAAAATATTCCCGAATTTGAAGGTGGGCGCCTAACGTAAATTTAAACGTGCAATGCGAATGCAGAAAATATTCCCGTATTCGAAGGCGGGCGCCTACCGTAAATTTAAACGTGCAATGCGAATGCGTAAAATATTCCCGTATTTGAAGGCGGGCGCCTACCGTAAATTTAAACGTGCAATGCGAATGCGTAAAATATTCCCGTATTTGAAGCGTGGGCGCCTAACATAAATTTAAACGTGCAATGCGAATGCAGAAAATATTCCCGTATTTGAAGGTGGGCGCCTAACGTGCAATGCGAATGCAATGCAAATGCGAAAATATTCCCGTATTCGAAGGTGGGCGCCTAACGGAATTTAAACGTGCAATGCAAATGCGAAAAATATTCCCGTATTTGAGCGTGGGCGCCTACCGTAATTTAAACGTGCAATGCAAATGCGTAAAATATTCCCGTATTTGAAGCGTGGGCGCCTAACGTAATTTAAACGTGCAATGCAAATGCAGAAAATATTCCCCGTATTTGAAGGTGGGCGCCACCGTAAATTTAAACGTGCAATGCGAACGCGTAAAATATTCCCGTATTTGGCGGTGGGGCCTAACGTAAATTAAACGTGCAATGCGAATGCGTAAAATATTCCCGTATTCGAGCGCGGGCGCCTAACAGAAATTAAACGTGCAATGCGAATGCGAAAATATTCCCGTATTTGAAGGTGGGCGCCTAACGTAAATTTAAACGTGCAATGCAAATGCGAAAAATATTCCCGTATTTGAAGGTGGGCGCCTAACGTAATTTAAACGTGCAATGCGAATGCGAAAATATTCCCGTATTTGAAGCGTGGGCGCCTAACGTAATTTAAACGTGCAATGCAAATGCGTAAAATATTCCCGTATTTGAAGGCGGGCGCCAACGTAATTTAAACGTGCAATGCAAATGCAAAATATTCCCGTATTTGAAGGTGGGCGCCTAACGTAATTTAAACGTGCAGTGCGATGCAGAAAAGTATTCCCGTAGCCTGAGGACCGGGGAGTGGATTTTAAAAGATGTTACCTTCCTCTTTTTTGGTATTTTCTTTTACCAATTATCTCTTGCCCGTGAATTTCTCCACTTATTGGCGAACTTCTCTTTTTGGTGTTTTCTATTTTCCACATTGGTCACATTCATTTTAAAGTGATTAGTGACAATTTGTTCCTGCATGAAACAAAACTTATTAGATATAAACTGCTGGCAACTGGCATCTGCCGTCCCTGCTTCTTATTGCTTTCTTCTTTTTGCTTTTCTCATGTTGTGTAGCTTTCAACTGCTTATCCCTTGCAGACTCTTTTTGTTTTTTCTCATTTTTTCCATTTTTGTTTTGTTTTCTTTTCCTTTGGCCATATTTGCCAAGCTTCCTTATTTCCTTCCCAACTCTTCCTTCTTTCTGACCCAGTGTTGTTTCAGCTTTCGTTATCAGGAGCCGGTAGTTAGCTCTCAAAAAGGTAAACAATGAAATGCAGAAAATGAAAGAAAAGTAAGGGTGTTTTGGAGAGATGACAGAACTTATCCGGGTATTTGCTGGCTGATTCCGCTGACCATGCCATGTATTTAAACTCTGACCCAGTTCGTTCCAATCATTATTCTGACTCTGGATTGCCTTTGACCCAAAACCGATACTCTTTTTTGTTGCTTTTCTCTTTTCGGATAGTCCTCACGATCGCCTTACGGTGCCTCGAAAGGTTTTCACCAATAAGACTCTCTCATTTATTCTCTCAACCTCACAATCATCTCACAGCGCCGATTAAGGTTTTCACTGATGAGACTCTCTCATTTTGTTTCTCTCAACCTCACAATCGCCTCACAGTGTCGGCTAAGGTTTTCACTGATGAGACTCTCTCATTTTTATTATTTTTTCCATTTTTCCTTTTTGTATTTTGTTTTCTGTACCACGGGTATTATCCGATGCTTCGCTCCTCCTTCGCTGTATTTGTTATCATTTCAAAATTGATCGGAAGGTCTTTCTTTGGACTGTAACGTGGCTTTCGGGTGGGTTAAGAAAGAAAGATATAAAGGCTCAAAATTTCAACGAGGGTTAAAAATATTTACAACTCTCGAAATTATTAAACATAACTTCTGCCCCAGTTTCAATATGTGGGGAATTTTTGGATTTTTTCTTTATTGTGACTGAACCTCAGAGAGGCTGCCTACGTACCCTTTCGGGATCAAGTCATACGTAGTTCATCCAACTTCATTAGTTAGATGGATTTCTTTTGACTTTTTCCCGATTTCTTTGTCTTTTTCTCTCTTTTTCATTCATTTTTTTTTTCATCATCATTTTTTTTTCATTTCATCATTTCATATTTTTTTTTCATCTTTCCATCATTTGATTTTCCATTCCGGCAATTTCGATCTTATTGTACTAGAGCGATTCCGAGAGAGGGATATGAAAGAATTCATTCATTAAGGCTCAAAGGGGTTAACAATGGATAAAGTGTTTGGATAGAGAATAAAATGCCTTCGTCATTTCAATTCCAAAATCACAACAAAATACAAAACACATAATTGAAAAGGAATCATACATAGTATCTTTTGACCGCATCTGAATTGATAGCAGTCTCTACGCACTTTCCTTCAACATCTGTTAAATATAATGCTCCATTGGACAACACCCGTGATACCACGAACGGCCCCTGCCAATTTGGCGCAAACTTGCCTTTTGCCTCTGCCCAATGTGGTAAGATACGCCTCAATACCACTTGTCCGACTTCAAACTTTCGAGGTCGTACCTTCTTATTATATGCTCTGGCCATTCTTCGCTGATACAACTGCCCATGGCAGACTGCGGCTAACCTCTTCTCATCAATCAAATTCAACTGTTCTAACCGGGCCTTTACCCATTCATCGTCATCTATCTCACATTCGGCTATAATTCGCAATGACGGTATTTCTATTTCTGCGGGTATAACAGCCTCCGTTCCGTACACCAGTGTATAAGGTGTGGTTCCGATAGAAGTACGTACCGTCGTGCGGTAACCCATGAGAGCAAAGGGTAGCTTTTCATGCCATTGCCTGGATCCCTCCACCATTTTTCTGAGAATCTTCTTGATATTCTTATTCGCCGCCTCTACTGCACCATTCGCCTTTGGCCTGTAAGGTGTGGAATTGCGGTGCGTGATCTTAAACCTTTCACAAACTTCCGCCATGAGATGACTGTTTAAATTGGCTCCATTGTCCGTGATAATCACCTTGGGGATTCCAAATCGGCATATAATATTTTCGTGCACAAAATCTACCACCGCTTTCTTCGTCACTGCCTTGAATGTCTTAGCTTCAACCCACTTGGTGAAATAATCAATTGCAACTAGAATGAACTTGTGCCCATTAGAAGCGGCTGGATCTATTGGGCCGATGACATCCATGCCCCAAGCAACAAAAGGGCCAAGGTGCTGACATTGTGTGCAACTCGTAAGGCGGAGAATGGATCAGATCCCCATGCACCTGGCATTGGTGGCATTTCTTCACATACCTGATACAATCACGCTCCATAGTGAGCCAGTAGTACCCAGCTCTCAAAATCTTCTTTGCTAAAACATATCCGCTCATGTGGGGTCCGCATACTCCAGCATGTACTTCAATCATGATTTCATTTGCTTGTTGTGCATCTACACACCGCAATAAACCCAGATCTGGTGTTCTTTTGTATACCACTCCTCCACTGAAAAAAAATCCATTGGCTAGACGCCTGATGGCTCTTTTCTGGTCTCCGGTGGCTTGCTCCGGTATTTGCCAGCTTTCAAGTATTCTCTAATATCATGATACCACGGCTCTCCATCTGACTCTTCTTCCACAACGAAGCAATAAGCATTCTGATCTCGGACTTGGATCTGGAGCGGATCTATATATGTCTTGTCCGGATGACGCAACATAGAGGACAATGTGGCCAAAGCATCTGCAATCTCATTGTGCATTCTCGGGATGTGCTTGAACTCTATAGACTGGAATCTTTGAGATAACTCGTGCAAACAATACCGATATGGTATCAATTTCAAATCTCGTGTCTCCCATTCCCCTTGAATTTGGTGTACCAAGAGATCCGAGTCACCCATGACCAAAATCTCTTGAATACCCATATCAATCGCCATCCTTAATCCCAAGATGCACGCCTCATATTCGGCCATATTGTTGGTACAGAAAAATCGAAGCTGAGCTGTGACGGGATAGTGTTGACCCGTACTTGAAATGAGTACCGCTCCGATACCAACGCCCCTGCTGTTGACAGCTCCGTCAAAGTACATTTTCCATCCTGGCCTCTCCTCTTGCTCCATCTCCTCGACAAGCATTGCCTCTTCATCCGGAAAGTATGTCTTCAATGGCTCATATTCATCATCCACCGGATTTTCGGCTAAGTGGTCCGCAATAGCTTGTGCCTTCATTGCCGTACGAGTTACATAGATAATGTCGAATTCCGTGAGCAGAATCTGCCATTTGGCCAGTCTTCCCGTAGGCATAGGCTTCTGAAATATATACTTGAGAGGATCCAACCGTGATATCAAGTACGTAGTGTATGCTGACAAATAATGCTTTAGCTTCTGAGCCACCCAAATCAATGCACAACAAGTTCTCTCCAATTGGGTATACTTCACCTCGTAGGATGTAAACTTTTTGCTGAGGTAGTAGATGGCTTGTTCTTTCTTGCCTGTCTCATCATGTTGACCCAGTACACAACCGAAAGAGTTATCCAGCACCGTCAAATACAAAATCAGAGGACGCCCTGGTTCTGGAGGAACTAACACCGGAGGATTGGCCAAATATTCCTTGATCTTGTCAAAGGCTTCCTGACATTCGTCGGTCCATTTCACTGCCGCGTCTTTCTTCAACAACTTGAAAATCGGCTCGCATGTTGATGTCAACTGAGCAATAAACCGACTAATGTAATTCAACCTTCCTAATAAGCTCATGACCTCCTTCTTGTTCTTCGGCGGAGGTAGACTTCGAATAGCTTTGATTTTTGATGGATCCAGTTCAATACCTCGCCGGCTCACAATAAACCCCAGTAGTTTCCCTGAAGGTACTCCAAAAGCACACTTCGCCGGATTGAGTTTTAGATTGTACCTCCGAAGTCTTTGGAAAAACTTCCTCAAATCTTTCACATGATCAGGTTGTTTTCTGGACTTTATGATGACATCATCCACATATACTTCAATTTCTCGATGCATCATATCATGAAACATCGTGGTCATTGCCCTCATGTAAGTTGCCCCAGCATTCTTCAATCCAAACGGCATTACTCTGTAACAGTACGTTCCCCAAGGTGTAATGAAGGCAGTTTTTTCAGCATCTTCTTCGTCCATCAGGATCTGGTGATAACCTGCATAACAGTCCACAAACGAACCGATTTCATGCTTGGCGCAATTGTCGATCAATATGTGAATGTTTGGCAATGGGAAGTCATCCTTCGGACTAGCTTTGTTGAGGTCTCTATAGTCTACACACACTCCGGTTTTGCCGTCTTTCTTCGGGACCGGCACAACATTTGCCAACCAGGTGGGGTATTTGGTAACTCTTATGACCTTTGCCTCGAACTCCTTATTCACCTCTTCTTTTATCTTCACGCTAATGTCCGTTTTGAATTTTCTCAGCTTTTGTTTTACTGGCCGGCATTCCGAGTATATAGGCAACTTGTGTACTACCAAATCTGTGCTAAGCCCGGGCATGTCATCATAGGACCAAGCAAAAATGTCCTTGAATTCATGTAACAACCTTATCAATTCATCCCTGAGGGGTGCCTCCAAATGTACACTAATCTTTGTTTCTCGGACATCATCTTCGCTCCCCAAATTTACAGATTCTGTATCACTCAGATTCGGCTTGGGTTTTTCCTCGTATTGTTTCATGTCCTTACTTATTTCCTCCAAGGCTTCCTCATCCTCACATTCTGTTTCACTATCTTCCTCGATTTCTTGTATAGTAACATGATTGTCAGAACCGGGTCTAGAATCCTTCACGCATGACATGGCATTGGAATCAACACATGCAAAACTGTACAAAAGGAAAATATAAAGAAAAATAAGGCAAAAGTGAAGAAAAAGGAAAAACTGCATTTCATTAATAAAAAGAAACGAACAATGTTCGGGATACATGGTAATTTTTTTTTTTCATGAGGGGAATGGGGAAAATAACAACTTTCGGGGAAGCAAATGATGAAATTTTGAGCTAACTACCAAGACTCCTTCCGGATAAGGAAAGGAGTAGCTTCCCAATTGTTCAATGTGACTTTGGGCCCCACAAATTGCACGTCCATGTTGCTCGTGCCTTCCCCTGCTTCAATCGTGTTCACTTCCCAAAACATCTTCCTGAAACCAAGCATTTCTTCATCAAGTTGGGCGTCAATGCACTTTGCTGCAGCAGATGGTTGATATTTTGTACCAGGCCTGATAAAGATGTCGGATAATTTGGGTATGGGTTTGGGCAAGGTCCAGTTTTTCTTGGCTTTAGAGGCTCTTTGGATATCGGCAAAGGTGGGTTTGAACCCTAAGCCGAATCTCCCTTTATTCTCCGGAAGCTGAACTGGTTGAGTGACTCCCTGCAGTGTTTTACCTAATCCCCTCCCCGGTGCAAATCCGTTTTTCAGCATTTCTCCGGCCACCATTACAGCAGTTGGTGCCAACATCGGGGTCGGTAACTTTTCTCCTTCAGCAACTTTGTTCACTTCTATAGCATCCGTCACTTGGTAGACCCAAGGACCCCTATCCCCATCAGCACCATCAAAAGGTGCTACCACATTACAAGCATTTTCCTCCCCGTGTACAACAATCTCTTGCTGTTCCCATTCAAACTTGACCATCTGGTGTAGAGAAGATGGTACTGCCTTGGCCGCATGAATCCAAGGTCGACCTAACAGCAAGTTATACGATACGGCAATATCAAGCACCTGGAACTCCATTGTAAAATCAACGGGACCGATGGTCACTTCCAAAATAATATCTCCGAACGTGTTCTTACCTCCGCCGTCAAACCCTCTCACATTGATACTGTTTCTCCTATTTTTCCGCTGTTTTCTTATTTAAGTGTTCATAGCTTGTATATTCCGCAACGTGTTAGGCTTACCTAGTCGTGGGGACTGGGTGCCATCACGACATGTTCACGATTGGTGAACTAGGGTCGTGACAGTAATCTTCTCCAAATGACACACTGAAATCTTCTCCGGAACATGAGCCTCATTTAGAATCTTCATAAGAGCCTTCCGGTGCTCCTCTGAATGTATCAACAAAGATAACAGAGAAATTTGGGCTGGGGTCTTTCTTAACTGCTCAACCACCGAGTACTCTTGTGACTTCATTTTCTTAAGAAATTCTTCTGCTTCCTCCTCCGACACTGGCTTTTTCAATTGACTTTCTTTCACCGCTTTCATCTTTCTCAGTTCCTCTGGAGCAAAACACCTTCCAGATCGTGTGAGTCCATGCGTTTCATTAATTTCACCAGAAATCTCTTTTCCCTTGTAAACTACTGTTACCTTGTTATAGTTCCAAGGCACAGTCTTTGTATTCACCACCGGTATTTGCACTACTGGTTTTATGATTACTGGCTCTGCACTTGCTCCTTTCACAGTCACGATCGTCTTTGCACCTGGAACTACCACCTTTAAACCTCCCATCACTACCGGCTTTGGTTTCTCAACAATTGCTTCCTCTTTCACAATTTCTTTCTCTAACTTGTCACTCGACTTTATCATCATGACGGCCTGAGATGGTTTTTGATTGCCATCACCCTGCACCAGCTCTATCATATTCGTTTCGTGGTGATTCGGCAATGGATTCTGGGTAATGTTTGGGGCCTCGGGAGCCCTGCACTTCAATTCTCCTCTCATCGATAAGATCTTGAATGGCATTCTTTAATTGCCAACACTTCTCGGTATCGTGGCCCAACGTTCCTGAACAATATTCACATCTGACAGAAGAATCAAGATTTTTCGGGGGTGGGTTTGGATTTTTTGGCGCGATTGGTCTCAACATCCCCAATTCTTTCAACCTGTGGTAAAGACTGGTATATGATTCTCCGAGAGGAGTGAATGTCTTTCTTGCTTGGTTTCTCCAATCAGCGTCCGGCCTGGGTCTATTCTGGTTTCGGTAAGGTTTAAGGGTTGGGTATGTGTTCTGGGTGTGGTACACATTGCGTGGAGCTTGAGCTCTCCACACGTGGGGCGATGGTGGTGGTGGGTAAGCTTGGGTTTGAGGGTGATGGTAATGTGGTACAGTCGGTGGGTATGGTGGTGGTGGTGGGTTATATGGGCTTGGTGCATTGTAGGGATTTGGCGGGTAAGATGGCGGTGGTGGATTATATGGGGTTGACGGGCTTGGTGGGTGTTGTCGGTAGGGTCTTGGTGGGTTATAATGTGGGTTGCGACTCCATGACCTACTTTCAATGGTTGATACTTCTTCTTTCTTCTTCTTTCCCATCACTCCTCCATTTCCACTCTGTATAGCTTGATTGGTGGCTTTGATAGCCGAAAAACTCATAATTTTGTTTGTCTTCAAACCCTCTTCTACAAAACTTCCCATTTTCACAACTTCGTTGAAACTCTTTCCAATTGCTGACACTAGACGGCCGTAGTATGTTGGCTCCAAAGCTTGCAGAAAACAATCCACCATCTCTCCTTCTTTCATTGGTGGATCCACTCTAGCGGCCCGTTCCCTCCATCTAAAACCGTATTCTCTAAAGCTCTCTCCTGGCTTTTTCTCCATCTTGGTAAGGGATAACCTGTCGGGTATGATCTCCAAATTGTACTGAAAGTGACTAGCGAAAGCTTGCGCTAAGTCATCCCAAACGAACCATCTTGTATGGTCCTGTCGAGTATACCATTCCAGAGCCGATCCACTCAAACTTTGGCTAAAGTACGCCATCAACAATTCATCTCTACCTCCCGCGCCTCTCATCTTGCTACAGTATCCTCTTAGATGAGCTACCGGATCCCCGTGTCCGTTGTACATGTCGAACTTCGGCAACTTAAATCCTGCAGGAAGCTGCACCTCAGGGAACAAACACAGGTCTTTGTAGGCTACACTTACTTGCCCTCCCAGCCCTTGCATATTGCGGAAAGCATTCTCAAGACTTTTCACTTTCCGAGCCATCTCTTCCTGCCCGGCACTTGCTTCCATCATCGGAGCACGAGACTCGTGTTGTCTGAAAGTCGGCTCCGGAGGGTAGTAGTGAGGATCCTGGATATGAAACATCGGTTCACTAGAGGATTTGTGGATAACAGCGGGCGGAGGTGCCACATATACAGGAGCAACTTGTGGTATCTGAGGTGGTGCTTGCTTGGTTGGAGGTGGTGGTATCTGGGAGGTGGAAGCATAGTAGTGAGGGTAGTCGGGGTAGGTGGAAGACGAGTTCATTGTTGGTGGCTCTGGGTTAGGATTGGTCGGAGGGACATATGCAGGGTTAGCAGGATAGGCTGGTAGTGGTTGACCTCTCGACCAAGCTTGGTACATTTCAGCCATCTGCTGCCTTAACTTGTACATTTCTTCTTTCATCCCTGCCACATCCACGATCTCTTCTTCGTGAGCAGGGTCTACAATGGTTGCCTCGATCTCCTGGGACACAACCTTTGTCATCTTTTTATATCTGGTGTTGTATGGGTGGGTAGCCAGAATGCCAGTTGCCTAGAAAATCTGGACTCACAAACATCAACACTCGTTAGTTGTTAGCGCATGAATAAGATGTAACGACTTTAAAAACAAACACATTTGCTCGAGTCGTTATGCATCATCCCGGCCGCTGCTCACTTCAATCATCTTTTTCTTTTTCCGCTCTTTTTGTTTTCTTTCTTTCTTTTCTTCTTTTCTTTTCTTTTCTTTTTTGCTTTTTCTTTTTTTCTTTTCTTGCTTTTTCTTCTCTCTTTTCTTGCTTTTTCTTCTCTCTCTTTTTCCTTGCCGTTTTCATAATCACGCTCCTATTTATTTGCCTAGCGGATATAAAGGAAATGACATAAAGTAAAAGAATTGGTAACAACACTTTGTTTTCTCATTGATAATTCAAAACCTTGATTACAAAGTGATGTTTTTTAAAAAAGAAAAATAAAAGATGATGCATGACCTAAGAGTACATTAATGCACCTAGTGCCCGCGAGGCATCGTTCGGCCTTGCCGCGGGCCTATATGCTAAACCCCTTTGAAGCCTATCCAGGTCGGCCATGACTTGTTGTACAAAAAACTTCACTGCAGATACAAAAGTCCTCCGAGTCATATCTTCACAAAGCTGAGTCTTTCGGGTGATGTATTGGGCGATGCGAACAATCTTTTCTCTGATGACCCCTTTTTCTTGCAATAGCCGACTTATTTGTCGAGCGCGAGCATCCAAGGTATGTTGGTTGTCCTTTTGCACCTGTTGCAGCTTTAATTCCAATCTAGCCATAGTCGTGTAGCAATGTTCTCTTTCTTCTTCAAGATCTTTGATAATCTTGTTACTCTTGACTGTGGCTGAGATTATTTTCTTTCTAAGCTGAGCTATTTCAACATCATGCTTGCCTTGTAGCTGCCGGACCAACTTGGCTCTTTCCTCGGCGTCTTTGTCCATTTGCTTCCGAGCCTTGACTAACTCTTTCTCAGCTACGTCCAAATCAAAGCTATAGTCATTTACTTTCCGCCGGAGAATCTCAATTAACTTTTCATCTCGGGCCGAACGAACTGGGGTCTCGGATGCAATTTTCATTTGAGCTATTTGAGCCTTCAACACATCATTTTCTTTCTTCAGCTGTTTCTTTTCCACTTCATCGGATGCTGCTTGTAAGCCGCTTTCGAAATGAAGATTTCTCAGTTTATCTTCCAACAGACTGATTTTGGCCTTATATTCTTTTTCCTTGGCCGCCCATTTCAGATTTTCCTCGGATTGCTCTATCAGGTCTTGCAAGTGAGGTCTCTTTGAAAGACGTTCGTGTTCAACCCCTCGTCGGTACCATGTGGAGTACCCAGGTGATATCTCCCCTTTTGCTCTATTCGGCACACAAGTATCAATCTTCAAATTTTGGCACTCGTTCCAGATTTGCCGGATTTTTGCTTCCGGGAATTGCCCGTCCGGACCAATCTCCACAGCTTGCACACTGAGATCCCCATCTCTTGGAATAATCTGACACCGACCCAACTGTCGCAGGGCTCTGTATGGGGCGTAAGGTTGTATACTCTTCAAACCCATGATCAAAAATGGCGATCCCTCTGTTGGCATGTATATCACCTCGTCGAGAGGTAACCAGTCATACGTCCAATCAATTTGACCGTCAGTTAGTGATCGAAGATACACAATCCAACCTTGGACTCCCTCTGGCAACTTTACTTCTTTTGTCCTCGCATTGAACTCTTCCAAACATGTCCGATCGGCCGAACCATAGCTCGAGAATGAAGGGTGGTGACACAGATGCTCGATTAGCCAAATTTGCAAGATCAAGTTACACCCCTCGAAGAAGCTAGCCCCTGCTTTGCACGCAATCAGAGCACGATAGATATCCGCAACAATCATCGGTACCAGAGTACTGTTTTCTTGTACTATCAGTGTGGTAGCTACACCGGCGACTTTTATATTGATATGTCCATCTTTCCTCGGGAATACAACAACTCCAAGAAATGCCACCAAAAATGCGAACCTCCGGTGTTCTTCCCATTTCGCCCGGTTGGACTTACAGCATAATTTGTTGGTAAGATCATTGAAACCCCCAACGTGTCCAAACCTATTGTAGATGAAGCTTAAAGAACAAAACCCGTCGGCCAGATCTTCATTATGAACATTCCGGGCAATTTTCAAAGAGTCGAGGAAACGATGTACTGTCACCATCCTCGGAGATACCGGGTATTTTCCTTTCAGCCGAACCTCGGTCTTCCCAATGTAAAAGGCAATCTCCTCCAAAGTCAGGGTAAGCTCAAAATCTGGGAAATGAAATACGTTGTGTGCCGAATCCCAAAACGAGACCAACGCTCTAACCACATCACCTCGAGGAACTATTTCAAGTAACCCCGTAAGACCTTTCAAGTACTTTTTGACCCAGTCTTGACCATCGGATCCCATGTCCTGCCACCATAATCTCAGCTCCAAAGGGATTTTATTTAGGGAAAATTGTTCATTCATCATCGTGCTCGTCCTGCACATTTATTAAGGTGATTTTATTTAAAAAAGGAAAAATCTTTTTCAATGCAAGTTTTCAATTTTTTGAATGAAAGAAAAGAAAAATGATTTTCGAAGTGGCCATTTTTGCAAAAACAGCCTTCCGTCGTCCTTTCGGAACCTTCGGCCATTTCCAAAAATAGCAATCACCTCGATTATTTGAAAAGAAAATCTTTTTGGTCTTTTTTTTAAAAGTGTGGTTGGACCCGTTTAAGGGTTGCCTACGTATCCCACCTAATGGCGAGAATCAAACCTGCGTAGTTCGGTCAGATTATTTGACCAATTATTTCAAAAAAAATGTTCCACCTATTTTTCAAATTTTTCAAATTTTTCCGGGTACCTATTTTCTATAAATCCTTAATTTCTCTCTCTCTTTTCCTTTTCAATAATTTTTCCAATCTCGGGATTTTCGCCGGTCCGCATAACGATCAAGGACAATAAAATGCAACACATAGCATGCTCGGTCTTTTCAATACCGGGTCACTTGTCCTAGACGGACCCAACCCCTGTGTTGAGTCCCCTAAGTCAAATATGATGCAAATAATCGTCCTAGACCTATGTTCAAAATCTTACGGTTTCATGGATTGCTAGACCGTGTACCCGAGCGGACAACTCGAATCGAGGAGGGGGCTACGTACCGGTGACCCGCGGAGTCAATCGGCTTTGTAACTTATCCGGCCTCTGTTTTCTTAATTTAAGGTGACTTTAACAGAAAGGGGAGTCTCAACCAGTAAGCACATCCCCGAGGGAGAAGAGAGAAGGTTTTCGGCACAATTTTATATATACAGTCCAGATAATATCAAAGCGATAAAGCACATAGCATGTTATTCAAATCATATAATGAAGTCAAATAAAACGCAAACGGCAGTTCTAAGGAGCTCGAGTTCTTAAACCCCGAAATCGAAATTCAGGGTTGGATTCCCCAGCAGAGTCGCCAGAGCTGTCACACCTCCCTTTTACTACCCCAACACACTTAAATGCGTATAAATACACTTGTAGGGTATACCCCGACGTTCAATTACCCGAAACGGATAAAATAACGTAAGGGAAGGAGTTTTTCCAATTAAAGGACAATCGGTTCGGGATTTTATTAGAGATTAATCAGAGTCGCCACTTGGGAATGACAATGGTGTCCCAAGTCACCGGTTAATCCCGAATCCGAGGAATTTTGACTCTTAGAATGTCTGCGAAGCAGAGGTCCGGATAAGGAACTCTGTTAACCCGGGAGAAGGTATTAGGCACTCCCGGATTCCGTGGTTTTAGCACGGTCGCTCCACTGTCGTTCTTGACTTTTGTTTGACTCAATTATAAGTTTTAACAACATAATGTGTTTTTACGTTAAATATTATTTTTAGGAATTTGCGGTATTGCGAAAACACGCCTCGAGTCATACCGCAACCAGTACGCCTATGACTTTTGGTGTATTTCGGCTTTACCGAGATTTGGATTTGAGTCGCACCAAGTGCACACTCGTTCAATGGAAAGTATATTAAAATCGTGCCCTAAATGATGTCTATCGGCTTTTAATTGTTTTGGGTAAGACTATGGAATTAGCTATATAGTCTTCGGTTCTATTATGTCATCTTATTACTAAAAGAGGGGCCCCACTTGTTATTCGGGCGAGGCTCGTCCCAATTTAATTTATTAAAGTCCAATCCTACTTTGTGTGTACTACATTTGCTATATTGTTTTTGCCTTAATCGATTTCGTAACATCAAACATTCCAGGCCTGTCGCAATTTGTGTATTTTTGTGCGGCGAGGCTCATCTCACTTTTATTAACAATATAATTCTAAAATGACTACATTTCCTATTTTTTAGTTTTTATAAATAAAGAAATCTCATAATTAATTTAGAAATTAAAAATGCAATACTTATCTTATTTATGACAAAAAAACTTAATGAAACAGATTTTAAAAAAAAAATTCGAAATTGTTTTATTTATTATTTTATTATTATTATTATTATTTTATTATTTTGTTAAATACAAAATTTCACAACTTAATAATAAAAGAAGCTAATTTAGAAGAATATTAAAAACTTGAATAAATAAAAGAAAAACCAATAAAAATCATTTATTCAAAAACTATCAAAATTATAACAATTAAAGCTTATATGGTAAAAATCATTTTTTATTTCAAATTGTTCAAAACTAAGCTTATTTTTTAGAAAAACAGCAATTATAAATTGACTATAATTTTATTTAAATTCGTTTTTTATAAACTAAAAAAAATATATTTTATTTGTTATATTTAGATAAATGTTTAATAAAATAAACATTACTTAAATAAATATAAAAATAAAAGTGCAAAATCGACAACTAATATATATATATATATATATACAAACTAAACCAATTATCTTACAACTAACTTAAACTCAATTTTTTTTAATTTTTTATTATTTTTGAATTAAACCCTTACTGTTAACTATTTACAACTATTTACCAAAATCAAAATCAATCTTAATTATTTACACCTATATTTTGAGATGGTTAAACTTGAAAAGAAACAATTCTTGTGTTATTGAAAAATTCAAATCGTACCTAAATGCCTAATTTACGCAAAAATAATTAAAATTCACATTTTTATTGAATTTAACTACATGTTAACAACTTAATTTATTAAAGACAATATTAAAGAAGTTCTAATTAATTTGATTAACAAAAGAGTAATTCATTCTTCCTTTTATTTACTAAATGATTTGAACATTAATAAACAGATTCATAATTATACTATTTAATAACCATTTTTAGAAGTGAATTATTATTACTACAAGAAGGCTTAATTATTTAAAGTTATCACAAAAACTTATAGAATATTAATATGGAATTTATTAAAACATAATCTGTAAAAGAAGATAGAAATAGAAACTATTTAAAATTTCAACAAAATTCTCATCTTTCTCATATATTCATCTTATCATTTAAACATGATTAGATATGTACCTGATATTGGAAATAAAAGAAATCCCGGTGATCAACACAGCAAATAACAACACAACAATATCACAGCAACAGCAGTACAATCAAGAATACCAGTATCCGGATTTAAGCAATAAAAATCAACATCCCAGAATTGAGTTTCAAAATAAGACTTTGTAAAATAAAAACTAACACTCTTTTTTTTTTAGATTTTTTTTTTCGTTTTTTTTTTTTGTTTTTCTTTTGTTTTGTTTTTCTTTTGTTCACTATTTGGTAACACTCTTTAGGATTTTTTTTTCAAATTCTTCTCTCTAAAATGTTTTTCTTCTCCCCCCCTTCTTGAAATATGATTCTAACTTATATACACAAGACTCAAGGTCCCCTTTTAATTAAAAACAAACCATTATTAATTAAAAAACTAAAAGTAAGACTTCCACTTTCTTTTTATTTTAATCCCACTTTTAATTCCACTATGTTATGTTTTATTCTCCATTATATATATTCTATTAATACTTTTATTACCACTATCTTTTGTTTTGTCTTCCACTTTAATTTAACAATAATTAAATAACTAATGGACAAAAATAACTTTAATTCAAATAATTGACTACAAATTAATGACCAAAATAACCCCAAAATTATTAAAATTTACTACTATACCCTTTCAGCTATAACCAATTCACCTAAATCAAACAACCAAAATATAGTAAATTTAACCAATTCATAAACAATTTTAAACAACCATTCTAACAATCTTGAAGAACAACCAAGAACAATATGATCTTTAACAACAAAAATTTCAGATTTACAATGACAACAAACAAGTAACTTCAAATCACTTAAACTTAACATATCAAACAAACTATTTTAATTCTACAATTAAAATCCGAATTTAGAATTAAGCAAAATAATGAACCAAATTTAGTCTACTAAACTCAATAATCATCTAATATTCAAATTAAATCTACCAACATTACAACCAAGATTTAAGAAGCAAAATGATTGAACTATAACATTTCTATATTAACAACTTAACAAAACACATGATTAAAGTATGAAAAATGAAGAAATAATCAAGAACATGATGAACAACAAAAGAAACAAAATCAACCATATACTATCTAAATCCGAAAATATACAAAATATATATATATATATACACTTATATACTACCCGAAATATATAACTTATATGTATATAACACTTATAGCCCCATATATATACTACCCGAAATCAACCACATATATACACTTATACCCCCATATATGTATATATATAATATAATAATATATATATATATATATATATATATATATATATATATATATATATATATATATATATATATATATATATACTATATATATATATATCATCCGAAAAATAAAAATAAATAACAAAAATCTGTCCGAAAACAAAAAAAAATAACAATAATAATAATAATAATAATAATATAATAATAATAATAAATATATATATATATATATAAACATATATACTACCCGAAAAGCAAAATATATGTATATAAATATATAATATCCGAAAAAAAATATATATATATATATATACATATATATATATATATATATATATATATATATATATATATATATATATATATATATATATATATATATATATATATAACCAATATATATATACATATATATATATATATATATAGTCATATATACATATATATACAGAAAGTATACATAGATATACATAGTATATACATTCGCCGGAAAAATAAAAATGAAAGAAAGATGAAGAAGAAGAGCTCGGGACATGCTTGACAACAACAACAACCATGGCGACTGGAGCTCGGCAGCCATGGATGGGCTGGAGCTCGGCGATAATGGAGCATGGTCGTGTCTTCTCGGATAGAAGACGACGCAGCAGTCATGGTGAGCCGCTGCTCGTCGTCGGCAGTGAGCCATGAGATGCTGCTCGTCGTGGCAGCGAGGTCGGGGACGACGGGGAGGGGTGTTGGGGCTGTGGCCGGCCATGGTGGTCGTGGGGAAAGAGGTGAAGAAGAAGAAGGAACAAGAAAGAATAGTAAGGTGGAGGCTAGGTCTAGGGTTTTTAGTCTTTGTTTTTGGGTAGTGTAAAAATGAAGATAAAAAAAAAATAAGGGGTAGGACTTGTTTGGTCAGATTTGGGGGGGGTTTAGATTGGGCTTGGGGTTTTGGGTTGGGTAGAATTGATTTGGGCTTGGGGTTACTTAAAAAATTTGGCCCAATTTCGAATTTCCTTCTATTTTTGTTCTTTTTTTTATTATTAATTAATAAAAGAAATGCTAAGATTAAATTACAAAAACCAAAATTATCTTAAAATACTAATTAACTCCCAATAATAATTATCACACAAAATTAAATATTAATTAAAATAAAATTGCATAATTTGGACTTTAAATGCTAAAAATGCAAAAAATACATATTTTTTTGTGATTTTTCATTTTCGTAAAACAAACTTAATTATTCTTAATTGTAAACTTGAATTTTATATACAAATTCAACATATTTTTTATATTTTATTTATTTAAACAAATAAATATGCACATATAAATGCAAACAATTCAAGAAAAATAACACAAAATTCACAAATATTGCAAACAACACAAAACTCTTTTATTTTGAATTTTTGGGAGTAATTCTCATATAGGGCAAAAATCACGTGCTCACAGTGACCAAACTAGATTGTTTAAAGTATTCACGTACATAAGATCTTATGATCTCTATTTTGTGTGTGCACTTATGTTATATAGTTTGTTAGTCACCAAAGTGGCCAAACTATTTTGTTTATGAAAATATGCATACATAAAATTATAGTTTATCCATGAAATTAATGAAATGCCTATATTTAAAACTTAGTGGATAAATTAATTTTTACTATTGCTAGAACTTAAGGATTTGCCCAAAGGTGAATCAATTATTCTATGAATAGTGAATATGATGAGGTAAAATTAATATTCATAGTCAAATATATATTGTTTGTCCAAAGATGGCATATATATTTGGTTAAAAATATTTAAATACCTATTAAATACTTAATGGCATTTAAATTATGATAGTGTGTCGTAGTATCTACCCAAAGGAGAATTGCGATATGCTTTAATTGTTTTGTCGAATCCATATTGATTTGTGAGCATGTATTATCTATTTTGCAGCTATTCCTTTTCATTCGCTTGCTTCGTCTGTTACTATGTTCATGTGACGACCCGGCCCGTCGTCACGGGAATTACCACCCCGTTATGTTGTAATTACATAATTCATGCTTTTATATAAGTGTTAGAATTTATCGGGGGAGTTAGGAGTGAAATTAAATTGGAAATGAGGCATATAGCCTTTTTGGAGGAAGCTTGAATAAGGAAAGTCAACCCGGAGTTGACTATTTGGTTAGAGGGCTCGGAATCGGATTCTGATGATTCGGTTAGTTCCGGAAGGTGATTTATGACTTAGGGGAGCGATCGGAATTGAATTTGGAGGCCCGGTGTAGAAATAGGCTTGAATTGGCTAAGGTTGAATTTTGGCGAAATCCGAACGGTAGGTGAGATTTTGATCCGGGAGTCGGAATGGAATTCCGACAGCTGCAGTAGCTCCGTTAGGTGATTTTGGATGTGCCTGCAAAATTTCAGGTCATTCGGACGTCGTTTGGTCGGGTTTTTGATTGAATATGTAATTTGGAATGTTTTAAGGAATTTAGGCTTGAATTCGATGCGAATTATGGGTTTTGATGTTGTTAGACGTGTTTTGAGGATTGGAGCAAGTTCGAATAAGGTATTAAGATGTGTTGGTATGTTTGGATGAGGTCCCGGGGGCCTCGGGGTGTTTTCGGATGGTTAAACGGGAGAAAATCATGGAAATTTCAAGTTGAGAGTTCTGGTTCTGTCATTTTCGCTCCTGCGGAATTTTGATCGCAGGAGCGAGTCCGCAGAAGCGGATATTGGAGCGCAGAAGCGCTTGTGATCGCGGAAGCGGAGAGGAGCCCGCAGGTGCGGCACCGCTGAAGCGGAAGGTGAGCCGCAGAAGCGGCCAAGGGCTATGGGGTGAAGTATCGCAGAAGCGGAAGGGTAGCCGCTTAGGCGAGTCCGCAGAGGCGGACGCCTAGACGCAGAAGCGGGAAACCCGCAGGAGCGGGAAAATCTTCGCAGAAGCGGACGCGCAGAGGCGGTCCGTATACCGCAGAAGCGGATTTGGCCGGCTAGGCCTGGAACCGCTGAAGCGACCCTTTGGTCGCGGATACGGGAGCGTAGAAGCGGAAAATGTTCCGTAGAAGCGAAAATCGCTGTAAGTAAGTGTATCAGAAGTTAGAAAAATTTCAGAACATTTTAACATTTGGGGGTCTCGGCTTAAGGGCGATTTTGGGCGATTTTGAGGAGGAAATCAAGGGAAATCATCATGTAATCAACTATGAACTCATATTATGATTAGTATTGATAATATCATGCAATTATATCATGAAAATGGAGGAATTTGGGGTAATTATGGAGGATTTAGCCCTAGTCTTGGATTTTAGAAAATCAAGGTTTTGAGTGGGCAAATGGAGTCCGATTTTGGTAAATTTTATATGCCTAGACTCGTATCGAGATGAGGATTCCGAATATGTAACTTTTGTAATTTTTCGACAAGTGTACCAAAAGTCGGGTTTTGACAACTTGTGGGTTTTGATATAAATTGGGTTATTTCGAATGAATTTCGTGAAATTAGCGTATATTGATGCATTCTCTATGATTTTGAGCAGTTTTGGCACCCGAGGAGATTGATTTGCGAGGCAAGCGCAAGGCGGATTGAAGCTTCTACCGGTTCGAGGTGAGTGGTAGTAGTAAATAATGTACTGAGGGTTTGAAACCCCGTACTAGCACTTTACAGTGCTATATTGAGATGAGGCACGCGTTCTACGACGGGCGTGGTGACATTGTGATAGGGGTTCGGACTTAGTCCTTCCCGGCTAATAGAATACTGTGTTGTACAACTGTTAATGAGGTTATAACTGTACCATTGGGCTAATAGCCATGTTTGGGGCCTCGTGCCGATCCGTAGAGCATTAGGGAACCCATAGAGCTAGGTGACCTTTATATCGTGTTGGAAATATACACTCGGCCATAGCTCTAGCCGTATAGCATAATATGAGCCCGTACTAGATGTGTGTACATCGAGAGAGATTATCTAGGGTGGAATTCCCCGTTCTAGCCGAGTGGGCCCGAAGGGCCAAGTTTATACCGATCGAGATGAGACAGGTCAAGGACCCATCGTGATATATTATATCGGGCCCGAGAGGCCAAGTATATACTGATCGGGATAGGGTCGAGGACCCATTACGAGGTATTATGTATATAGATACCTATATTGGACCGGACCGCACGCCGCAGTAATGTACATGTAATATACATGTAATATACATGTGGGACGGATCGCACGCCGCAGTATTATCGCGCTTGGGCTGTAGTGAGCCCCTTCGGAGTCCGAGTTTGCACACATTCCCACTGAGCGCCGGTATATTATGGATCGGGCCGCACGCCGCAGCAGAAATATAATTATATATGTATATATATATATATATTGGATCGGACCGCACGCCGCAGTGATATATGGTGGACCTGGCCGCACGCCATAGCACCATAGCGCTTGGGCCTAGGGAGCCCCTCCGAAGTCCGTATACACCCCCAGTGAGCGCCGTCGACGTTAAATGGAGCGGGCTGCGCGCCGCAGCGGTATATGTATTGGAGCGGGCTGCACGCCACAGCATTATACTTATTCATACCCTACTATTTACTTAAATACTTATACATTATAGACATAAGTATGTGTCTTCATATGTTGAGATGGCCGTACACCGTAGGGGTACGAGTGAGGGTTAGTTCAGTGTGGAATCTTGTAGAGATAAACGTAGATTGGAGATTAGAGTACTACTATAGTGATGACGTACCTGTGAGGGTTGCCTTAGAACTGCTAAGTGATAGCACAGAAATCACGCATCTACAAATATTATTACTCACTGAGTTGAAATATACTCACCCCACTCCCCTGCACTTTCTGTGCAGATTCACAGGTGCCCGAGAGCAGTTGAGATATTGTGGCTGTTGTTCATTATCTGCTATTGTCGGAGACTACGAGGTAGCTGCCAGCGTCCGCAGAGCCTGTTTTCTCCTTCCTTATCATCTTGTTGTGTTCCATTTTGCCTAGACTTGTTTGTATTGGGATGTTATTCTGTAGAGGCTCAGTCTCGTGACACCACGATATGGTTGGGGTCGTACTTTGTATGCTTTTACTATCACGCTTTTCATTTGATATGATCATTTGATGTTTAAGTTTAATCTGATTAATTGGAAATTAATAATTGGCTGGGTTAAGAGATGATATGGTCGGGCTTGCCTAGCATTGTGTTGGGCGCCATCACGACTGGGGTTTGGGTTGTGACATAGCAGGTAGAAGACAAAATTGTCAGACCGTCGAAACATGAGCCGGTTGGTAGAGTCTCGTGGATCGGTGCGGGGACGCCTGTACTTATCCTCGGGAGGCTGCAAACCTTTTTAGGAAAAGTTTCAATTCTTGGAATTCTTGTCGTGCGATTACTTTTGACTTGAACTGAACTTTGACATTCTATTCTCTCGCAGATGGCGAGAACTCGATCATCCGGACGTGGAGGACGACCACCACTACCACCTGCTAGAGGCCGCGGACGCGGTCGTGGTCGTGGCGGAGTTAGGGCAGCTGAGGCAGTGCCAGCTGACCCACAGCCCCCAGTTGCAGAGGCTCCAGCAGCGCCGGTTCAGGCACCAGCTGTGCCCATTGTCATTCCAGGTCTACAGGAGACCCTGGCTCAGATATTAGCAGTTTGCACGTACCTGGCACAGGCAGTTTTAGTTACCACTGCAGCAGCTGCGTCATGGACCGAGGGTGGTCATTAGACCCCCGCATCACGCACTCCAGAGCCAGCAGTGTAGGGCCTGCAGACACTTGAGGCTCCTCCAGTTCAGCCTAAGGTTCCAGTTCAGCTAGCAGATCGGGTTCAGTGGGATAGGGTCCTAGCTATGACTGATGATGAGCAACATCGTCTCGAGAGGTTCACCAAGTTATCTCCTCCAGTTTTCACTGGTGCTCCGGGCAAGGACGCCCAAGGTTTTCTAGACAAGTGCCGTCGGATGCTCCGTACGGCAGGGATCTTGGAGTCCAGTGGTGTATCCTTCACTACCTTTCAGTTCCAGGGGCCAGCCTTCGCTTGGTGGGAGGCTTATGAGCGCCGCAGGCCAGCCGGGGCAGCACCACTATCATGGCCGGAGTTCTCCACTATGTTCTTGGAGAAACGGGTGCCTCGATCTCAGAGAGAGGAGATGCGTAGGCAGTTTGAGGGTCTCCGTCAGGGGGACATGTCAGTGTCAGAGTATGAGATCAGGTTTACAGAGTTGTCCGGATATGCACCGTGGTTGGTTCATTCCGACAGAGAGAGGATTGGGCGCTTCGTGGACGGCCTCATTTATCCCATTCGTATTCTGATGACTCGGGAGAGGGTTTTGAGTCGTACATTTGAGGATGCTGTGGATATTGCTCGCGACATAGAGACAGATCGTCGCATGCAGCGGGATGAGAGGGAGGCCAAGAGGCCTCGAGGTTAGTTCTAGTGGCACCCAGACCAGAGGCCAGAGCCAGCAGAGCCGAGGTCGCTCTTTCAGATCTTCCCAGTCGGGTCACTCCGATCGTCGCAGATGGTGTTCTAGACAGGGTTATCAGGGTTCGCACCAGAGCCAGCCATCTCTCACTGCCATGCCAGCTTAGAGTTCTTCACAGGCCCCATCTGCTCAGGGTTCATCTCGGCCTAGTTCATCAGCTGGCCATTCCAGCGCCGGAGGTCCTTATCAGTCTCAGTACCCAGCACCGGGGAGTTGCTACGAGTGCGGAGAGTTTGGGCATCACCGTAGGGAGTGTCCCCGTCTTGTTTCCGGATCTTATCAGCAGAGGGGGCAGCCCTCGTCATCTGGTCCTTCTACTTCAGCACCCGCCCCGCCAGCTAGGGGTGAGGGTCAGACAGCTAGGGGTCGCCCTCGAGGGGGAGGCCGATCAGGCGGTCATGCTAGATGCTATGCTTTTCAGGGCCGATCTGAGGCTGTTGCTTCTGATGATGTCATTACAGGTATTATTTCAGTCTGCCACAGAGATGCCTCAGTATTGTTTGATCCCGGCTCTACTTATTCTTATGTGTCTACATATTTTGCTCCTCATTTGGGCACGACCCGAGGGAGTCTTGAGCCTGCCAGTGCATGTATCTACCCCGGTAGGGGATACTATTGTTGTGGACCACGTATACCGGTCCCGTTTGGTCACTATTGGAGGTCTGGAGACCCGAGTAGACCTGTTGCTTCTCAGCATGATTGATTTTGATGTTATATTGGGCATGGACTGGCTATCTCCATGTCATGCTATTCTGGACTGTCATGCTAAGACAGTCACTTTGGCTATGCCGGGCATTCAGAGGATCGAGTGGCGAGGCACGACCGAGTATGTACCTAGCAGGGTAATATCTTTCCTCAAGGCCCAACGAATGGTTGGGAAGGGATGTCTCTCTTATTTAGCATTTGTGCGGGAGGTCGAGGCCCAGACTCCCAGTATTGATTCTGTTCCCATTGTGCGAGACTTTCCTGATGTGTTCCCCTCAGACCTGCCGGGCATGCCGCCGGACAGGGATATTGATTTTGGTATCGATTTGGTGCCAGGCACTCAGCCTATTTCCATTCCTCCGTATCGTATGGCACCAGCTGAGTTGAAGGAATTGAAGGAGCAGCTCCAGGAACTCCTAGATAAGGGGTTCATTCGGCCGAGTGTGTCGCCGTGGGGTGCACCGGTCCTGTTTGTTAAGAAGAAGGACGGATCTATGAGGATGTGTATTGACTATAGGCAGCTAAACAAAGTAACAGTGAAGAATAAGTATCCTCTTCCTCGTATCGATGATTTATTTGATCAGCTCCAGGGAGCTAGGGTGTTCTCGAAGATTGATCTTCGTTCAGGCTACCATCAGCTGAAGATTAGAGAGTCTGACATTATGAAGACTGCATTCCGGACCAGATATGGTCACTATGAGTTCCTTGTGATGTCTTTTGGGCTGACCAACGCCCCAGCAGCATTTATGCATCTGATGAACAGTGTATTCATGCCGTATCTTGATTCATTTGTGATCGTATTCATTGATGACATACTAGTCTACTCTCGTAGCCGGGAGGAGCATGCTCGACACTTGAGTATTGTATTGCAGAGATTGAGAGAGGAGAAGCTGTATGCCAAGTTCTCCAAATATGAGTTCTGGCTTGAGTCCGTGGCATTCTTAGGGCACGTGGTGTCCTGTGATGGTATTCAGGTAGATCCGAGGAAGGTCGAGGCAGTGCAGAGTTGGCCCAGACCGACCTCAGTTACCGAGATCCGTAGCTTTCTGGGATTGGCAGGGTATTATCGCCGATTCGTTCAGGGGTTCTCTTCTATTGCTTCACCCTTGACTAGATTGACTCATAAGGGTGTTCCTTTCTTATGGTCCGAGGAGTGCGAGGAGAGCTTTCAGAAGCTCAAGACAGCACTGACCACAGCACCAGTCTTGATTCTACCGACAGCTTCAGATTCTTATACTGTATATTGTGATGCCTCAGGAGTGGGCATTGGTTGTGTGTCGATGCAGGAGGGTAGGGTCATTGCTTATGCTTCTCGTCAGTTGAAGCCCCACAAGAAGAACTACCCTGTTCATGATTTGGAGCTAGCAGCCATAGTTCATGCTTTGAAGATTTGGAGGCATTACCTATATGGTGTCTCCTGTGAGGTGTTCACGGATCATCGCAGCCTTCAACACTTATTCAGACAGAAGGACCTTAATTTGAGACAACGGAGGTGGTTGGAGTTGCTTAAGGACTATGATATCACTATTCTGTATCATCCGGGGAAGGCCAATGTGGTGGCCGATGCCTTGAGTCGGAAGGCGGTTAGCATGGGCAGCTTAGCTTTCATCCCAGCTGGGGAGAGGCCATTTGCTTATGATGTTCAGGCCCTAGCCAATCGGCTAGTGAGATTAGATATTTCGGAGCCGAGTCGGGTGTTGGCTTGTGTTGTTTCTCGATCTTCCTTATATGATCGCATCAGGGAGCGACAGTATGACGACCCACATTTGCTTGTCCTTAAGGACAGAGTGCAGCATAACGATGTCAGAGATGTGACTATCGACAGTGATGGTGTTTTGAGGATGCAGGGCCGTATATGTGTGCCCAATGTTGATGGTTTGCGGGAGTTGATACTTGAGGAGGCACACAGCTCGCGGTACTCTATTCACCCAGGTGCCGCAAAGATGTACCAAGACTTGAGACAGCACTACTGGTGGAGGAGAATGAAGATGGATATTGTTAGGCATGTAGCTAAGTGCCTCAATTGCCAACAGGTCAAATATGAGCATCAAAGACCGGGCGGTGTTCTTCAGAGTATGGTTATTCCCGAGTGGAAATGGGAGAGGATCACCATGGATTTTGTTACTGGGCTCTCTCGGACAGCGAGGAAGTTTGATTCTGTATGGGTGATTGTTGATCGGCTGACTAAGTCCGCACATTTCATCCCAGTTAGTACTACTTACTCATCGGAGCGGTCGGCAGTGATCTTTATTCGGGAGATTGTCAGGTTGCATGGGGTCCCAGTGTCTATTATATCTGACAGAGGCACTCAGTTCACTTCTCAATTTTGGAGAGCATTCCAGCGAGAGATGGGTATGAGGGTTGAGTTGAGTACAACATTTCACCCCCAGACAGACGGGCAGTCTGAGCGTACTATTCAGATCCCGGAGGATATGTTGCGGGCATGTGTGATTGATTTTGGTGGTTCGTGGGATGAATTCTTACCACTTGCTGAGTTTGCTTACAACAACAGCTACCAGTCGAGTATTCGGATGGCCCCGTACGAGGCATTGTACGGCGCGACGGTGTAGATCTCCCGTCGGATGGTTCGAGCCTCGGCGAGGTTAGATTGATAGGGACCGAGTTAGTCCAAGATGCTCCGGATAGAGCAAAGTTGATCCAGGAGAGGCTTCGCACAGCACGGCCTCGTCCGAAGAGTTATGCGGACCGTAGAGTTCGAGAGTTGTCTTTCATGGTCGGTGACAGAGTATTGCTGAAGATTTCACCCATGAAGGGTGTCACGAGGTTCGGGAGGAAAGGGAAGTTGAGTCCCATGTACATTGGTCCTTTTGAGATACTCGGAGAGTTGGAGAGGTGGCATACGAGTTAGCCTTGCCACCCAGCTTATCCAGCGTTCATCCAGTATTCCACGTGTCTATGCTCCGAAGTACATCGGAGATCCGTCTCATGTATTAGACTTCAATACCATTCAGCTTGATGGTGATCTATCCTATGATGTGGAGCCTATTGCTATTTTGGGTCGTCAGGTGAGAAAATCGAGGTCCAAGGAGATTGCATCGGTTAAGGTTCAGTGGAGAGGTCGACCCGTGGAGGAGGCTACTTGGGAGGTTGAGCAGGAGATGCGGAGCAGATACCCTCAGCTATTTGAGACTTCAGGTATGTTTCTTGACCCGCTCGAGGACGAGCGTTTGCTTAAGAAGGGGAGAATGTGACGACCCGGCCCGTCGTCACGGGAATTACCACCCCGTTATGTTGTAATTACATAATTCATGCTTTTATATAAGTGTTAGAGTCTATCGGGGGAGTTAGGAGTGAAATTAAATTGGAAATGAGGCATATAGCCTTTTTGGAGGAAGCTTGAATAAGGAAAGTCAACCCGGAGTTGACTATTTGGTTAGAGGGCTCGAAATCGGATTCTGATGATTCGGTTAGTTCCGGAAGGTGATTTATGACTTAGGGGAGCGATCGGAATTGAATTTGGAGGCCCGGTGTAGAAATAGGCTTGAATTGGCTAAGGTTGAATTTTGGCGAAATCCGAACGGTAGGTGAGATTTTGATCCGGGAGTCGGAATGGAATTCCGACAGTTGCAGTAGCTCCGTTAGATGATTTTGGATGTGCCTGCAAAATTTCAGGTCATTCGGACGTCGTTTGGTCGGGTTTTTGATTGAATATGTAATTTGGAATGTTTTAAGGAATTTAGGCTTGAATTCGATGCGAATTATGGGTTTTGATGTTGTTAGACGTGTTTTGAGGATTGGAGCAAGTTCGAATAAGGTATTAAGATGTGTTGGTATGTTTGGATGAGGTCCCGGGGCCTCGGGGTGTTTTCGGATGGTTAATCGGGAGAAAATCATGGAAATTTCAAGTTGAGAGTTCTGGTTCTGTCATTTTCGCTCCTGCGGAATTTTGATCGCAGGAGCGAGTCCGCAGAAGCGGATATTGGAGCGCAGAAGCGCTTGTGATCGCGGAAGCGGAGAGGAGCCCGCAGGTGCGGCACCGCTGAAGCGGAAGTTGAGCCGCAGAAGCGGCCAAGGGCTATGGGGGAATTATCGCGGAAGCGGAAGGCTAGCCGCTTAGGCGAGTCCGCAGAAGCGGACGACTAGACGCAGAAGCGGGAAAACCCGCAGGAGCGGGAAAAGCTTCGCAGAAGCGGACGCGCAGAAGCGGCCCTTTGTTCGCAGAAGCGGAAATGGCCGGCTAGGCCTGGAACCGCTGAAGCGACCCTTTGGTCGCGGATACGGGAGCGTAGAAGCGGAAAATGTTCCGCAGAAGCGAAAATCGCTGTAAGTAAGTGTATCAGAAGTTAGAAAATTTCAGAAACATTTTAACATTTGGGGGTCTCGGCTTAAGGGCGACTTTGGGCGATTTTGAGGAGGAAATTCAAGGGAAATCATCAGGTAATCAACTATGGACTTAAACTATGATTGGTATTGGTAATATTATGCAATTATATCATGAAAATGGAGGAATTTGGGGTGATTTATGGAAGATTTAACCCTAGGCTTGAACTTTAGAAAATCAAAGTTTTGAATGGGCAAATGGAGTCCAAATTTGGTAAAATTGATATGCTTAGACTCGTATCGAGATGAGGATTCCGAATATGTGATTTTTGTAATTTTTCGACAAGTGTACCAAAAGTCGAGTTTTGACAACTTGTGGGTTTTGATATAAATTGGGTTATTTCGAATGAATTTCGTGAAATTAGCGTATATTGATGCATTCTCTATGATTTTGAGCAGATTTGGCATCCGAGGAGATTGATTTGCGAGGCAAGCGCAAGTCGGATTGAAGCTTCTACCGGTTCGAGGTGAGTGGTGGTAGTAAACAATGTACTGAGGGTTTGAAACCCCGTACTAGCACTTCACAGTGCTATATTGAGATGAGACACGCGTTCTATGACGGACGTGGTGACATCGTGATTGGGGGTTCGGACTTAGTCCTTCCCGGCTAATAGAATACTGTGTTGTATGACTGTTAATAAGATTATAACTGTACAATTGGGCTAATAGCCATGTTTGGGGCCTTGTGCCGATCCGTAGAGCATTAGGGAACCTATAGAGCTAGGTGACCTTTATATCGTGTTGGAAACATACACTCAGCCGTAGCTCTAGCTGTATAGCATAATATGAGCCCGTACTAGATGTGTACATCGAGAGAGATTATCTAGGGTGGAATTCCCTATTCTAGCTGAGCGGGCCTGAAAGGCCAAGTCTATACCGATTGAGATGAGATAGGCTCAAGGACCTACTATGAGATGTTATATTAGGCCTGAAAGGCCAAGTGCATACTGACTGGGATAGGGTCGAGGACCCATTATGAGGTATTATGTATATAGATACCTATATTGGATCGGACTGCACGCCGCAGTAATGTACATGTAATATACATGTAATATACACGTGGGACGGACTGCACGCCGCAGTATTATTGCGCTTGGGCTGTAGGAGCCCCTTCGGAGTCTGAGTCTGCACACATTCTCAGTGAGCACTGGTGTATATTATGGGATCGGGCTGCACGCCGCAGCAGTATAATTATATATGTATATATATATTGGATCGGACTGCACGCCGCAGTGATATATGGTGGACCTGGCCGCACGCCATAGCACCATAGCGCTTGGGCCTAGGGAGCCCCTCCGAAGTCCGTATACACCCCCAGTGAGCGCCGTCGACGTTAAATGGAGCGGGCTGCGCGCCGCAGCAGTATATGTATTGGAGCGGGCTGCACGCCGCAGCATTATACTTATTCATACCCTACTATTTACTTAAATACTTATACATTATAGACATACGTATGTGTCTTCATATGTTGAGATGGCCGTACATAGTAGGGGTACGAGTGAGGGTTAGTTCAGTGTGGAATCTTGTAGAGATAAACGTAGATTGGAGATTAGAGTACTACTATAGTGATGACGTACCTGTGAGGGTTGCCTTAGAACTGCTAAGTGATAGCACAGGAGTTCTTACCTTCAGTTATTATTTATTATTGTTACTCACTGAGTTGAAATATACTCACCCCACTCCCCTGCACTTTCTGTGCAGATCCACAGGTGCCCGAGAGCAGTTGAGATATTGTAGCTGCTGATCCTTGTCTACTTTTGCGGAGATTACGAGGTAGCTGCCAGCGTCCGCAGAGCTTGTTTTCTCCTTCTTTATCATCTTGTTGATTTCCTATTTGTCTAGACTTGGTTGTATTAGGATGCTATTCTGTAGAGGCTCAGTCTCGTGACACCACGATATGTTTGGGACCGTATTTTGTATGTTTTGACGCTTCGGTTATCACCTGTTGTGACTAACTACTGTTTAAGTTTAATTTGTTTAATAATTGGTTGGCTAAAGGGATAATATGGTCGGGCTTGCCTGGCATTGTGTTGGGCGCCATCACGACCAGGGTTTGGGTCGTGACAGTTCAATGGATTGAACTTCTCTGAATGGCGTGACCAAGTCCATTTTCACTTAGGTGTGATGGATCTTGACTTGGCTCTGCTGAATGATAAGCCCGCTGCCATTACTGATTTGAGCAGTGCGGATAAGAAGTCTTTCCATAAAGCATGGGAACGCTCTAACAGGCTAAGCCTTATGTTTATGCGAATGAATATTGCCAACAACATTAAGAGTACTATTCCACAAACAGAAAGTGCCAGGGAATACCTGAAGTTTGTGGAAGAACGTTTTCGTTCTGCAGATAAGTCTCTCGCTGGTACACTAATGGCTGAACTCACGACCATGAAGTTTGATGGGTCGCGTAGTATGCAAAATCATATCATCGAGATGACTAACATTGCAGCAAGACTTCAGACCTTGGGGATGAAAGTAGATGACTCCTTCTTGGTTCAGTTTATTCTGAACTCGTTACCTCCCGAGTATGGACCTTTTCAAATTAACTATAACACTATTAAGGATAAGTGGAATGTTAGTGAATTGTCCAGTATGCTTACTCATGAGGAGTCACGACTTAAGAAACAAGGGAGTCATTCAATTAACCTCATGGGTCAAGGAGCTGGTAAAGGACTTAAAGTGAAGGCCAACAAGTTCAAGAAGAAGAAAGCACCTGCTAAAGCTCAACAGGATGCTAACAAGGAACGTAAGGCAGATACGTGTCGTTTCTGTCACAAGGAAGGACACTATCAGAAAGATTGCCTGAAACGTAAAGCTTGGTTCGAAAAGAAAGGTACAATCAGTGCTTTTGTATGTTTCGAATCAAATTTAGTAGAAGTTCCTAATAATACTTGGTAGCTTGATTCTGGTGTAACTGCTCATGTATCTACTACGTTGCAGGGATTCCTTACGATCCAAACCACAAATCCAAATAAGGATTTCTTGTTCATGGGAAATCGTATGAAGGCTCCAATTGAAGGCATAGGGACTTATTGCTTGATCATGAAGACTGGACGTCACTTTGATCTATTACAGACTCTTTATGTACCTTCAGTTTCTAGGAATTTGATTTCTCTTTCAAGACTTGATGTTTCTGGATTTGATTTTAAGTTTGGAAATGGATGTTTCAATTTATATAAAAATGCTATTTTTTATGGTTCTGGTTTTCTTAGTGATGGTTTATATAAATTGAAACTCGATATTGGTTTTTCTGAATCCCTTCTTAATGTTCAACATAATGTTGGAATTAAACGTAGTTCACTAGATGAAAGTTCTGCTTACTTGTGGCACATACGTTTGGGTCATATATCCAAAGAAAGGTTAGAGAGATTAGTAAAGAATGAGATTCTTCCGAATCTAAATTTTACCGATCTTACTATATGTTTGGATTGCATTAAGGGAAAGCAAACCAAGCATAGTAAGAAAGGTGCCACAAGAAGCACCCAGCTTCTTGAAATTATACACACCGATATTTGTGGACCCATTTGATGTTCCATCTTTTGGTGGAGAAAAATATTTTACCTTTATCGATGATTTTTCACGTTATGGATACATCTATTTGCCGAAAGAAAAAAATCTCAAGCAGCAGATGCTCTCAAGGTGTTTGTTAATGAGGTTGAAAGGCAATTAGATAAAAAGGTGAAAATTATTAGGCCAGATAGAGGTGGTGAATATTATGGAAAATATAATGAGTCAGGACAATGCCCGGGTCCATTTGCAAAGTTCCTCGAGGAACGTGGCATATGTGCACAGTATACTATGCCAGGAACACCTCAACAAATGGTGTTGCAGAAAGGCGTAATCGAACACTTATGGACATGGTTAGGAGCATGATAAGTAATTCCTCATTACACAAATAATTGTGGATGTATGCTCTTAAAACCGATGTATATTTATTAAATAGGGTTCCTAGTAAGGCAGTTCCAAAGACCCCTTTTGAACTGTGGACAGGAAGGAAACCTAGTTTAAGGCACTTACATGTTTGGGGTTGCCCAACAGAAGCTAGAGTTTATAATCCACAAGAAAAGAAATTAGATTCTCGAACAGTAAGTGGTTACTTTATTGGTTACCCATAGAAATCTAAAGGGTATGTGTTTTACTGTCCAAACCATAGTTCAAGAATTGTTGAAACTGGTAATGCAAGATTCATTGAGAATTGTGAAGTTAGTGGGAGTGTTGAAAAGCAAAGTGTGGAAATTAAAGAGGTAAGGGTCAATATTCTATTACCCAGAAATATGCCTACTTCAACACAAATACCAAATATTGTTCCAGTTGTTGAAGAACACTTTGACAACGCCGAGCAACATTTGGATGAAACACTTCATGAAGAAACTAACTCACAAATATCTGGCACAAATGAACCACAAGAAATGCCATAAAGAAAATCTCAAAGAGTTAGAAAATCGGCTATTTCGGATGATTACGTGGTTTATTTGCAAGAGTCGGATTTTGATATTGGTCTTAATAAGGATCCGGTTTCATTTTCACAAGCCATAGAAAGTAATGAGTCTGACAAATGGATTGATGCCACGAAGGAAGAGTTAAAATCCATGGAATACAATAAAGTCTGGGATCTCGTTGAATTGCCTGAAAGTTCTAAAAGAATCGGGTGTAGATGGGTCTTTAAGACCAAACGTGATTCAAATGGCAATATTGAGAGATACAAAGCCAGACTTGTTGCCAAGGGTTATACTCAGAAAGGAAGCCTTGATTATAAAGAGACATTTTCACCGGTCTCAAAGAAAGACTCATTAAGAATTATTATGGCTTTGGTGGCTCATTATGATTTGGAGTTGCACCAAATGGATGTGAAAACTGCCTTTCTTAATGGAGATCTCGATGAGGAAGTGTATATGGACCAACTAGAGGGTTTCGAAACTAAAGGGAAAGGTCAAATGGTGTGTAAATTGAAAAAGTCAATATATGGACTTAAACAAGCCTCACGACAATGGTATATAAAGTTCAATGATACCATAACATCTTTTGGATTTGTGGAAAATACCGTTGATCGGTGTATATACCAAAAGATCAGTGGGAGCAAGTTTATATTTTAGTCTTATATGTTGATGATATTCTACTTACTGCTAATGACTTAGGTATATTGCGTGAGACTAAAGATTTTCTCTCTAAGAATTTTGAAATGAAAGATATAGGTGAGGCATCCTATGTGATAGGAATAGAAATATTCCGTGATAGATCACAAGGATTATTGGGGTTGTCTCAGAAAGGCTATATCGAAAGAATTCTTGAGAGATTTAACATGAACAATTGTTCAGCAGGAATTGTTCCAATTCAAAAAGGGGACAAATTTAGTCTCATACAATGTCCTAAAAATGATGTAGAGCGAAAAGAAATGGAATCAATTCCTTACTCTTCTATTGTTGGCAGTCTGATGTATGCTCAGACTTGCACAAGACCGGATATTAGCTTTGCGGTCGGAATGTTAGGAAGATATCAGAGTAACCCAGGAATTGATCACTGGAAAGCTGCAAAGAAAGTTTTGAGGTACCTGAAAGGAACGAAAGATTACATGCTCATGTATAGGAGATCCAAGCATTTGGAAGTTGTTGGATACTCGGATTCAGATTTCGTTGGATGTATTGACACTAGAAAATCCACGTTTGGTTATTTGTTCCAATTAGCTGAAGGAGCAATATCGTGGAAGAGTGCCAAACAGTCTGTCATTGCTACATCCACGACGGAAGCAGAATTTGTGGCATGTTTTGAGGCCACAATTCATGCATTATGGTTGCGAAACTTTATTTCAGGACTTGGGGTTGTCGACACCATTACCAAGCCGTTGAAAATTTACTGTGATAATTCTGCAGCAGTATTCTTCTCCAAGAACGATAAGTACTCCAAAGGTGCCAAGCATATGGAATTAAAGTACTTTACCGTCAAGGAGGAAGTTCAGAAACAAAGAGTGTCACTTGAGCATATTAGAACAGATCTCATGATTGCAGATCCGTTAACGAAAGGTTTACAGCCAAAGATATTTAAAGAACATGTACATAGAATGGGTCTTGGCTGTATTTATGACTGATGTATTTATGATGTTTTGACACTCAGAGCTCATTTATATGTTTCCGATATACATTAGTGATTTCCTGTTTCTCATAATGGTGTGCACATTATTGTTTTGAGATATTACAGGATAAAGTCTCAAGGAGACATTATTGTGGACCATAAAATTTTATAGCTTATGAACCTGATACGGTAAATTACTAATGTTGTAGTATATGGAAGGGAGTATGTAGACAAATTATGTATAACCGCCATAACTCACATTTACTAGTTTATCGTATTGTGGTATTTATGATGGACATTATAGAAGAGATTTGTTTATGTGCAACTAATGTTCCTATATTAAATATTAATATTATGTGATTATTGGGCCAAGTGGGAGAATGTAAGTTATTTCTTATAAATAATGTGGCCCAATAAAATTAGGCCCATAATTAATATTTAATTAATGAGTAATCTCATCCGTCCGATTGGTTACTTGATGGACGTACCAGATTAAATGAAAATCTCTATAAATTGGTCCTCTCCCCACCCATTAGGGTTACTGCTTTTCCTCTCTTCCATCCCTAAAGACGGCGGCAACGAAAGCTAGGGCAAGGGGCGAGAAACCGATTTACCAATTAACGCTTCCGTTTCAAGATAATGGATCCCGCTTCAGGTATGTTTTTCTATTACGATTATATGTAAGATTATCATGTTCAAGATCCTGGTATGAATTATGTTTATACTTACATTAACCCTTTGGATTGTATGGAGATAGCCGATTTTGGGACCCCCTATTTAATGTATAGCCAAAATTTATAATTTTTGTAAGTTTAGTCACTTCGGAATTAAAATACGCGTTTGAAATTGCAAAAATTCACATCTGAAATTACAAATTTTTATATGAGTTTGGCCTGATTAATTGCTATTTGGAGTTTGGTGTAGTATACCATCGGCAACCCAACGAGAAATACAAAAATTGTTCCCAAACTCCTTTCATTTGAGTCGTGTTAATCAAGCAGGCACGATGTGAATTAAACGGAGTGCAAGTCACTACAAGACCATAACTTTTTGAAAAGATTTAAAGCATGAAGTTGCTTGTCCGTATGCTCATTGACACCAGATGATATATATATTGTTACTTAGTCACATAACTTTAGGTGTCCAATCAGGAATTTTTTAATAATGATTGAGCTAAAGCATATTAGCTCATGGTTGTTTGACCAAAAAGTATAAATTTTTTTGTTAAACTATTTAAATAAAAAGACAAGAGGCTAATCCTAGTTAAAGATGATAAATAACCTTGGATCTAAAACAGTTTTATGCGAATAACGTGGGGACCATGTTGAAATGAATTTATTGTAATACATATTAAATATTACGGTTACTAATGGAATGAGGATAATGATAATCAATTAATACAGTAAATAACATTAAATGTAAATAAGGAGGAAGATTCACCCAAGATTGAATGAGGTGAATGATTCCTTCCTCTAACAATGATGAATGATAAGAATATAAGAGAATATTGTGCACTTTTTTGGATCCGGTGAAAATGATAATGGATAATATATATAGATCGAATCTCTTCATAAAGTTGTTCTTTGTATTTATCTAGAGAGCTTACTTTTCAAAAGTGTTCTTATCATATGGAATATTACATGCCTTTTGCGTTGTCTCTCCTCCTATTTATAAGGGGTATTCCCAAAGAACCCTAAAAGGTACAAACATAGAGAATATTCAACAGAATATTCCTTTTGTTGGTTCCAAAGCTATACTAGTTGTTACTTACATCCACGATGCTCGACCTTGGCCTTGATGAACCACTTGGCGGCTACTTTTGTTGATCGCTGATTGTCCTCAGCCAAACTGCCCATATAGATTTGCAGGTCACTCATGATAATCGTCTCCGCGTATCGAATTTCTCTAGTGCGATTTTGACCCATGCAATAGTGCCTGGTGAATTCTAAATCAAGAAGCAAATTCAAGAAACGCAACCAATTATATAAGAAAATGTTATTGCAGAAAAGAAAAAGAAGAAGCAGATTAGGTTGCAACACTTTTGTATGAAGTATATAAATACTAACTACAAGTTATTAAATAATTTTAAAAAATAAATAAATATATGTTAAATAGTATGGTAAGAGTTGACTATCGGGTGCAATTCTTACTATCTAATAATGGTATAAATTTAACGTCATACCTTATTTGTTGGAAAGAAGAAACTCCATCATAATTCTGATTTTCATGGAGTTTTGCATAGAGATGGAGAAAAGGGAATGAAGAAGAAGATAACCTAGAAGAACCTCATATATTTCGACCAAAGTTGTTATGTTCGATATAACCTATGTTATATGGGTTATACTCAGTGCACTATTTGGAACACGTGGAAGAGCCCCAACCTTTGGATCAAGTCAATCAATTCATGATAGATTATTAATAGACCATCAGATAGTCTTAATACTAGAAGTTTCCCTCACGTGACTAACATGTGAGGGAATATAGTTGAGTAGATAGAATAAATCTGTTTTGAATAGGTAAATTAGAATAGGACAAGTGTACATAATTTTCTCTTTCCCGCTATTCTTTATTTTGGGTCCATTTACCAAAAATAATGACCAAAGTTAACTTTAATCATATTAATATAAAAATTCTTTAAATTTTCACAGAATTCACATATTTCAACATAAAAGCTTTTCGGCTACGCGCCCGGACTGCGCACACAAATCGAGGCAAGTAAAAATAAGGTTTTCCAGGCCTCGGAAGTACGGAACGAATGAGGAAACAGGTGATGACCCTTTTGGATCATCACAGCTTTGAGCCGAAAAGTGAAGCATACCGGTGGGACCGTCCCAACCACTTCATGACCGTGCCATACATATGACACAATCTTACAATGTTCGGAGGGGTCAAATATCCTCTTGTCAACCTAGCCTCGAAATGGTGCCCAACCTCGAAGTACTCTATTCAATATAACTATGAGCTCTAAGGAGCAAGTCACATAAACGTAGCCTCGAGATGGTACCCAATCTTGAGGACCTCCATTATTTGAAGTACAAGCCATCAACCCAATTCTTAAGCCCACGGGCTACCCGATTTCAAGTCAGTTTTCACTCGAGAATTATTAACAAAGCCCCAGAGCTGTCTTCGCCTTCAGATCAACTCAAGCGCTCTCTCAGTTACTTTAGCTCAGGGGTCATCTATATTGCCTTATGGCCGGACATCTATAACGCCTTATGGCCATCTTCATTTTAAGTTCAAAGCAAGTTTTCGAGGTTGCCCGAGTTCAAGCAAACTATCACTCAGGAAATATTTGCGAAGGTTTAAGGACTGCATGAACGCGACTTTTAGACACCCTACTTATCACATCAATCGCTCGACAAGGCGTAATCTGATGATGTAATAAAAGTATCAGAGAGACAATGATTCAAGACCGTTTCTTATCATTCTCACTCTAAGAAATGCGGGGACTATCTGTATACGGCTAAAATCAGAGAGCCCGATGTTGTGACTGTTATAACATTCCACGGCCCGCCTCCTATGTTCTTGAGATACAGTTCGAAGTTTGACCCCATGGGTACCCTATGATCGACCTCGGAGCGGCGCGAGTCAGTGGCTACCATTGATAAGCGGGAAGTTCCCAAGACACGTTACCAAAAGCTGACGATATCTGCAAGAAAAGTACTAGCATGTACCAGACTAGTAAGTAGTTGCACCAGCTCTGTCTCTTTGTAACAAGTGCACATGTGCTATATCGGGATTCCCTATCCTGTATATAGGAGATCCTTGTCACTTTGTAAAGGTATCTAATACTCAATATTGAATAGAAAAACATTATATCTGCTCTCTAACACATTCTATTGAACTCATTACTTCCATTTATAGCTTATATTCATTGTGTTCTATTTATTATTCTTCATTTATCGCTTATCATTGATCATAACGATCCATCACTATAGCTCTCATAAAGTGTTAGCCCCTCCATCGACTGCCCGCGGCAGGGTATAAGGCTCGACCTCAAGGCCCGAATAAGCGAGCTCGAGGTCCCGATCTCCAAATGTTTGGTTCGATTATCATACCGCCTCTAAGCTATAATCTTGATTTCTAGTCCTTTACTTAGCATCCATTGCTTCACAACTACAAAACTAGACCACGTATTTTTAGAACCACGGAATCAAATTTAATTGTAATTATCATTTTCACGATAAACAATTACAAATTATTGGGTAATGTTTGATTGAACTTATATCATATATCCTTAATGACTTAAGTTGGGCTGGGTGTAAGAAATTGAAAAACACCATTATCAGATTGTTGGGCTTAAGAATAAACTTGTAGAAGAACACAAAGCAGGTTTATTGATATTTGTAGGTTTTGATAGATCAACTTTGAAGCAAAAACATATTGGTAAATTTTTACCCATCATGTTATGGCGATCATCAGAATTTTAGTCAGAAATCCCGATGATCACTAGGATTTTCAACCACAACGGCTGAAAAATCATGATGATCCATTAGCATTTTTGGCAAAATTCTGGTGATCGCCACATTTATACACAAATATGTTATGATGATTTCGCATGATTTGTGGCAAAATTCTGATAATCACCATATTTATACACAGCTTGGATGGTGATCACAAGATTTGACAAGAAATTTTAACGATAGCCATATCTTGATGCTAAGGAAAATCTTGCCCAATATTTCAACCAAAAAAAAAAAGAAGAACTGACGATCACCAGGAGCTTTACAAAATTATAGCTAGATGCTATTTTTTCAAGATTTTTCTTAAGATGGTATTTAAATAGTAGCACTAAATGATCCTATTTGTACAAGTCACTAATATGGAAATAATATAGTTAAAACTTATCATTTAGCTTTAATGAAATGGTTTATAGGTACACAAACATTATGAAATGGAGTTATTAATTAGTTATTTATTTTTAATTTAAATTAAAATATTTAAAATATCAATTATTGTGGGTAGTTATTTACTCAATTCAAATAAGTAATTAATAATTAGGAAATTACTATTAGAATAAAACTTTCCATAATCTTCTATATCTATATCTATATTCTATATCTATATATCTATATATCTATATATATAATTAAAAGTAAGAAAGTCTAACCTAGAATTATGACAAGTGGCAGCGTAGGAGAATGCCAGGTGTTAGTTTTTAGGACAAAATTTAGTTAATAAGTTAATAATTAGTTATTTATTTTTAACTTAAATTAAAATATTTAAATATATATTATTGGAAGAAGGGGTAGTTATTTACTCAATTCAAATAAGTAATTAATAATTAGAAAATTAGAAAATTACTATTAGAATAAAACTTCCCATAATCTTCTATATATAATTAAAAGGAAGAAAGTCTAGCCTACAATTATGACAAGCAGCAGTGTAGGAGAATGTCATATGTTAGGTTTTAGGATAAAATTTAGTTAATAAGTTAATAATTAGTTATTAATTATTTGTTTTTCATTTAAATTAAAATATTTAAATATCTATTATTGGAAGAAGGGGTAGTTATTTACTCAATTCAAATAAGTAATTAATAATTAAAAAATTACTAGTAGAAATAAAACTTCCCATAATTGCGCAAGAACCTAAAATTAAGGAATACATCCCACGAACTCGCATCCCTAAAAAATGTGATATGCATCCCCTCCTTTTCTTTTTCCTGGAACTTCTTAATAAATTAACTAAGTATCATTCTAAAAGATATTACATATTTTTTACATTAATTTTTTATATATTAAAAATGAATTTAGTTATATTTTTTAAATTAAAGATAGTTACAATTTCTATTCACGTTTCAGGATTATCCAATATATCATCCAACATGAACTCAAATTTAATCATTAATATCATTATTTAAGTACCTTCGTTACTCAAATATCTGTAAGGAAAAAAAGATGTCTGAAGATGCAAAAACATGCTTTTCACTTTTACACATGAGTAGTTTTTGCTTATATAAATTAAATTGTTTATTTTATGTATTGAACTAGAAGTTTTAAAACTACGTGTAATGTTGCATGTTGTTTGAGAAGACGACACTTCATCTTTCTGATACTTTAGCCCAGTCTTTTGTTAATGCTTTGGTGTTTAAGTAGATTCAGGGGAAATAAGTTACAGTCTATTGTAACATATGGACTTTGTTTTTACAGTCTATAAATTTAGTATTTTTAATTTATGGCATCTGAATCATACGAACTTTGTTTTTCCAGATGATCTGTTACGTACCAAAGATCAAGAAACACCATAATCTTCAATACTTGAAGAAAATTATAGGTATCTTTCTTATATTTCTAGAAGAGTATTTACCAAGAATTTTTAGGAACATAAGGTTAGATGTTCTTCTCTAAGAATCTCTTAATTAATCTTTATTATTCTTCTATCATCATATTTTAATTTTAAAAATTAATTTGAAAATATTGTCCAGTATGCTTAGCATCATGATATTTAATTTTTGGCCGCATAAAAAATAAAGTTACAACCAAAAGATAGCCTTGGTAAGTTGGTAAGCTATATAGATTGTTCCTTTAAGATTATTAAGGAGAGGGGTAAATAGATGGATAAAATTTTTTTACGGTGCAACAAGATAAATAAATGGATTTTTATTAAAGTTGTATTTGTCCAACATGAAATGAGAAATTGATTCTTCTATATTAAAAGATATCGCACTTTTTATTTTATATAATAATTATAGTTGTCAAGCGAAATCTCAAGTCAAAATTTTTTTATTCTTTTTTCTCTTACTGATTGTGTGGTCTTAGAAGGGCCGGCTTGGATGAAGGCCCGTCTTGGCTCAGGGGTAAGCTTGCTTGCCGTGGTGTGTCAAGTCGCGGGTTCGAATCAGCCTCTCTGCAAAGCAGGGGGAAGGCTGCTTAGAGTATTCCCTTCCCCAGACACCCACGAAGTGGGTATTGAACTGGGTCGGCCCTTTGATTGTGTTGTCTTACGATCGACACGTATTCGAATTTAAAAGGCTCAATCTTGATCAAGAAACTGATTTTTTTTCAAATGCTATTTAGTAGTAGATGTTAGTATTTTTTTTCTTAGTATTGTCTTTTGTAGGTTTTGTCCTTATGGGTTAGTGAGTTTAGCAATTCATGATGGAAGTATCGTGTTATGAAATTTGCAAAAATGACAAGATTAGAGTGACTTCGATATGGTTTCTTATGTTTTCTTCTTTCTTTGTGTATCGTCTTGATTTTTACTTTGTTAAAGATACTATTTATTCATAATTTTTTGGTTTAAGAAACTCTAACGAACAATAATACAAAGATTTGTGAAAGACGGGTCGTTTCAAGGACCTAGAATTATGTGAGGAAAAAGTGTTCAAGTTCTTCACGTTATAGGTACATTGTATAATTTTTAAGTTGTCATGTGTAGGAAGTTAACATGTAATGATTATACTTTTTAGAAGTAACTTATGTGTTATTTTATATGGCTCATCAACTACATCAAATTCAAAAAATTTATCAACTTAATAAACTTGCCGAGAAAAAAAATTGTGATACTTGCACCAACTAAAAGTCATATTATCAGTGCATGAGTTGGTTGAATTATTCTTTTTATCATAGCTGATTAGCTTTCACTTTATGATTTCTTCATAGTGATAGTTACCAAAATTTTAACATTAAGCATGGATAAATTCAATTTCGTATTTCAATAAGGATTTTGTCAAAAGAACTAGGATTGTTATCTCATTATTGTACAATTCAAAGTATCAATTAGATTTTAAATATGTTATTATTTAAATTATAGGTAACTAACTGAAAAAAATAATCGTCAATAAATAGGAAAAATGCATAAAGCAATAGATAGAAATAATGGTGATGTTATACTTTAAATTTTATAATAAAATGAACTAAATAATACAAATAAATATTATTGATTATTGATAAATGATCGTGAAATTTTATTGAAACAATAATTCAATATGATCAAATAAATTCGATCACATTTTAATATTTTTTTATATGATCTGCGCATCACGCAGGTACGAATACTAGTTTAAATAGTAGCACTAAATGATCCTACTTGTACAAGTCACTAATATGGAAATAATATAATTAAAACGTATCATTTAGCTTTAATGAAATGGTTTATAGGTACACAAATATTATGAAATGTTTAAGACCATAAGTTTGAAAACTTTTATAATTATCAAATATTATAATACGTTTAAACTCATAAATTTCAAAAAAAAATTGTTTCTTTTTTAAATTATGTATTCGATCAAACAAATTCACAAAAATTAAAACAGAAAAAGTATTATGTGCGATATTGCTAATGCAAATAATCTGAATTTTAAAATGAATTGACATCTTTGGTCTAAAATCTTAATCAAGCAATAGGTTAAAAACCGTTTATATAGTGATACTTTTGATTGGCCTAGATAAGGAAGTTTCACCTTCAATCTCAACCACTCAGGTCCGCTATCGTTCTTGCTATCCGCAATTTCTAATTGAAGCAAACGAGATCACTTTTTCACACAAATCGCTTATGACTCAAAAAAATTTCGTTTTTTGGAGAAAAGACACAAGAATGCTTAAAAAACTTTCTAACTCTTATTTCTCTTTTGAAAAATTATGTTTCAATCGATGTGAACATATTTTTTTTAGTCCGTATAAAAAAAAGGACTTATTTTCTTATTTAAAAATAATTTATATTTATGCAATAATTTAAAATTATATAAAATATATTTGAAAATAATTTACCTTTATGCAATGATTTAAAATTATACAAAATATATACTTCATATCTTATTATACATCACAATTTGTTTTTAAAATTTCGTATCCAATCGAATGAGTTCACCTAAAATTGGAGGGATTAACTAATTTTTATTCATCTTAATCAGTTGACATACTTTTCACCGGTACATGTATTTTTAGATAGTTTTTTTATACTAGAATTTAACCCTTGTCTTAGATAATCTACATTACCATTATGGTACACCATTTGATAAATGTATATATGCAATTTAAATATTCTCTTTGTTCCAATTTATATAAATACGTCTGATTGGGCATGAAGTTTAAGACAAAAATGAAGACTTTTGGAATTGATGGTCCTAAACAATTCTAAACGGGCCCAGAGTATTTGTGTGGTTATAAAACTTTTTCATTAAGGGTAGAGTTATAACTTTAAGCTAAATTGTTACCAAATTTAGAAAGAGTTCATTCTTTTTGGAATACACCAAAAAGAAATATGTTCACATAAACTGGAATAGAGGAGTAATTATTTTCACATTTCACAACAATTTTAGATGAAATACATTTGTCTTTTGGTTTTCGCACCCTGTGTTCGATATCCATATATTGGAGTTCGACTATGTTCGGATTCGAAACATTCCCTACCAAGGATATTTTCATACTTAGGATTCGAACCCGATTTCGCACCCTGTGTTCGATATCCATATATTGGAGTTCGAATTCGAAACATTCCCTACCAAGGATATTTTCATACTTAGGATTCGAACCCGAGACCTCTGGTCAAAGGAAGAACAGTCACATCCGCTGCACCACATCCTTTGATGGTTAGATGAGACACATAATACATCTTAAATTCGACTTATACTATTAGTAGCAAAAAATTAACAAGATAATGATTACTAAATAAATTTGATAGAATCACTAAATCAAAGTATAACGGTTAAATCTAAATTTGAATTCTAAAAAAAAAAGACAAAAAGAACTCAATAAAACTATCCATAGAATAATATGAATATTTTGTAAGTTTACAATATACTACTAAGAAACGAAAAAATGTCATATATTTAAATTTGAATTAGAACAAAGAGACCTATTATATCTCATCAGATTCTATACTTACCATAATATTTAACCCAAAAAACCCAAAATACGCAACTTTTCTTTTAACCGAGACGATTCCGTTTCTTTCTCCTTCACGCCACCTAAACAAATCAAACATTTTCCCCTTAATCTAGCACTACAGTCCCTCATTCATCGCCTCTCTCTCTCTCTCTCCACACTTCCACAGGTACTTTCCTTCTCTCTCTAGATTTGAATTTTGAATTTCCTTTTACTTCAACGTTAAGCTTTCAACTTCACCACCAAATTCTCTGTAAATCTCCAGATCTGCATTTGTTTTTTGCATTGTAAATTTCTTTGATTTAGTTTAACTTAGTTTTCTGTTGTGTGTTAGGTTTTGATAGCAATGGCGACAATTCGAGTGCTTTCCTTCATGCTTCTCTTTGCAGTTCTGTTCGTACAACAATGTATCTCTGCAGATCCGTCGACAAATTCTCCAAGTCCGGCACCGGTATCCGGTGCCGATGTGGCTTCTCCACCGGAGAGTCCGGCTCCTTCACCCTCATCAAATCTGACTTCTCCTCCGGCACCACCGCCTTCAGATCTCTCACCGGATTCATCTCCGGCCCCATCACCGGCGAATTCTGGTGACGCTACTTCTTCAAAGTCTCCATCTCCGGCGCCAAATTCCGAAGTTGCGAGTGATATAAGCCACGAGAGTGCGGTGGACTCGAAGGAATCGTCAGGCGGTGGAATCAACGGCGGGAAGAAGGCCGGAATAGCAATCGGAGTGATCGCCGCCGTTTGTTTCGTAGGTCTCGGTGCATTGGTTTACAAAAAACGACAGCAGAATATTCAACGATCGCAGTTTGGGTACGACGCTAGGAGAGAAATTCTTTGAGTTATCAGATGCATTCAATTTATATATATAAAATACTATACTGATATATATAATTCTACTGCATTGATAGATCTTCATGATTAGATTTGTTTGCATTTGATATTTTGTATGAGAATATCATTAGATTTATTTGATTTGATTCTTTACTCACTGGATTTATTAGTTGGTGTAATTCTATTCGAAATTAGAATTTTAATTTTTGATTGACCATTTAATAAATGCTTTGCTAATGATTTTGAAATTCGGTTTCATTTTCTTATTTGCGATATTAGTTGTTTGAAAGTTATTGGTACTTCATAGTACGTTTGTAAGTTACTGGTACTTCATAGTAGATATTAGGAGAATCATTAAAATGCGTTAAAGCTTCTTCGTGTAACAAATTTGATGAAGAGTCAGTAAAATGCCTTACAAATTCTTCTTGTAACGTGTTTTTCTTGGTTCTAAACACTTGTACTGTTAAATGAGCATGAGTAATTTAGACCTATAACTCATTAAGGGCAACCCCTCACTTGTTAGGGATTCCTAGTTACACACCAGTACTTTGCGTAAGTCCGTAATAGAGGTGTTCTTTTCGCACCATAATAAGACTCCCGCGAAGTACAGGCGTGTAACTGAAGATTTGAGGCAAGTCTGGGTACTAACGCTTTTCTCCATTTCTCATTAAAAGCATAATTAGGCGATTTTTTTATGTCTTAGCTGACAAAATTACTCGATAATTGTTTGTGAGGGCACTGAGTGGAAGTTGAACATCTGAAACTTTTAATTGAATGACTTGTTAGTTAGTTGAATGATTCAAGAATAAATGTTGTTCTGTTGCATATGATTGCATTTAGTTTATAACCTCTGCAACTGCAACTTGCCTGGAGTGTCTATTGGACAATGTGAATGGTAATTGTACCTAACATGGAATAGATATTAATTTCAGAGTAAAAGCCCATTGCCTCATTGGCAGTTAGGGCTAAGAAGCTTGTGAATTTGAATAGTAGGCCATCAAGTTATGTTACGTATAGTATAGGGGGACCAGCAACAAAATCTGGGGAAAAAAATAATCAGAAATAGCCATATTTGCAACAGGTATTTAAAAAATAATCACAATTTTAAAAGTAATAGAAATTTAGTCATTTTTTATCTAAAGATAAAATTTGAACAAAAAATATTTTAATTAATTACATATGTGCTTTAGCATAATATGCTGAAATTTTATAACGTGCTGGAGTTCCATCATAATATGCTGGAAGTTTATATGTTAATCCACATATTATGTTGGAATTTTTCGTGTGTTGTAGTTCCCACATAATATGCTTGATACACAGGAGTTCCATAATCTAGTATATATTATGCTGGAACTTTTTGTGTTTCAACAAAATAGTTGCTATTTTTCAATGACTTAACAAACTTTTGATTATTTTTTAAGTATCAGTCCGAAAACTGGATAACCTACGTTATTTTTACACAAAATCTATATACTGATTCGTGGATTGGTAGTATTTACGAGTCCACGCTTATGGCTACAAATTAGTGCCTATCTTGCTAGAGCTCCTTGCCATTTTTGCCTAAGTTTTGGCTTCCATTAGAATCCTAGATAGTTTGTCATGTATATTGTTATAAACTTATAATAAATGATCGAGTATTAAATATTAGATAATGGCAATTAAAATTTGAACGGCGACATGTTTTTGTAAAATGTAAATTATAATTCACGAATTGTTATATGGTGAATAAGAATCAATACATTAATTACTGCGCGATAAATTAAAATATATAGATTGTTATGCAAAATGTACTAATTTAAGGATGTATTTGTCTTTGATATTCTTATTCTTATATCGCTAACATATTCTTATTCACATTTATCTTGTACAAAATAATGCATAAGATTTGTGTATAAGTTATAACAAAATTAATAAATAATGTCTGATTGTTGGAGTTTAACTTCGGAAACTAAAAATGTACCTTATTAGATTTTCAGAGCTTAACAAACTAAAATACACTCTAGTAGATTTTATACCAGATACCAAATGCTGCATAAGTAAAACAAAATTTTGTATATAAGTTATACTTTCTTATATTTCACACCAGATGACTTACGCTTTATGTGGGGTGGCATGGAATGTGGCGATGAAAATGGTATCACTGTTGTGGGCTGGCATTAGAATGATAGTCGTTGTCCTATTCATGTCACGTTATTTTTGTTTGTGTTTATTGGCAATGACGTCCGTTGTGGTAGCTTTCTATTTTTCTTGTATAAAATTTTGTCTTGCTAAATGCTGAGTATGAAGTTGTCGGTGCGTCTTTTCCATCAAAACCCCACCTCCCTCGTTAATGAAAGTTGTGGTTTGGTCAATCGTCTTCTACCTATTGCTATATGAATCATTCAATTTTTGATCTTCCAATAATTAAAAGAAAATAAAGGAAAATCTATTGCCTTCCTCTTTATCAAAGAATAAGATATTTGGATTTTACCAATAAAAAAGAAAGCTATATTGGTCAAAAATTTGACCATCCGAATCGGGGCGACCACAACCCCGTTCTAGTTACCATACGAAAGAAGTCAAAACTCCGACAAATCCGAGGGGAGGTAACTTAACTTCAGCCAGGGAGGAAGGGAGGCTCCTCTCGAGAAGAAGAGAGAGAAAAACACTACCATTGTAATTCTTTTTCCCTCCAAGAAGAGGTAACTTAACTTCAGCCGGGGAGGAAGGGAGGCTCCTCTCGAGGAGAAGAGAGAGAAAAACACTACCATTGTAATTCTTTTTCCCTCCAAGAAGGAGTTTAGCAATTTTTTATGATAAATAAAACATTTCCGATGTTTCATCCACTTTTTTATATTTAATTGCTATTTCTTTATCTTTAGATCCGATATTAATTATGATTGACTATAATTTATTCTTCATCTTTTTTATTGATTTGCTTAAAAAGAATTAGTATCTTTTGAGTCAAATAATTTGGCGCCGTCTGTGGGGATTTCCTAGTGAAAATACCTAATTCTTCCTTCGAATCGAAGCAAAAGAAACGTGAGAAGAGCACTCAGCCCATATCAGATTTGAAGGTAGCGCGTGAAGAAGAGAAAAATCGAACGGACCAGCACGGTCTAGAATTCCCTATTTTACCAGCCCCAAACACTCCGAACAAGGCTAAAGATGTTGCGATCAAAACCAACAGGCAGGGATAAAGGACATCCCATTGTGACGACCCAAAGGGGTCATCACTTGTTTATTTAATCATTCCGAGCTTTTGAGGTCTTGAAAACCTCATTTATAGTTGCCTCGATTTGCGTGCACAGTCCGGGCACAAAGCCGGAAAAGATTTATGTTGAAATATGTGAAATATGTGAAAAAGTAGAAGAATTTTGATATTAATATTGATATGGTTGACTTTGGTCAACATTTTTGGTAAACGGACCCGGATCCGTGATTTGACTATTTCAGAAAATCCGTAGAAAAATATGGAACCTGGGCATATGTCCGGAATTGAAATCCGAGGTCTAGAACCCCAGTAAAAGAATTTTTCTGTTAAATTGTTTTCTGAAAATGTTTAAGGAAAATGAAACTGAATTTTGATTAAAAAGTACTGGTATCGGGCTCGTATTTTGGTTCCGACGCCCGGTACAGGTCATATATATTGGTTAAGCGCTTCCTGTAAAGTTTGGTTGAAAACGGACGTCGTTTGACGTGTTTCGGCCTTAAATTGGAAAGTTTGGAAATTATGAAATCTTAAAGAGTTCTTGAGCTTTAAGGCTCAATTCATGGATTTTGATGTTATTTTAGCGATTTGATCGCGCGAGCAAGTTCGTATGATGTTTTTAGGTTAGTGTGCATATTTGGTTTGGAGCCCCGAGGGCTCGGGAGTGTTTCGGAGGTGGTTCGGGGTGTTTTTGAACTTAAGATAAACTGCAGAAATCTGCAGCAGGCATTTCCTCATCGCGTTCGCGATGCCTTGGTCGCGTTCGCGAAGAACACTTCGTTCCTTCTTCGCGTTCGCGTCCTGTTGATCGCGTTCGCGATGCCCAGCATTTTCCTTCATCGCGATCGCGTGCCTTAGGCCGCGTTCGCGTAGGCCAAATTTGAAGCCCAGTATTTTTCTTCTTCGCGTTCGCGACTCACCCTACGCGAACGCGATGGCCCGATATTTTCCTTCATCGCGAACGCGACCGGGGTGTCGCGAACGCGATGAAGAAATTATTGCCCAGTGAATTTAATCCCCAAACAGAACACTTACGGGATTGTTTCCATTTTTCACAAAACACTCTCTTCTCCACAACTTTTTGGACGGTTTTTGAGCGATTCTTCATTAAACTTCTTGGGTAAGTGATTCTTAACTCGTTTTCTTCATTTTCCATCAATATTATTTGAATTCCTAAGCCTAAATAGGTGTAAATGGGTAGAAAAATTGAGAAATTAGTATAGTGAGGGTTTTCAATGAATTTACGATCTAGACTTCGTTTTGGAGTCGAATTTAAGAACAAATTGTATATTTGAACTCATGGAGGATTGGGTGAACTTATTTTGGTTCGAAACTTGAGTTTCGATTATGTGGGCCCGGGGTCGATTTTTACTATTCCGGGCATAATGTTGTAAAAATCATATTTAGCAATATGAACTAGTTTGTTAAGTAGAATTGATGATATGAAATCAATTGTGTATAGATACGGTTGGATTGGAGTCAAATTCGAAAGGAAAAGGCATTGCTATGGATTGAATCGTTCGTGAACTTTCGAGGTAAGTGTTTGTTCTATCCTAGTTTGTAGGAATATGAATTTAGTTATGAATAAAATGTTGAATAAGAATTATTGGTGTTATACCGGTAATGCAAGTAAATTGTTGAAATTATTATAAATTATTGGTTTAAAAACCGGTAATTATAAATATTGCTAATACAGAGATTATTGGCTAAATGCCGGTAATATATATATATATTTATGAAATGGGATCGTGTGGTACGCCGACCACTTATATATTTGTGAAATGGGATCGTGTGGTACGCCGACCACGAGGTGATTTAAATCTTGGCATTGGCCATAGTTGCCGGTAGCCTATTGTTATATTTGGGAGCGGGTGGTACGCCTACCACAAGATATGATTGTTGATATATTTGGGAGCGGGTGGTACGCCTACCACGAGGTATAACTATTGATATATTTGGGAGCGGGTGGTACGCCTACCACAAGATATAATTACTGATAATTTGGGAGCGGGTGGTACGCCTACCACAAGATATAATTACTGTGATAGTTGGGAGCGGGTGGTACGCCTACCACGAGACATGAAATGAAAGAGGAAATTGAGACATGAAAGTAAGATTATTTTGGACATCTTGAGTTATTGAATATTATTATATTATTTCAGAGCAGAGTTTTTCTTCATAAATGTATTATATATATATGTATATCTATATTGCAACTGTACAGGTTTAGGTGGGTGACTGGCCTTAGCCTTGTCACTAGTTCGCTGAGATAGGCCAGGCACTTACCAGCACATGGGGTCGGTTGTGCTGATACTACACTCTGGGTTTGTTTCCCCAGCAGAGTCGCCAGAGCTGTCACACCTCCTTTTGGCGCGCCCCGCTACCCGGAGGGTAGATGCGCGAGGGAGTTTTTCCAATTTAAGTGACAATATTCGAAATAGGATTATTTGTTTATTTCAGAGTCGCCACTTGGAATAAATTATGGTGTCCCAAGTCACCGATTTATTTAAATCCCAATTCGAGGAAATTTTTTGACTTTCCAAATGAAGTCTCCGAACCAGAAATTCTAAGTAAGGAATTCTGTTGACCCGAGGGAAGGTGTTAGGCACCCCCGGATCCCGTGGTTCTAGCACGGTCGCTTCAATTATTGTAAATGGCTAAAAATATCTGATTTTATGCATGTTCAATACTATAATGCGATTTTAAATCAATTAACGCATTTGGTTATTTTTAAGAAAAAGTGAACATTGTTATTGAGGGGCCCCACAATTTTATTTCTTCTATTTAGCTAAGCTCGTAACATTTTTTATTTTTTTGAAAGGATAATCCTAAAGTGACAACATTTTTTCTATTTAGTTATCCCCAAATTAAAAGAGAAAATTCCTAATTAATTAAGAGACTAAAAATATGCAATACATCCAATTAACTTATGGAAAATATTCATGAAACAGAAAAATAAATAAACAAACATTTTTAACAAACTCAAAATACTACAATTTTATTTATTAACTTATTATTTTTTTTTTTTACAATAAAAGATAAAATACATACTCAAATCGTGATATTGCTTACTATATTAAAATAACGGTTTAACGGAAGTAGACATGGCTAAAATCTAAATAAAAGTAAAAATATAAAATCGGCAATTAATACTTATACAAATTAAACCAATTATTTTACAACTAATTTAAACACATATTTTAATTGACTTAAAAGATAAAATTCACTATTTACAAATATTTAAAGGAACAATAATTTTCCTTAATTACTAATACTTATTTAAAGGAAAAATAGTATTATTTAAACAAATCGGACCTAAATGCCTAAATTTTACACCAAATAATTAAAAATCATATTTTTATTAAGCGAGCTACATATTTGCAATTTTAGCTTATTAAAAACAATATTAAAACATTAGCTACTAAACTAACTAGTTTTTATTTAACTAAAGAGATGACTTATTTCTTTTTAATTACTCAAAAACTTGGATAATAAAAAAAACATGCTTATACTTATACTAATTAATAATAATATTGAAATGAATTATTAACAATAAAAAATCTAATAGTTATGAGAAAATTCACACGATCCAAATCATACTACAATTTCATTTCGAATTACTGTTTCGAGATATTATTGATACAAAACTTAAGATGTAAAAACCAATGACAGAAGTTTTATCCCGATCAACTTCAAAATCATATTACACCTTATACTGAAATTAAACAGTAAGTGCTTTTCAAGGAGTGTACCTGAATAGCAAGAGAAGAGGAAAATAATTAGTATAAGCAGTAATTCCAGCAGTGCAACAATAACAGCCAGCAATTCCCAGTAACAGACTTTTTAAAACTAGTTAAGATTTTCCAGTAGTAACAAAAATCAACACCAAAACGAGCAACTAAAACAGCTCTTGATTTTCAAATTCTCACTGTTTTAGTGTTCAAAACCTTTCAAGTGTGTATGCTCTACTCTTTTTTTTTTTTATCTCTGTGTTTTCTTTCTTTTTTCTGTCTGTGTTCTCCTCCTTATTTATTACCAGACTTCTGTTATATATACATCAATGCAAGGCAACTACATAATTATTATTACACACTATTACTAATTGCCAATCAGAAAAGTAGTCAAACGTGGGTCCTACTGTCCCCACTCTCTTTAACTTTAATAATTGACGTCCCCACCCACCTGACATTGTCCCCCTAATTTTCAAACCTACTATTTGTCTTGTAGTAATTGAGGGTCCCACCTTCCCTAAATCACTCCTCAAATTACTCCCCAAATTACTCCCGTAATTATTAAAAATTACTATTCTAACCTTGTCAGCTATAACCAATTCATCTAAATCAAACAACCAAAATATAGCAAACTTAAACAATTCTTAAACAATTTTAACAACAATTCTAACAACATGATGAACAACTAAGAACAACAAGATCAAATCTAAAATTATTTTGAACATGAACAATTACTCTTCCAGATTCAACAAAAATTACAACAACAGATAAGCAAACTTTAATCACTAAATTCAAGTTCATCTTAACAAGATTAAACCAAAAATTTATAACTTAGATCTAAATTTTAACACAACAATAAGACAAATTCAAAAATACTACAACTTAATAATGAATCGAACTTCAAACTAAATCTAACAATGTTATAATAAAAAAAACAACATGAGATTCAATATCAACTAAAATCATTTCT